>OZ018327.1:65404221-65790310 GCA_963969495.1 Ceratothoa steindachneri
GATTGAGGGAAAGCAATATTTACAGTAAAAAGTTGCAAAGAAACCTTGAGAGAACCTGAGATTGCGATAAAGAAAGAATGAGAGAAAGAAAGAATACAGGAAAGAAGGTTTTAGAGAAAAATATTGTGAGAAAGAAAAAATCAGAGAAATAAAGTTTAAGAGAAAGATAGATCTAGAGAAAGAAATATTAAGAGAAAATAGATTGAGAGAAATAAAAAAAATTGAGAGAAATAAAAGTGAGATATGAAAGATTGACAGAAAGAAAGATTTGAGGGAAAGAAAGATTCAGGGAAAGAAAGATTGAAAGAAATAACGAAATATTGAGAAAAATAAAGATTAAAAGAGAGAAAGATTGATAGAAAAATAGATTAAGTAAAAGAAATTTGAGAGAAAGAAAAGTTAAGACTAAGAAAGATTGAGAAAGAAAGTTTGAAAAGAAGAAATATTGATAGAATAAAGATTGAGATAAAGATAGATGTAGAGAAAGAAATATTGATAGAAATGGAGAACGTGAGAAAGAAGATTGAGAGAAAGAAATATTAAGAGAGACTGATTGTTAGAAAGAAAGATTGAGAGATATCAGTCTTTGAGAAAGAAAGTTTTAGCCGAAGAAAGATTAAGATAAATAAAGATTGAAGGAAACAAAGATTGAGTGAAGAAAGAATGAAAGAAAAAATTGAAACAATTAAAGATTGAGAGAAATAAATATTGAGAGAAAGAAATATTGATTGAAAGAAAGATTTAGGGAAGAAAGATTGCGATACACAAAGATTGAGAAAATGAGAGAGTCAGAAGAGATAGATTATGAGAAAGAAGAGTGAATAATGAAAGGTGAGGTAGGGAAAGATTTATAGAAATGTTAGAGATAAAAAAAATTCAAATAAGGAAAAAATTAAGAAAAACAAAGATTGAGAGGAATAATGATGAAGATAATGAATGATTAAGAAAGAAAGGTTGAGAGCAAGAAAGATTTAGAAGAAAAAATATTTATAAGAAGAAAGATTAAGAGAAAGAAAGATTGAGTAAAGAAAGATTGCCAGAAACAATGATTTATAAAAATAACGATTGAGAAGAGAAAGATTATGAGAAAGAAAGGTTGAATAAAGAAAATCTGAAAGTCTGAAGGATTGAGTGAAAAAGGTTTTAGAAAAATAAAGATTGTGAGAAGAAAGATTGAGAAAGAATGATTGGTAGAAAAGGTTGAGATAAAGAATAATTAAGAGAAAGTAAGATTGAGAGAAAGATCGATTAAGAAGAAGAGATATATGGTGAAACAAAGATTGAGAGAGAGAATGATTGATAGAAATAAAGATTGAGAGAAGGAATTTTGAGATAAGGAAAGATTGAGAGAAAGAATGATTGAGAACAAGCAAGAAAGAAAGATTGAGAGAAATTTATATGGAGAGAAAGAATGATTTAGGGAAAGAAAGTTTAATAGAACGAAATATTGAGACAAAGAAAGGTTGAGATAAAGAGTGAGAGATAAATATTCAGAGAAAAAAGAAGTTTGAGAGAAAGAATAATGAACATAAAGTATGAATGGAGGAAAGAAAGATTTACAGAAAGAATTATAGAACTGAAGAAATATTGAGAGAACTTAGATTAAGACAAAGAAAGATTGAGGGGAAAAAAGAACGTGGAGATGAAAGTTTTATAGAAAGAAAGATTGGAAGAAAGAAATATTGAGAGAAAGAAAGTTTGAGAGAAAGAAATATTTAAAAAAATAAAGTTCGAAAGAAAAAAGATCAAGGCAGGAAAAGATTGAGAGAAAAAGTTTAGAGAAAGAAAGATTAAGAGAGTGAAAGATTAAGTGGAAGTAATATTGAGAGAATGAAAGATTGAGAGAAAGGCAGATTGATTTAGAGAAGAATAAGGTTAGTGAAGAAATGAATTGAGGATAAGAAAGATTGCGAAAAATGTTTGGCGAAGAGGTTTGAGAGAAAGAAAGTTTCCGAGGAAGGTTGATAGAATTGGATAAAGATAAATAAAAATAAAGGTTGGGTGAAAGAAATATTGAGAGAAAGTTTGATAGAAATAAATATCAAAAAAATAAAGATGGAACGCAAACGATCAGGACAGGGAAAGATTGAGAGTAAAGGTTTAAAGAAAGCAAGATTGAGAGACATAAAGATTAAGAGGAAATAATATTCAAAGAATTAAAAATTGAGAGAAAGTCAGATAGAGACAAATAAAGATTTAGACAAGGATAGGGAGAGTGAAAGAATTGAGGTAAAGAAAAATTGCGAAAATGTTTAGGGAAAGAAAGTTTAAGAGAAAGAAAATTTCAGAGAAATGTTGATAGAATTATATAAAGAGTAAGAAAGGTTGGGGGAGAGAAATATTGACAAAATGTAAGATATAGAGAAATAAATTTTGAGAGAAATTTAAATTGAGAGAATAAAAGATTGAGGGAAGGTATGTTTAATTGAAAAATAGATTGAGAGGAATAAATATTGAGAAAAGATAAAGAACGAGAGAAAGAAAGATTGAAAGAAAGAAAGATTGAGACAAGGAAAGATTGAGAGAAATAAAGATTGAGAGATAAAGATTGAGAGAAAAACATTTGAGAGGAAAAAGTTTGAGAGAAATACGCTTTAAAAAAAAAAAGAAATATTCAGAGAAAGAAAGATTGAGAGATATAAAGATTGAAATAAATTATTTTTTAGGTCAAGAAAGATTGAGAGAAAGAAAGGTTGTGTAAACAAAGATTAATAGAAACACAGATTGAGTGAAAGAAAGTTTAGGACAAGAAATATTGAGGTAAAGAATGATTGAGAGAAAGAAAGATTGAGAGAAAAATCATTGAGAGAAAGGAAGGAGACAAAAAGATTGAGAGAAAGAAAGATTGAGAGAAAAAAATCATTGAGAGAAAGGAAGGAGACGAAAAAGATTGAGAGAAATAAATATTGATAGAAATAAAAAATGAGAGAAATATTCATCGATGAATAAATGATATAAAGTAATAGAAAGGGAGGTTGATAGAAAGAAAAAAAATGAGAGAAATAAAGATTTGCAGAAAGAAATATTAAAGGAAAAAGATTGATAGAAAGAAAGATTAATAGAGTGAGAGAAAGAAAGGGTAGGGGAAAGAATGATTGAGACAAAGAAAAAATGAGAAAAAGAATGATTTACAGAAAGTAAAGTTCATAGAAATTAAGATTGGGAGAGATAAAGATTGAAGGAAATAAAAATTGCTAGAAAGAAATATTGAGATAAATAAAAAATTGAGGGACAGATAGATTGAGAGAAAAAAAGCTTGATAAAAAGAAAGAGGGATAGAAAGAAATGTTGAGATAAAGAATGATTTTTAGAAATAAAGTTTGACAGAAAGAAAGATTGAAAGAAATAAAAAATTAGGAAAAAATGAATGATTGAAAGAAATTTTGTGGGCAATAAAGATTGAGAGATAGAAAAATTGACACGAATATAGGTTAAGAGAACGACATATTGGGAGAAAGAAAGATTGCGACAAGGAAAGGTTCAGGGAATAAAGATATAAAAAATAATTATTGAGATTTATGAGATGGTGTCTTACAAGTACCGATAATTATGATACAATTGGGTGATGGAAACTGACGAAGAAGAGTGAAAGTGTGATTGTTCTCTCCGTCTCTCTTTCTATCTCTCAATCTTTCTTTTAAGCTTTCATTTTATCAATAATCTTTCTCTTAATCTTGAATTACGTTAATCTTTTTTTCTCTTAGCCTTTCTTTCTCTAAAATTATTTTTGCTCTCAATTTTTCTTTTTCATAATCTTTCTCTTTATGGCTCTTTATTTCTCTGAATGTTTCTTATTTTAATCGTTCACAGCGGGTTGTTGTAAATGGGGTATGTTCAGAGTGGGCCCCAGTCACCAGCGGGGTTCCACAGGGGTCAGTTCTGTGCCCATTATTATTTATTGTTTACTTAAATGACTTGGATAATGGAGTGTTTAGTAGGATCTCTAAATTTTCAGATGACACAAAGCTAGGAAACCGAGCCCTTCCGAGACCCGATGTAGATCAAATGCAAAGAGAACTTAATAAAATTGTGGAATGGGCAGATAAATGTCCAATTGTCTACAAGGATATAGCGCAGTTAGAAAGAGTGCAACGTCGGGCTACGAAACTAGTGCCTGGAATCCGAAACAAACCGTACGAAAATAGATTCCGCTCATTGAACCTACAAACACTTGAAAGTAGACGATTACGTAGACAATTGATCGAGGTATTCAAAATCTTAAAAGGATTTACTAATATTGATTACAGACTATTGTTCGAGATGGACGAAAGGGCCAACACACGCCAAAACGGTTTCAATTTAGTGATCAAGCGGTTTAACTCTACTATAGCTCAACATCAGTTCACGTTTAAAATCACGCAAACGTAGAATAGCCTGCCCAACCGTGTAGTAGAAAGCACGTCAGTTAATATGTTCAAAAACTGACTTGATGAGTAGTTCAATAGTGTAAATATAACGTAGTAGGAGCACAAATTAAAACGTCATATATTACAAGGAGTTAAGGAATAAATTGAAATGAGCAATAAAAAGATGCCAGCGACGCCTTCCTCCATGGAATGGACGTGAATTCTCCTTTTCTTTTTCTGTCTGTCCTAAAAGTACATTATTTTCATCACTAGCCGGGAGAAGAGAGTACTATCCTATCACCCCCTCCCCCCGCTCCAGGATCGGAGAAGCGTGTTCGTACATTTGAGGGATAGCTGAACCTGCATGTCAAGGGTACACATGTAGGTAAGTGTGTACCGTAGAATTGAAATAATTAGAAGCGACATGTAAAGAAAGGTCAAATGATACACATGTAGCTAAGTGTGTACAGTAGAATAGAAATATTTAAAAAATCATGTACAAATATACATACAAAGGGTACACATGTAGATAAGTGTGTACCGTAGAGTAGAAATAGTTAAAAAAAACGTTAAAAAAAGCATGATACACTAACGTTAGATTGTGGTAGTTAACATTTTCTGTAAGCGGACTGGCCTTGATCAGATCTTAGGGTCTTTGCTGGTCCTTGTTTCTGTAGTTGTTTCTGTAATTAAAACCTTCGTCCTCCCAATCTTTCTTTTATCAATCTTTCTTTCTCTCAATATTTCTTGCGCTCAATCTTTCCTTCTTCTCTGAATTTCTATGAATCTTTCTTTTCTCAATCTTTTTCGCTCAGTCTCTATTTCTTTCTCTAAATCTTCATTTTATCAATCTTTCTTTTATCAATATTTTCCCTGAAAATGTCTTTCTTTCAATTATTTTTCTCTCAACCTTTTTTTTCTATCAATCTGTGTTTCTATTTATCTTTCTTTCCCTCCATCTCTCATTCTTTCAATATTTATTCTCTCAATCTTTACTACGCTCATTCATTCTTTCTCTTAACCTTTCTATCTCTCATTCTTTCTTTCGCAAAATCATTCTTTCTCTCAACCTTCTTCACTCAATCTTTATTCTTTCAATCTTTCTTCATCTTAATCTTTCTTTCCTTCATTCATTCTTTCTCTGGAACTTTATTTCAATCTTTGTTTCTATCGATCCTACTTTCTCTGAATCTTTCTTTCCCTTAATCTTTCTTGCTTTCTCTCAATCTTTCTTGCCCTCAAAATTGATTTCTCTCAATCTTTCTTTGTATAAATAATTATTTCTCACCATCATTCCTTGTCTTAATCATTCTTTCTCTCAATAATTATTTTCTATAACCTTTTTTTTCAACCTTTCCTTGTCGCAATCTTTCTTTCTCTCAATCTTTTTCTCAACCTTTATTCGTGTCAATTTTCCTATCTTTCAATCTTTATTACACACAAAATTTCTTTCAATTATTAATTTTTTCCTAAATTTTTATTTTATTCAATCTTTCTTTCTGTCAAATTTCATTTCCACTTCAAGCCATTTATACGATTTGTAGTACTGGCTCGCGTTTAAAAGTAAAAAATTTGTCGCCTGAGTTTTTTCAACTGATTCTATATATATATATATATATATATATATATATATATATATATATATATATATATATATATATATATATATATATATATATATATATATATAATTGCGCTCGCTATGAAAGATATGGTTAATATTCATTATTACATTCTTCTCCGTAGTCCAAGCAAAGAAATCAGGGATGCTTGGTATAACTCCTTACATTCCTAATAACAGAGAGATAGCCTTGAGATCACAACCGATTCTTCACTCATGATCATTGCATTTGGGGGCATCAAGTAGAATTTTCATCTTTTATAAAACATTCAATTGAAAAGAGTGACAACAAAGGCAATATTGTTGCCATTATTTAGATGGTTGATAAACAACTCCTAAGGCTTCGATCAAACCCTTAATCTCTGAGCAGTACACCAAAGTTGAATTTTCAAGAAGAGTAAAGAATTTCCTCTATTTTGCATCCCTATCTTTGTACCAGTAATATATTGTTTCTGGTGCCAATAGATTGCTCTCTCCTCTCTCTCTGGGGTGTAGGAAACAAGTTGAAAATGTAGGGGCCAATTCCAGGGTGCCCAAATAGAAATTATACACTTAGGTATAAGTTTAGGATTACTCCAGGTATAAAAAGATAGTCCGAGCGCCTAAGGCACGACGCGAGTAGCTAGGGGGTGTGGGGTGAGTGGTAGCCTTCTTAGTGGGGTCCGCTGTCTAGCATAGCGCTATAAAAACTGCAATTTTTAAATGTTTCTTGAGTCAAAAGATGACTAAAAGTAGAATTCTTAATGGCGGGATTGTTTGCTTATGAGGAGCTTGCCCTGGACGGCAGTTGGATAGCAACCGTTTACCAGACCTCCTAACTACTCACCTCTCTTGAGTGTTGGTTGTGATATTTTATTTACATTAATTACTTCTCTTTTGCTTACAGATAAAAATTGTGCAGAGTGATGTAGAGTTACAGGTAGCTTACAGGAGTGCCTGACAAACACATCCGCAACAGAAATTAAATTAATTTGTGCCATTAAAAAGCTATTTCTAGGCTTATTTTGGTGGCCAGAGAGCAACAATTATTAATAGTTCACTAATAATATTCAAGTATCCACTCTTATTAAAATGTCCGGTTCGGAAGTTCGACTTGAACTCCAAAGCGTTCCCACCGGGTCGGGTAAGAGGGTAATCAATCAATCAATCAAGGATCTAGGAAGGTTAATCAACCATAGTAACTCTGTAACGTATTAATTTTCAAACTGTATTTGATGAACACCAAAACAACAAAAAAGGAAACTGAAAACAAATAATAATTTATCATAACACAATAATACAACCTATCAAATAAAACGTGTAAGCTAAGATCACAAATCTTGAAAGTTATTACTATTAAGTAAGAAACATATTGGTGTCATTTTAGTTCTTAATCCTATAAGAGATATTCACAGTACAAAATTAAATAAATTGCAAGATTAGACACCTACACAATTGCATTAATGTTTGATATGTGATGCATGTCATTTTACATGGTCTAAAATATTTAGCACGCTCTTCATTCACATTAATAAACAATTTGGCAATTTGACCTAGGCATAGATTATCTGTTCTATCTTTCAGTGCATGACATATCAGCACATCATTGGTCCTTTCTTGAGTCATTGTGAATCTGAGATAGTTCTTTATTTTTTTGAGTACAGAATTACATCTCTCTGATGCTGCAGATGTGGCTGGTACTGAAAGATACAGTTTAAACAGCTTATGCACCTTACTGAACAGGTTTTGAATGACGGGTTCAGCATTAAGTATGTCACAGATTCCAGAGATACTGTTTATTTTTGTCATTTTGTCACCGCCCTTCAATGCATTTGGCAACATCTTCAGGTGAATTTCAAGCCGGTGAAAATCCAGGTCTTGCTGATAAAGCTCTTGTACTGCTGTTGGAATTTGGTAATGCCCCTGGTTGCTGGTTCTATCAGTAGCTGATCCACATTTTCCAGTATGCTGACAGTTTGCTGATCAAACCTAGACTCTAGTTCCTTAACAAGAAGATTAAACACCTCGAAGTACTGTTGCCTGTAATATTCTTTCACAGACTCAAAGCGGCATGGTTCTGCACCCTCATTTAAGCGTTTTGGTTGTTGTCTGTAGCTTGGCAGTACAGGATCTTCTGTTTTCCCTTTGGCTTCTTTGACTGCATTCTCATAGAATTCATTGAAAGCATCATCTGTCCTGATACCTTGATTTTGTGATGTTTGCAGCTTTAACTGCAGCCTGAATTATCTTTGACAGTTCTTCTGCTGAGAAAGTTTCAGTCCAAAATATATACTTAATTTTTCCATCAGTGCCATATGTCCTCCGGCACGGGGTGCATACTCATCATAGCCATGACTTACTACTTTCAGTGTTTATTTAAGTGCAGAATAGTTCTTGATCACCGAGCCTAAGGTACATGTTCTCAAAGTCCATCTAGTTTGGCAAAGCGGTTTAATTTAGGGTGCATTAGATGTTCCCATTTGCATCTGTTCAAACAGATGTACCTCTTTGGAGAGAATTTGATGAGTTTGGTAATTTCTGTTACCAAGTCCAAAGTACTGGCTTAGACTTTCTGGTTGTGTCTTGTAGACAGAGATTTATGCAGTGAGCTAAGCAATGAATTTTGAAGGCAGCCTTCTCCTTTTCCAGCATACGTGTGGTCAATCCTGTCATGTGACCTTGCATATTGCTTGCACCATCATATGCCTGGCCATGTCAGTTGTTGATGGGAAGAGAGCACCTTATGTGAACATCATTTAAAACGGTGAACAGTGTATCACTAGTTATAGATGGTACTTCAAAAAATCCCAGTCGCTCTTCAAACACTTCATTCACATATCTTACATAAATGTTGAACTGCTCTTTACAGTTGATATCCGTAACTTCATCAGCAATTAAACCAGACATTTTGCTTTTTGTGTATCAGTAATGACTGATTTTAATACTTGGTTGCCCATCAAGGTAATCAGTTCATTAATAATTACAGGGGACATGTACCCTTTGTCATGTAGCCACTGCTTTAGTTCGTGGAATTTTTTTGTTGCGGAGCTTTAATAGCTGCATAAGTTTTACCTCCAATTCCTCGTGACTTCTGATAGACAAACCCTGTCTCGACAGATACTTCAACGATTCAATTTGTGTCAGGAGTGCTTTGCAATGATCTGCCTCTGATTTCCTGCTCTGTTCACTTTGAAGCTGATTCACCTGCACATTATTTCTGTATGCATTCAATTTTAATGCTGCTTCCAAATTTGCCGAACGTTTTTCATGGATCCTGAATCTTTCTATTGCTTTCTACCAATTTTCACACCCATCACTTGTAAATGAACACTCAGGCATTTTTACTGAAATTCACAATGTTTAACTGCTGCAGATCAAGAATATAGTAAAATGCTTTGTTCCTAGAAGTACAAAGAGTTAGCCATTTATATTCCTTGGACCAGTTGGCTTGGAACGTCCGTCTTCTTGTCTTAACTTTGGATGAAAATGCTCTTTCCGTCTTATCAATTGTGACATTGTCTGTTGACTGATGAGGTGTGAAATTTTGTTGACAACACACAGCATTGCACTGTAATTCATGATGATCCTTTTGAGGCAATACTATATCACCAGCAGATAATAAGGTGTTTGTGTTTTCAATTGGTGTTTTATCACAGGATGGCGAAGATGCAGGGGTTTCTCGTGTAAGATTATCATCAGTCCAGAGGATGTACTTGGTAATGTTGGATTTCCAACTTGCTGAGTGTCCAGTTCATTTTGTGTGTGTTTTTGCTTGAAAAGGATGTAATGGTAGCTTTCTGTCTGGAAGGCTTACTGACATTTTGCTCTTTTTTCTGAGATTGAGAAGGGGACTCATCTCTATTTTCAGTGTATTATTAGGTTGAGGAATAAGTTCTTGCGTTTTTTTTAATGTTGTGTTGATTTCAGTTTTGTTGACGTGATTTGTGCACATATTAAGAAACAATAATAAATAATGAGAGGAAAATTTGCAAAGGTTAGGCTACGTCTCTTAACAGCGTAGACTATTAGGCTTTTGTTTAGGCTACGTCTTGAAGTTGAGTAATAGGCATTGCGGTTTATTTAAAAGTTGTGTTAATTTAATTTTTGTTCTGTACCCTCAAAATGGAATGTCAAGTTGAAAGAAAGGCGCATTTTCGACACTTGTTGTTATTCATTTTCAATCGAGACAGGAACAATGCAAACTCAGCCAAAGCTCGTTGCGATATTTGTGCTGTGTATGGAGAAAATACCTTATCAGAAAGGACAGCTCAATGGTGGTTTTCACGTTTCAAAAACGGTCATTTCAATCTTAATGGCGAAGAACGTTCTGGTTGCCCCATTAAGTTGGATGAAGATCGATTGAACGACCTTCTTAATGAAAATCCTCGTCAATCGACTAGAGAATTGGCTGTACAATTGGCGTATGATCCAAAAACTGTAGTGAATCACCTTCATTCGATGGGAAAAGTTCAAAAACTTGGTGCATGGGTTCCGCACGCTTTGAGCGAAAGCAACAAACTTCAACGCTACACGATTGCCAGAGGTTTGGTTGCTCGTCACAAGGCTACTCGTGGATATAAGGACAGATTTCTTCACTGCATCATCACTGGCGACGAAAAGTGGTGTGTTTATGTCAACATGAACCATCGAAAACAATGGCTTAACCCCAATAAAAAAAACACTTCCGCGATTAAAGCAAGGACTTCATCGACGAAAGACGATGCGGTGTGTGTGGTGAGATTGTGAAGGCATCATTCTTTATGAGCTCCTTGCGAACAACGAGATTGTCAATGCAGAACTCTACGTTCAACAAATGTATCGACTCGCCGAAGCTATTCGTGAAAAGCGACTTCATCGACGTTATGGAGTCCTTCTGCAACACGACAATGCTCGTCCTCACATTGCCAATATGACATAAGACGCCATCCAAACGCTTAATTGGGAAATCCTCCATATTCGCCAGACTTGGTTCCATCCGATTTCCATCTGTTCCGATCGCCCTCCAACAATTTGCGCGGCGTTTCGTTCAATACTGATGTGGAATTAAGAACCTGGTTAGATGAATTCTTCGAGTCAAAATCCAGAGATTTTTATTGCAGAGGCATCGAAAAACTAGTTGAACGTTGGGAAGAAGTCGTAAATAAACACGGAGAATACATTATTGATTAAATTGCATATTGTTATCAATTAAAAATGAAGTTTTTCTAAAAGTGTTAATGGTAATGAATAAATTTGATAAAACCGCAAGAACTTATTCCTCAACCCAATAATTAACAGGGTGTCTTTTCTTTATCTGTTTATCTGACATTTCCACTTTTGTCACCCCCCAAAAATTATTATTAAATTTTATTTATTATTATATTTATTATTAGAATACTAAAATATATTATTATTATTATTAGAATTTATTATTAGAATATATTATAAGTCAGATTTTCCATATAAGGGAAACCCCAATTCACTGTTGATTTACCAATATTATGTCTCTAATTAGGAGGTTGATCCTTATGGCAATTTTTTATTGTGCAAAATACAGCCCATCTTTATTTGGTGACCCTGAACCTACACCGAGGTTGCAACTGGCTAGCGGTGGGCAGGCCCGGCGGACACTTGCACTGTAGGCTACATCAAAACACATGTCCCACCTATGAGACGCATGACCAACAAAACAGCCAGAAGACCTGGCTACATGCTTTAACAGTAAACCTAACACACCAAGTGGCAAAATTACACAAAATTGGGTATCGGTAATCGAAAGGAGCTCACTCAGTTCCTCACCAGAAGACCGGACTCCCGACCCTTGGGCTTGACAAACGAATACGGTTACGAAAGAAGCAAGCTTCTAACCCAACCGCGATCGCTAAATACATACACATCGACTAAAACAATAAACATAAAAATATGCACAAATAAACATCCCCAACTCGCCCCCTCCCAGTAACTGTAAAATATAATTTTACCCCAAGGGGGTAATAACTCCCCAAAATTAACAAAAAAAACAAGCTTTTATTGAGAAACAGCTGGTTAGAAGAGAGAAGCCCCCCAGAGAAGGGAAAAACAACAGGGAAAAAGAAAAAAAAACGAGAGATGAGAATAGCGTGGGAGGAGCAGGGCTCTCACTTTTAAGGAAATTTCTCTAGTTTAAGGAAATTATGGCTCTTTTGGAAGGCATTTAAGGAATTCAAATTTTTTAAGGAAATCTGAAGAAATTGCAAATTTTTAAGATAATTTCATAAAACCTGAGGATATATTTTTATTTATATTAGGGATGATGAAAATTCCTTCATAAGCGATCGGTAATAAACTCGCGCCAAATTGCCGAATTTCAGATGCAACCGAGGATCTCCCGAAACCAAAAAATGTAGCATCCGGCAGGACTGATTATCGAGGTTGTTTTGAGCTATTTCTTCCTGGCTCCTTCTACTCTTACAAAGTTTCGATGAAGACTACATATTACAGATAGGAGAGAGAGAAAAAAAACAACAAAAAAACAAACCCAATTACGTTATTTATTCCATTCTCTTTTATTTTTTTTGCTAAAAAATATTTGGTACTTTATTATTAAATAGATTATGTTCATAAATGGTACAAAATAATATTATATTTCAGGGTGATATAAAAAAATTATTTTTAAGGAAATGTGAAGAAATTTCTTTCATAAATCTGTAGAATTTCCATAGAAAAAAAACAGAACTCTGTGGAGAAGGGAGCGAGAAGGAAGGATGCGGCGCTGCCTGCGAGGAAAAACAGCGTAGAAAAAGCCTAAAAGACACGACCCCCCCCCCCCGCCAATGCTTAACTCCCATAGATGAACTATATCGATAATAACATACGCCGGGGGCAAGATGACAGAGGGATATCGTCGAAATATCACAAAACAAGAGGAACGCAAAACAGACACGCCAACCCACGCAGACGCCATCAAGAAATCTGGGGTTTGCTTATGACGTCACTAGGACGGTTAACTCACAAATACGGCCTACAGAGAGATAACGGGGGTTGATGGTGTTTCGAACGAGTGACTTCTTTTTTGTGTGACTTCTGACTGGCCAATGAGAAAGTAGGTTTTTTGCTATGCTTAAAACCCCTATTTCCTTTTGTGGCTTTGCTAAAAAGTTAGGGGGGGGGGGCAAAACATATGTTGGTCCTCACACTATCAAAAGTGTGAGGGGCATAGAACCCACGTTCCTCACTCTTCCTACGGCAGTCTCTAGGACGTGAGTGGAGGAATTGAGGTGACTCTTTAGATAGTCCTAAATCTCTTATGAGATCATTCAGCTGTGCTTGTGTTAATGGTTTTGGTTCATTGAAACTAGATTATGGTAGATTAAATCTTTCTTATTTGTTCTCGTCGTTTATCTCATCATAACTGACTTTATTTATTTCCCAGCTTTCTCGTAATTCTGGAACTGGAATACCTGATCCATGATGGATTAGTGAAACAAAAGATTGACATTTAATTAAAAATAGGAGAACATTAGTTTCTTGACTTTTAGAGACAGGATGCATTAGATCCTAGCGAAAGTAGTAGCTGTTCTTTATGTTTTCAACCATTAAAAGTTCATACATTTTATTTGGTAACCGAGTCACAACCAGAATTTTCACTTCTTTTAACAAAATTCTTCATTAAGCCACTATAAGCATTGGTTTAGAAATGATTTTCACTTATATACGCCAAGTAGCATTTAAATTTGGAAAACTTTCGAATGCTCTTAAATTATGCATCTTTGTGTTGGAAAATTAGCAAAAAGTTGCACGAAATGATCTAGTTTGTAGTTTCGTCATGCAGAAGGTGGAAATCAGTCACACGGCCCTTTCCTTCCCTGCGCCCTCGCGTCTGAATTATTCGACACATGTTCGACAGCATATGCGGTAAGCAAATTCCTTATCCTAATCTCCCAAGATATTCGATTGTTGTCCAGGTAGCGCAACTTTGTCACATTCGTAGTAAAACCAATTGCGGTCATTTTTTGCATTTTTATTCATGCTGAATGATTTTTTTTAAATTAGGAATACCTCTAATATTGCGTTACACAGTTCACTGCTAACTTATAAATAAAAAAATCTAAAGTTATGAGAGAAAGTTTTCTGTAAAACAAAGTAATTACAGCATTTACGTAAAAAAATGCATTGAAAAGTGAAAATGTAGAAAAAACAAAAGGTGTCGCCGAAAAAAACTAGACTTGATTTGCAAAAACGGTTTACAGATTTGAATTGAGCGGGAAAATTTTATAGGAATCAATTAACACCAAAAATGAGGCAGACGACCAGTGGTATCAACTGAAAAATAGACGCGAAAACCAATGAGGGCATCTCCGCCAGAAAGTGGTAAAGATAGATATGTTGAAGATATATAGGCGCAGGTAAAAACTATGGTTGTTTGGTTTTGGAAGAGATGGCACGCAATCCTTCAGATGCAAGCTGCAGCGTGCAGGCATCTGCTACCCCCGCAAGGGAGTACCTTTGTTACCTGGAGGAGCTGCACATCTTCCCTGCCTGAGTGCAAATTTGGAAAGCCTTTCGTGTCACTGGGTTGATTGGACCACACTCATGGGGCCTGGGAAGGTTCTTGGTGCGCTTCCCCCACGCTCCCTCTCAGCGCTAGTTTATTATTCAACCTTTTGTCTACTGGCAATTGTTGCCGGGAAACCCGTCACTGTTGTGCTTCCTACTCGTTCCCTCTCAGAATTCCATTTTTTCTACGACCATTCACTCAATCGCGGCGAAATTGGGAATCATCCTTCGGTAGTATCCCAACATGCCCAAGTATCGTCGTAATTCTTTGTAATCCTTCGGTAGAGGCATATTCCCAATTTCTTTTATTTTCTTGGCCGGTGGGCAAATTTCTTCCGCCGAAATGTCATGTCCTAGAAAATCAATTTCCTCTTTCGCTAGTTCGCATTTTTCCAGGGATATTTCAGACCATTCTCGACCAGGATTTTGAAAACTTGATCTAAATGCTACAAATGGTCGTCCAGATTGTCCAAAAATATCCGGATGTCGTCTATATATACATGAACGAACACTAATCCCCGAAACAGGTTATGCATGTGTCGTTTAAATGTGCAGCTTGCATTCCGGAGGCCAAAGTACTCTTTGGCTTCACGTACTCCCATAAACCAAACAGGGTTACCACCGCAGTCTTCTCTATGTCCACCGGGTTCATAGGGATTTTATGGTAAGCACGAACCAGATCCAACTTTGAAAAATGTCTTGCCATCGAGGTGGTTCGCCACGCTTTGTATTCTTGGCAATGCATATCTGTCGAGCTTTATGATTTCATTAGGTGCGCAGAAGTCGCCCACCGCCCTGTATTCACCCTGTATTCGACAAGCGCACGACCCCCTTCTTCAATAGTGTTTCGAACGTTGCTTTGGCAACTTGCAGCTTCTCCATTGAAAGAGATCTGGGTCGCGCGAATGTCGGTGGTGTACTGCCGGTCTCAATTGTGTGCGTCAATGAGTTAGGTGAAGTCGGGGAGGGATTAGTGGGCGCGGGGCTGTACAAAGCCTCATACCTTTCTAACATGGCCTTGCTAATGCAGGCTCCCCTGATTGTTTCACTTCTGATATGAGCTTAGTTTGGTTGTCGATAAGGATGCCGCGCGCGCAATCCTCCAAGAGATTAAAGTGCCTCAGAAAGTCAATTGTTATTAACGACGAGGTGGTATCCGCGACCACCTGAATAATTATCAGCGAAAGGGATAACTATATCCGTGTGCACCTCACCGTGCACATTCATTTTTCCACCATTAGCCACCGTAATGTTCACACTAAATTCGCATAATTCACCCGATCGCACCAATTTACCCCGGGATTATTGACACACTTGTCCCCGTATCAATTAAAAACTAGCACTTTACTTTTTTCACTTTAGCGGCAACGATGAAGACAGACGGCATACCAACCGTCGCACTTGCAATGACATACCTTGCTAGTTTTCAGATGGGGTGGCGAAGATGGCCTGGAGAAAGGTTGCATTTGCACGAGTTTCCCTCTCCTCGGCTACCTGCACCAGAGTTTGCATAATTTCGCACTTTCACCAAAGTACAAATGTAAACGGCATCCGACAGGCCTTTGGTTCCTGCGAAGAAATCGCAATCCTATCGGTATTTGGTTATGTATTCATTATTACGCTGTACAAAATTGGAACGGTTTTCATTAAAGTGGGCATCCTACGGGCACTGATCGCGCACTTCCCGTATAATTCACATTATTAACCTGATTATCACTTCTATTGAAATCAGAAATACACATCTCGAACAAAAGAATGGCACTACGTTCTGTGGATTCACCGCTATCATTAACATTAAGACACTGTGTTCTATAAATTGGCATTAGTTCATCCGCAAGCTTTCCTAACTGGGCCAGGGTTAGTTCCTTCTAGGTAGCGATTATGGGCGCGATGTTGGCTGGCAGTTATTGGATAAACTTGTGCCTCACGAGTTCTTCCCCAACTCCTACCTGTAGGGCAGTCCTTCTTAGTTCTTCCAAATTGGTATAAGGTCGACCGGTGAGTGTTGGAGGAGCAATGAGCTTCACGAAGAGCTCAAGTTTAGTCCTCTCGAAGAGCCCAATCACCACGGTCGTTAAGAACTAGTAATTTGGGATAAAAGGACCGCAGCTGGAAGTCCGTCAACAATCCCTGGGAGTAATGCAGCCAGGACAGGAAGGAATATCGTCTCCTTACTCACTCTTGAAATGTGAAACTGGGCTTGTACAATCTTAAACCAACCTACAACTGCTGCCTCATTAAAGATGAGGGTCTTGATGGTGATAGTGTTCACGATCTCCGTCTTTCCTTAACCTCCTTGTGGATGGTTCGATGTGTCCATTTTCTTTCTTGTCACCTTCACTGTCCGGCCGAAAGGGTCACCACTTTATGAGTGTCTCAGTATTATTGCGAGTCTTGAAGTCACCAATTTATAAGAGTGGGGTGAGTGTGTGATGGAGTTTGGCTGAGGGTTGTGTGGCGGCAGCGCAAGATAATGACGAAGAAACAAGAGAATTTCGCTGACGATTAAAATCTTTTCCTTTTCCCGGGGAAGCTCAACTATGGTCTTCCAATCGAATTTGTTCTGACTCCATAAGTTTCTCACGGGGAAATACGCTTTTAGGCTGGGTTCCAGAAAGGTACCTCGGTAATCACGGGTTAAAGAAAAGGACTCCGAAAAGAAAGCGGCGATAAGTAGGTTTTATTCTTAGCTTGGGCCTACCAAAATGAGAAAAAACGGAACAGTTAGAGTCCTACGTGTCTATGTGTAAGTTTTTCGTTAATGCTAGATAGCTGAGTCTAAGGAGGCAGGATTCAAGTATGAAGGAACGGATTCGTGACGTTAATAATATCAATAAGCTGCCTACAGACGAATTAACTGTTTCTCTCTATCTATCTTAGTCTCCTTTCATCTGTGTGTGTTTAATATATATATATATATATATATATATATATATATATATATATATATATACATATATATATATATATATATATATATATATATATATATATATATATATATATATATATATATATATATATATATGCCTCTCGTTTCCAAGGGGCTTGACCTTTTTCACTTGACCTGGGCTCGGGGCGGAACCAAAGATCAGGAATATGTTCGTCAGTTTCTTCGTTGGACAGAGTTACAAGAGTTATGTGCATCTAATGAACCTACATATTTCCCCACGTTTGAGCCCATCCTGTATCAGAGAGACGGTTTGCCTTTTACAGTTCCTTGGAAATTTTAACCGGTCGATGCACACATTACCCTGTATTTGTTCAGCTTGTCTCTTTTATATATCATTGAGATCGTTTCCGTCTGGCAGCTGTTTCCTAGCGTGCGTATGTTTGTGTGTGACCGCGTGAGAACTCTGGCTATCCGTTTTGCTTGACTCATACTTTTTTAATAAATATACAATTATGATAAAGTATTTCTCTCTATTTTACATTGGTTCATTATCTATTACATGGCATATTATTTCATTAATTCATGCGTGTTCCCATTTTCAAGATTCCATAGATCCACCGGACGCTCATTTGTGGCGGTTCCTCGCTGGGCCTACCTATCCTGCAATTTTTGTACCACAGGACTACTATCCTTCCAACTCGGGTGCTCCATACTATTGTTTCTGCGTACACTTCACTGACAGCCAACTTCAACGTGAGTGACTTCCGCTGTGGCGTAGCATGGTTGCCGAGGCCCTCTCTCCTGCTCGTGGAATTGAATGGTAGGTACCCCCTCCACGGGGACTACACGATAAACCCCAGGGTTCAAGTCATTCCACCCTGTCTCGATCTGTTCCTACTGATGCACAACCTGATTTAGAGCCTGAGGTGGTCGATAACGTTCATAGTAGCGATCACTTTAACATTCAATTATAATTTTATGGGCCGCATCCGCCTGAGAAACCTCAATGGTGGTGCTTGGAGCGGACGCATTGGTCTGCCGTTCACTAAGTTGATGAGGCCGTTGAGTTATTTTCCGGCAATATCTTCACCGGGAAACGCACCGCCATATGTTGGAGTGCTCGCCTGCACCTTACACGGACGACTGCTTGTTCTCCAGACTATTCGACACATTCTTGTTGAATGTCCCACTCTCGGTGATCTTCGCACTCGTTACTTGTCTCAGTACCGGGACGAGCGAGGTTATTACATATTGTCCCTTGTGCTCTGAATAGCTTCGTGCACACAGACTTGTGGACTTTTTGACTTCTTGTAGAAGGTTGGCCTCCCCTATTTTATTTGCACCTCTTGGTGTCGAGTGCGTGCTCGGCACAGGGGAAGGAGGGCCTTTAACCGACGCCTGAGCCTGCCTTCTTCTTCTTCTACCTCCTTTTCCATTGGTTTGTTTTTGTTTGTTTATTTCCTGTTTGTATTGTTTCAGCGTAGCCTATTAATTGGTTGAATTTGAATTAGGGCGAGTTATATGTCCTTGGTGGCAGTGGCCTTATAAGAAAAAATTCCGGACCTCGAAGATCCCCGTAAGCGGGTGTCAGCTGTAGCATGGTCAACCATACCGAAGCTGACATGGGGAGGATTGCTTGCCCTTCCGGTCCCAATTCTGGCATCTTCATTTCTGCAGGCAATGCCTTAAAGACAATGGCGTATTTTATTCACTCAAAGAAACCCCAAAAGTGATCCCTTGTCCAAAGGTGCTTTGCCATTACCTCGGAAGAAATTGGGGTAATCCAATGGCGGTCAGGACTATGATATTCGAAAGACCCAAAAGGGAACTGCTGGGTAAATAACTCCTTACCCTATCCTAGCGACGCAAATGGAATACCCCCTCTTTATTTTTCAATTCCCCTAACTTCAACCCTTCACTTCGAATCTGTTCTCCAAATGTTTCCGGCAGCGATGCTTCCGTTGGTCCCGCTTTTTTTATTTTAAAAATAGATGATGAGATTAAATCGAAATCTCTGAAACCAACACAGGAGCCCGTGCTTACGACCTAAGGTAGGAGATCCGTTGTAGGGGTCTTTTTCCACTGTGGGAGTTGGAGAGAATAGGAAATGTTTGCCATTCATTCGCTTCTCACGGGCGGCCGAAGGGCAGGGAAGCGCCGAGGTTTCGCCGTGCGATTGACTCCGCAAATTGACTGACTATTGAGCCACTGTAAAATTATCCCTTCCTCTCTTGCCTCGAAAAAATTTCCTCCTCCATTAGCCACCCCTTACCCCCGTAATTACCTCTTCTCCTTTGCGGGGTGGGTTTCATGACAAGTGACGCAGCCAGAAGCGAGGCAGCCATGGAGGGGATTTTTACCAGTTTCAAGCCTAACTTTGGTCTACTTATTACTGCTTCCATGCTGCCATTAGGCTTCGCAAAATGTCTCAAGAATATATTAACGTATTGCTCGAAAGAGGACGGGCCCATGGTGCCCTCAGGCTCACCATCGATTGTCATACTGACCTTTATGTCGATTTCATTATCCGGTCGGGATCCGCCTGGATAAAGGCAGGTTGGCGACCTACTACTATTACTGGTGGATGTATCTAAAGGAGTTCGGGGTGTGAAGTTGATCGAGATAGGTAGTTAGCGACTACTCGTGTTTATCTTGGAAGTAAGACATTTTATACGATCATTTTGAGAGACAGAGCGAGGGAGGGATAAAGGAATTCGCTTCCCCAATGCTCTGGGGTCAGGCGCATAGCCTTGCTTTAGCTGCGATCAAGTCGCGGGAAGACTTCGAGGGATTTTGCCTACAGCATTGGTTCGGGTGGTGCCCCTCAAGGCCGAGCATCCTTTTTTTCTGCTCAATTCTTTACACGCACACATTCACCCCTCTGACTACGTTTTTACAATGCCGTTGGAATATACAAGATTGTTATTATTATAATTATTACTATCTACCACTCTCATCCTACTCCATTATCCCATTATTACGATCATTTATTGTTTTTATTATTGATTTATGGGGTAAATATGAATTTTATTACATTAATACTATCATACAATGATTAATACTATTCCTTAGATGCGAATAATTCACCCTAATGCAATAATTAATGATGAATTAATTAATAGTTATTTATATTGGCTGCTTCCAATGTACTTCCTTTACAAGGTTTTAACATTTTACTACTGACTGAGTACAGTCTAAATGAAGATATTACATGGGTGTACCTATATGTAGAGGAGTATGCCATTATAGGTTAGTCCTTGTTTCTGTGGTGTTCTTAGAACTGAATGGGTGTGTACTGAGTCGAATGCCAGCCATTTTTGTTCATTAGTTATGTGCAGTAATTGTTGAATAATCTGCAGATGATCGTAAATACTATTTCGGAAACCTGACTGTTCCGGTGGCTGATTCCAGTGACTGAATATTGTAAGTAAACTATATTTTGCTGGTGTAAGTCGAATTGGCTGGTAATTCTTTCAGTCTTCCGTTCGGTTTTTTAAAAAAGACGTACCACGGAAGCATTGGTCATGCCATTCGAATCCTACTTTCCCTTAAGCATTTTGTAAATTGATGTTCACCCTAAGCATATGTATATAAGGTGGATTGTTACCTAATCCTTCTAGGAAGCTTTACCATTTATCATGCTCTTAAGTACATGTTACATTTCGTTATTTTTAATTAGTATGATTTCATCCTTATATAATATATAATAATTACTAATGTGTTTTTATTTAAATGTTTCCTGTCTCGTTCTTAAAGATTACTATAGGTAAATATTTTTTGCTAACAATACTTTTCATATAGACTAAAAGTTAGCAAAAAAAAAAATCACAATTATTTAGCTTGTTAAACTCAGCGCTTGAGTCTGCCAAATTACTGCTACCACTGAGCGAATTTTATCCTCTTACCTCCTGCGAGATCCTCTTCTAAATCTCTTTCTTTATAGTGGTGTCTAGTTAACAATTTATTTCGTCAATTTTTTATCGTTTCTTTCTGGCAATGGGTCCGCTTATTCTCACTTCAGAATTCAAATTCTTCTTTGCTATATAAGCCACACATGTTTGTATGCTTATGGATGTAATTATTTCATGGTCCATACGAGTTATTCCTAACATACATATATCGTTCTAGGCTGCATGTTCTTTTTCTTTTGTGATCAGTGTTCGTTTGTCCAAGCCTTATCTCTCTAATCTGAAAATGGTAAAATACAAATGGTAGATATTTTGCATTTTTAGCATGAAGGCATATTCGCCTAATTTGTTTCTTCCATCCTCCCATCAAGAGTCATAAGTTGTCCGAAGTATACATATTCTTGTACCTGTTCTAAAACCTTATGGTCAATTTTAATTGCTCTATCTTCTTCAGAACTGTTTATTAGTATTTTAATTTTTAGTTTAACTCTAAACTGGCTTTTGATAATTCTGTAATCATTGAGTGATATCGTCCGAAAGGCGGAAGGGGTGTCTTAAATATCTAGTATTAATTATGGCTTCTATTTGTTCCTACTCTAAAATAAAGAAAAACCTCAAGTACTGCTTGAAACAGTTTGGGGGAGGGAGGGTCCCTTTATCACTTTTTTTTCATTAATGACAGGAATGGATCGTAAATGATTTTGTTGCATAAGAATTACAATGCAAGAGTATGGCCATATCATTCAAATCTTACTTTCCCTTAAGCATTTGGTAAATATGCTAGGGCGTAGATGAACAAGACGTTCACCACTATCCTTAATTTGGTTGATTGGTATCCCTTCCACCCAAAATTCTTTGCCATTTTTCATGCTCTTAGGTCACTACAAAATTTCGTGATCCTCTCCTATTTGTACTTCCTCCTCATTTATTGAGAATGTGTTGTCTGGGGTATGAGGGTTATTTCTATTATATAGTTTTTGATAGGATTGTTCTACTCTTTCATTAATCCCTTCTTTCTGTGTTTTTATTCCACTGTTTATCCTTTATTATGATCATTTGCTAACTGCCAATTGTTTGTTTCATTTCTTGTTTTAGTGTTATGATATATAAATATGGGAAACTCACAAGTGTGAAAAGCAGAGTTGTGATGTAACGAAGTACGATTACTCAGGTACTCTACTCAAGTAACTTTGTTATACTTTTTACTTCCTAAAAAATACTATATTATTTGAGTACCTTCACTTCTACTTACGTAGAAGTGTTCGTTACTTATTAGTTAGTTTTGGCCAATCACAGACGTAGAAGCAGAACTCAGACGATGACATGCATCCTTCCATACCCGTTATACAATTAGTTTGGCTCTCCCGCTTTTCCGCCTGAGCGAGGGCGTCAGTTTATTAAATTATTCCTAATTTTCCTACACTACTAGCGTGCTACCGCGCTATTACTGGACCATCATGAGTTCTACTCCTACCATTGAAAATAAAAATAGTGGCAATTCCCACCAATGGCCATACTTGGAATAATTTTTCAAGTACAAGAAGAATGTGGGAAACCCGGTGAAGCTGCAATGTTTGTTGTGTTTGCCGATAATTTTCGAGGTGACCGCAGACTTTCTGATCAATAGAGAGATATTTGCAGCTTGATTGTTAAGTCCAGTTTAACTGAATTCCAATATATAAGGGTTAGTACAGCGGGTATAAATAGGTTTACTGTACACTATACTGAATAGTATCTGAGGTGATGGGTACTTGACTATTTGCCACTACTTTGTACTTTCATACTTGAGTACTGCATGAATAAGATACTTTATTACTTTAATTTAAGTACATTTACGTTTTGGTACTTTTTCTTGTACTTTGAGTAAATTTTGTTAGAGTAACAATACTTTTACTTAAGTATTAAAGCAGATTAAATCGACAGCAATAAAATCGATTAGGTAATACAATATCAATTGTAGTGGTGTTTGAAATTTAGACATTATGATATTTTTTGCAATGTTAAAAAAAAAAAAAAAATTGAAAATATTGTCGCATATTGTCGAAGAATCATAGGGCGGCAGCTTCACAGGTAATTGTAGAGCTTAATCAACATCTAAAGGTCTCGTTTCGACCTAGTCTGTTAATCGAGAGATTCACGAAGTCAGGAATTACGGAATACCTACAATTGACAAACCCTGCTTACGTAAATCAACATGAAGTGTCCTAAACGGTCGTGTGTAGAGCATAATGATTGGACATTGGAAGAATATGATATATTCGCACGAATGTTCCTTTATATTATTTCCATGACCTGGCCAAGTTTACATCTTGAGGATGCCTTAAGAAGATTTGGATCCTGATTATCTTCCTCTGACAGTTGAGCATGGAAGTGGATCAGTGATGGTTTGACGGCAATATCATTGAATATCATGGACATATGAGATACTAAGACTATCTGTCAGTTTTGGCAAACTAGATGCATGCCATGGCGCATTCGCTCTTTTCCACTGGTAGTGCCAACGTTCAAGATGATATGAAAATGACGTTGAACACTCTGGTCTGTATATATGTATATTGTCTAGGCTTTTTCTCGTTGATCAAATACGATGGTGTTCATTCTCTATACGGTCCATAAAACAAAAACCCATAGGCGTGTTTTTGTTTAAGGTGTATATTTTGTTGTCCCACAGAAACAGACGGTCCTTCGCGGATCAAATGTTCGATTTCATTGCCAATGAAACTAAGACGATTAGAGCCGATTGATCCGCGGCAGCCTTCATCTGCCTTAACAGGGGTTCAGTTTGAAGCAACTTCATTCGCCTTTTCCGCCAATGAGGTCTTCTAGTTGCGTTTGGTTTTATATGTGAGGTATCTGTAACTCTCATCCTAATCCCCTCCTTTCACAGCCGAGCTTGGTGCCGGCCACGACAGAGTTGTACCAGAAACTCGTGGCTTTGCCATGGGGATGATTACCATATTTCTTAGACCGTCGATCGGGAGTCAAGAGAAAAAACATTAATTTTGAAAAACGTTGCCGTACTTCACAATTCATCCTTCTCACATAAATTGAGTATAATTTGAATCTGTAAATACAATTTAATGTAAAATTCTTCGCAGTTAAAATAAAATGCCACCTCGATACTGAATCGAGCACGCCTGAGGGGGGAAGGGGGCGCTCTTCACCCAGACGTGGCCGATACAGTCTGGATATGGCTTAAAAAAATATTTTAATCGTATTTCATAGCTGCGGCATTGTGAGTTAATTTGTTTGTATTTACATTTTTAAAAAATAAATTTATGAATTTGGGAGAGAATACATGGTACATGGGGGGGAACAGAACCTAACATCGTCTATAACAATCTACTTACAAAGATTTCACTATGTTCCAAATTTCAGGTAAATATTTTGAGAAATAGAAGAAAAGGTGTGATAGAGTAAATGAGTAGTGTGTCTGAGCCACGTCCTGTTCCCAGAGAAGGAGGATAGGGAAATGGTTAAATAGTATAGTGAGAAACTAGTAGAAGATTAGATAGTAGTCGACCTAGGTGGTCTTGGCCCTAAATCTAAACGTAGAACTAATACCACGGTGTGTATCCCCCACCTTCGCCTGTATGTAGAGCCCGTTGGAAATAATGGTACTGAAGCGTTAGTGAGAAAAGAAAGGAGGTCGGAGAGTTGCAAGTTTGCTTGGAGGTCAAGTTAATCTCTGGCCGTATTAAGATAGTTGTAAGTCGCAATTTTAGTAGGAGAATATGTACCTGAGTTTCAGGTTAATGTTATTTAGAATATTTTCTATTGTGTTAATTTGTCGTTAGGGCGTTCAATCCGTTGTTATTTTCCATGTCTGTTAGTGGAAAGTCTACGCTACTGAGTAAGATAAAAGAACGATTTTCCTTTATTAAAATATTTTCAAAAATATCATGAGTAGGTAAATGAAATTTCCATGGTACATAAAAGCATGCATTTTATATATTTTATGAAGATTTCATATGATACAATCGTATATTCAAGAAACTATACTAAATAAACTAACAAAATAAAATATTGACACGTGCAAAACAAGAATGATCATTCACGAATTGCTTAGCATTCAAATACACTATAAACAAAGCAAGAATTGACAATGATGAAACTTAAAACACTTTATGAGGTCTTGAAGCCTCTATTTTATATTATTTAGGCACAACGACAACCACAGGAGCTCACCAGCTGCTTGCAAAATTCTGATGTTATTTTGTTCCATTCTTGCTTAATTTTCGTCCATAAATCCGTCGCAGTTGAAGGCTTCTGGTCTCGAACTTTGTCTCCAATGATCCTCCAGAGGTTCTCAATTGGGTTTAGACCCAGGATCTGAGCAGGCCACTTCATTACTTCAATATCTTCTTGTTCGAAATAGTATTTTACTCGCTTTGCAGTATAACAGGGCGCGTTGTCCTGCATAAATACTGCTGGCTGGTTCAGAGATGCTATGAGTGAGGGTATAACATGATGTTGTCCGAGGTTTACAAGCATATTCGCATTTACCGTTCCAAATTATTCGCCCTATCGGACCAAATGCTTCAGACGAAAACCAACTATAGCATGCCGCTGCCTCTTCCATGCTTAACAGACTTTTTAACACATTTAGATTTAAACTTGTAACCTCCAGCGCCTCTAACAAAGCGTCTGTCATCAGGTCGAACTAAATTAACTTTACTTTCGTTGCTGAACTTAATTTTCTCCCATTCTTCATCCCTCCAAACAATATGATGAGCTTCAGCATATTCGAGTCTCACCTTCTGGTTCTCCTTACTGATGATTGGGTTGGTTGCTGGAGAATGAGCTTTTAAACCAGAAGCATTTAGGCGACGAGACACTGTGAACCGGCTCACTTCTTTGCCACTGTTGGTCTGAATTTTTCGAGAAATTCCTACTGCAGACTCGAAGGTATCCTTCATAGAGAAGCGCCTAGTATATGTCTTCTTGGGCGGTGGTAATGCGGGGTCGACTGACTTTTGCAAGAGATTTATAGGTTTTGTTTTCATTATATAACATCAGACAGCACGAAATCGCACAGTTGGACATTCCTACCTCTCTTGAAATAGCAGAAAGAGTCCTCCCCGAAGTCTTCAGGCGAACAATTCTTTGACGGAGCTCTGGAGTGATTTTCACGTGTGGTGGCATCTCTGCAGAGTGAGTACGACAACAATGGCGGTTATACAGTTCTTACCTACTGAGAAAAATGTTGCCAGATTATTTCAAGAAACTTCCAGAATGTTCTCGAAAAAATCGTTGTCTATTCTGCATGTCAATATTTTATTTTGCTAGTTTATTTAGTTTGATTTCTTGAATATACTATCGTATCATATGGAATCTTCATAAAATATATTAAATACGTGTCTTTATGTACCTTGGAAATTTCATTTATCTCCTCATATTCTTAAAAATATTTTAATAAAGGAAAATCGCCGTCGTATTTTGCCCGGGTTTTGTTCTTGGTTTACTTTGTATGTAATCTTTGTAGTCTAGCAAGAAATGTGGGCCCCTTTAGCGAATAAATAAACATAAAAAAACTTCCTCTTCTATATATGCCCGTCGTTGTAAGGGTGAAAAGTTAGATTTGAAATGCATGAGTATATATATACTTCACAAAGCGCTGCTTCGATCGCTACACTCGCTTATCAGCTAGCCCTCGAAGGCCCGATATGATCTGGTCCGGGGCCACATTTTCAGCGGGATTCTAAAGCTTTAGACTTCACAAAGAGCATGGAATTCCATCTCCTACTGTGAGTATTCAGACTCGCATGTTTTCACTCCCATGGGGAGAGGGGATGTATATGGGGTGATGAAACCTAACATAGTCTTTAACCATTTAACTACAGAGCCAAATTTAGAGTAGTAGCACTGTATTTTGCCAGCAATCTGGCAGCAGGCAACCCTTCGTGGCCCGAAGGTGAGCCACCCTTTCGCGTCAGGTGAGCGTGGATATGAAAATTCCTTCCGAAGATTCCAAGACGGAAGAGTGATGTGTTGCCTGTATGGAGGGACAGCGATGTTGCCATTGACTGTGTGTGTGGTGATGTACGTTGCCGGAGCTATCTACACTCATGCCTCAGACTCGACGCACCGCCTGATTGGCAGTAACTCCCTACTAACACCGGTTTCTAGTGCAAGTCTTCTCTCGATGGGAATCAAACCCGGTACTCAGGCGTGGAAATAGAGCGCCTTATCCACTAATGACACATGGAGTCCCACTCGAGCAGCAATGGTTCATTGCAGAGACAATCTTCTGTCCTCTCTTTTCACTGCGGGCTTACAGGGGCAAAGCAACGAGCTCATCTCTGGTTCCCTCGGGTACCAGTAGGGACCAGTGAGGGGGCAAGTGAGAGAAGCTTCTCAACATTTTTGTCTCTATCTTTCACCAGGTGATTTACAGGGGCAAGGTCACGGACAAATGAGCTTGTGTCCATGCGCAAATGGAGGTGGTTATAGCACAGCGACCCGGGTGATTTAGCCTGGAGGACTTTTTTGCTGTCAGTTGAGATCTTGACCCTCCATCGGGCTTGACAAAGCTCTCCGACAGCCCAAGATGGCGTTTGACCAAGGCAAAATATTATTAGTAAAGTATTTACAAAAAGTATTTAAATACATTATATTTAAATACTTTCAAAAGTATGTAAATACTGTATATAAATACAGGATTTCAAATGTATGTACAAATACAATTAATTTTAAATACATAAATGTATTTAAATACAAAGTATTTAAATACTGCCCACCTCTGGAGATAAGGTCAATCCTCCAGTTGAGATCTTGACCCTCCATCGTGCTTGACAAAGCTCTCTGACAGCCCAAGATGGCTGGCGTTTGACCAAGGCAAAATATTAGCAGTAAAGTATTTACAAAAATTATTTAAATACTTTCAAAAGTATTTAAATACTGTATATAAATACATGATTTCAAATGTATTTACAAATACAAGTTTAAATACATAAATGTATTTTAATACTGCCCACCTCTGGAGATAAGGTCAATCCTCCTAAAGAGAAGAGCCATTCCACAGAAGCTGACGACGGAAGGGAGGTGTTGAATTTAATAAATAACTTTTTTATGTTTGGATATCTATATAAACTTCGAAGTGTTTTATTTGAATCCTGAAGGTAACTGAACAATTCTAAATCTGCGGTTGATTGTGTTTGAGTGAGTTTTATAAATCCAAAATAATCGTCACTGTCTGATACACCACTGGATCATTCAGCTTCGGATCCCTCTGCTAAATTCTCAATCACTTGAATCATAATATTTTTAACAGAGTCTTGGTGGCTTGAACTTTCCCATTGGAGTTTGAAGAATGGATAGCTTGTTGATGCAATAATGGCATCTGTAACGCTGGCTTCATTTGCCAAAGTCAAATAAGATTGTTAACGGTTTCCAAAGCCCTTAGTGACTGCACTTAGAAGTGGTTGGCAAATTTCAGAGAACGTGACTGAAGGCTCTTCAGCTTATTCTCCACAGTGAGCAAGGTAGGGAGCAATTCTTCATAAAACAGTTTTTTTTCTCCCTTTAGGTTATCAATTGTCACTGCAATAGGAGCCAAAACTGAGACATACTCCCCAAGAACTTCAATTTCGTGACTTCTGAACACTGAAAGTTAAAGGGACGTCATGAGTTGATGTAATTTGTCCTTGTGTTTTAAAAGTAATGACAATGCATAAAGCAGAGAGTCCCACTTTGTAATGCAAGGTATCTTTAATGAGCAGTTAATAACAGTTTTGATAATCTCTGCTGATTTTAGACGACCGCGTTTGTTCCATAATGCTGAGCATTTCCCTATCGCAGCATGATTGATATTTGCAAAAGAAAATATTTTCAGTGTCTGTTTTGCATCAGTTATGGCAACGAGACTGAGTGTGTGTGAAGAACAGCGCACATGCTTAGGTAGGCTGAAGCTGCATAGGTCAGACGAATTGTCTTCTTCCTGATCTAAGGCACTTCTCATTAAGAAACTATCCTCGAACTCGTGCTCACCCTGATCTTCTTCACCTACCTGGATTCCATCTTCTGAATCTGTGGACACATTTGCAGCAGTGACTGCAAATTCTTTAAACGCTTTAACAAAATTAGAGCCGTTATCAGTGACGTGCTCGTGATTTTCTGCAGGGAGATATCGTATTTTTTGATGATATTCTCCATATGTTCAGCAATTTTGATGTAGTTATGCCCTCATTTGAAGCGACAGCAAGAAAGAGCAGCTTCCACAAGCTGAAAATTAAAAATGAAATAACAGTCCAATGTTTGTATCATAAATGTTTCCATAAATTTTACATATTAATATAATCGAGATAAATTCCACCAACAAATAGGTCTGCTTTCATCCAAGACCTGATAACTCCCTAACTGTAAAGACATTTCATATTTTGTAAAGAGCAAAATCTTAACATACCCAATGAACTGTAACGCCCAAAAAACTACGGTGACGAGTTGACCAAATGTCTCCAGTAAGATATAAGTTAGAGGTGCTGTCTGGTTTATTCTTCAGTAGAGCTCTTGTCACTTTCTCTTCTTCTATAAGATTTCGGCCTGGCGTCCGCCTTGAAATGCCGTCAACTGAAGAATTTAGACTTGCGGTAGTGGAATGTGTGATTATTGTGAGTCAAATTGATTTTCACAGTGAAATAAGAATATTTGGTATTCATATAAAATTTAATATATAAAATGTAGCCATATGAATATCCTATAGCTATATAAGACTGGTACATTAATTAATAAATATATTATTAGTCATTCATATTCAGAATTACGTAGTAAAATATTTACTTTCAATATTGTTTGGAATATATACATTATCAAGCTTTATTTCTTACATTTTTGACGGGTGGGCATGCTATTTTTGACATAATGATATACAGGTATTGCTACTATAACGAAATACATCGTTATGGGAAATCATCTAATAACTGCATATAATCGATCAATAATTGAACTAATTATTCATGAAATTTTTTAGTCAATAATATCTTCAAGTAAATGATAGCGCACTTTAAGAATATATGTATGTGGATTCTCATGAAATTATTACAATATATTAACCTCTGTTGTTTGTATATGTCTTCCTTTATTTAACTTCGTTATATAACCTACATAGTGACCAGTGATCCGAACGCTTTAGTATTCGGTCGCTATAAGAGCTTAACCTGTACTGCTAATACTATATTTGTAAACAACATTTGTAACTCGGGACTCATCTTTAATTAATCCCGAAAAGCCTCCATAGTTGATAGGGGATGCACACCTTGTATGATCAAATCTGCAGTCAACTTATCAACAACAGATTGTTTGACCTTCTTAGTATTCACCGCAAAACACTCAGGTAATGTCTTTACTTTAGCACCACTGCATGAAGAACCATCGTCTAATACCGAACATTTTCTTTTTTAATCTTTTATTTGAGCTGTCACGTAGTTATCCGCTTTTTGCACCAAAGCAGGATAAATGTACATGATCAGATAATTGAAGGACATTTGTTTCACGTTGCCATAATTCATTTTAAATTCAATTAGCATTTACTATACTTAAAGGTGTTGCAAAAGGAAGCAGGTAGGTTCATGCAAGGTAAGCCTGCGCTACTTAACATTATCGTTAGTGTAGAGGAATGGCAACCTAAAGCCTCCCGGAGGGCCAGGCGGACATATACCTTAAAGTCCCTTCCCCCCCTTGTGGAGAAAGCCGGAGAAGCAAGCATCATCAGAAGACTCATGAGAACGGTAGCCGGCGAATAACAGTAACTGCCTACCCTGTTTGATCTCCCCGCCGCATAGGTAGTTCGAGCGACCATCTGTGTTAAGGCAAACACCAAAGGCCTTTAAACGACGCTCTAAAGATCCAAATACCTACGAGATCCCTAGACCTGTCGTTATATAACCAAAAAGCGGTGCCAGTCAAAAGGCACGCCAAGGAGTGAGGCGGTTGAGGGTCTCGCCAATCAAAAAGCCGACTTAGGCACTTAAGTGCCAACCTCTTCACTTCTCATTCTCCGAGATGCGAACTAACCATTCGCGCTCTCCTCTGCGGCCTCGCCCCTTCCCCCTTAGATGGGGCGGTGGTCCGCCTATAAATAAGCCCCTGAAGGAAAGAGAAATGATTATTCGGTGAGAAAGACTTAGGATCAGTTCGTGAAGATCGATCTTTCAGCCAGTCAAGATTATTCGAGGAGAGACGATAAAAGATCAGATTGAGAAGATCGATCCTTCCCCCCAGTGCCGAATTAACATAAATCGTCAAGTTTTGTATCGGTGACATACCAAAGACTCCTTTACAGGCTTATAAGAAGTCTGACTGGAGAAAGAAAACCAGCTCACACTCGAGTGACTCACAGCTCAAGCTCCGTAAGAGTGAGAGGAGAAGAACCAAGTCCCAACGAGGTTCCATTCGTTAATTACGGTAAAAATCCCCCCCGTATACCACAAAACTAGTTGGGCACCCAACGTTAAAGAATAAGATACCAAGAGGCTTCGAGATTATTCAGAAGAGGACTCTTAGAGCGAAGAGCACCGTAACTCTCTCCGTCTTCTTAACGTAACCGGAAGCAAATTTGCAATAAGAAGTTGACATCGCCTAACCTCGCTTCCTCCTTCCCATCTCGACAAAATTCTAACATCGGCCACTCCAAATCTCCGGAGTGCGAGATAAGCCCTCCAACGACATCCGGAAATCCCTGATCCCTCCTGTCATGTAAGTTAGAAAGAACATATATTCATATTGCGATAGTATGAGGTTAGTACGTTTCACGGTTTAATGGAAGCAGAAACAATTGTGCTGACGGGACTCAGCACCCCGTCCGACCCCAGCTTAGCCACTTCTCCTTCCTTCAGATAGCCTGTATTTCTCCCCTACTTCGTCGCTATTCATACAACCTCTCCCACAACTTTCTCTGGTCAGCCTATAAATTCACAGGGTAGATGCTGACTTTCTTCACAAGCTAACCGTCCCGGATCTAGCTGGGGGGGGGGGGAGGGGACAATGTTCCCTAACGCCTGAGCTCCAGTCTGGGGTGGCTGGTTTTTAACAACCTGCTTCATCCCCACCCATACCTCCCTCACATCCCTTTTCCTCTCCTCTTTACAATCTATCTTTTTACGCCGCGTCTAATGTGAATTCGCCATGCCGATGGACTGCCAGGCCACCAGGTGGAAGGGGTGGTCCCAAATGGCGGCGCCTGGCTCTGCCAGGCCTGTAAACACCTCCTGCAATGCGGGCAATTGCAAAAGGTGATAAGCGATTGCATCCCGTGAAACAAATAGGGCCACCATGCCCATAGATAAACAACCCCCCCAAAACAACCCTTAACTTCCCCTATTCCATGGACGGAGCCACCTTCGGGAAGCTCCACCGAATAAATGGGGGACCCTCCATATTTCTTTAACCGGAGAGGAGGCTTACTCCTCTCTTACGCCTACGGGTGAAGGGGACTCCCCCTCACCACTTTCTCTCGAGGTGCTTTCGGGCACCTCCCTATTTCAAGCAGGAGTCCCTCCTTTTCTTTATAAGGGGAGTGCCAAGAAAGCCAGCAGGCAGCCCATTGCCGACCGCCCCTCGTGTAAGCGGGTCGGTAGGGCAAACCCCCTTAAGGGGGAGAGGGAAGCCAGGCCACTTCGGTCGCTTCCCTCAAAAGACCTGTTGGCAAGAATATTAAACCTTGCCGGGGTCAAGGCCTGTGCCTCCCCACACAAGACTGGTGACGCTGCTAAGGGGACCTGCGATGACCTGGGAGGGGATGGCCAACTGGAGGCACCTCCTGTGATAGACATGGTCCTTGAGGAAACCCAGCCTCAGACGGTAGAACCTTTCATTGGGGGGAATCCGGGCTCGGCGCCAAGCACTGAACCCGAATCCGCCCCTATGCAAGGTCCTCCTCAAACGGCTGAGAGCTCCGAGTCAGTACAAGGAGGGGAGGGATCTCCTCCAACCGGTGCCCCTGCGACCACCAGGACCTTCTCCATTTCGGAAAAGAACCTGGCTGAGGCCGGTCCATCTGGCCTGGTGGCTCCTATCGGCGGAGGTGAGAAGCGGGTTCATTCCCCGCCCTCCTCTCCAAAAAAAGAAAAAGACTAAGAAGACTCGGGGTTCCTTTCCATCCGCGGAGGCTACGGGGACGGATGGGCCTGCTGCCACTTTAGCAAGCGACCAAGCCAAGATCGGCCCATCCGCCCCCCCCCCTGCCGGTTGCGGAGCCCCTGACTAAGACCAGGAGTGCACAGGGCGGAGCCTCATGACATCGGGGCCCCTGATTTAGAGGTTACCTGGCGTTTTCGAGCCCGCTGGCTTCAAACGCTCCCTCGTTATTAGCTCCACTGATGGCACCATGTTGGCCAATCGGCAACATTATCAATCAGATGAGAGGATTAGCTAGTGTAATTGGTAGAGATCCGAAGGTGACCCGTTTCTCGAACGGGAGCTTTCTGGCGAATGCGGCAAATCCCGCCGAGGCGGCCAAGATAAGTGCTCTTCGGACACTTGATGGCACTCCGGTGAGTGTGACGCCGCACTCTACTATGAACCTTGTGAAAGGAGTAGTTTATGCGAGGGAACTCGTTGATTACTACATTGAGGACATCACCTTAGAGCTGGCCGACCATGGGGCGTTCAAGGTCGAACGTGTGATGAGAAAACAGGGAGGGGCCTCGAGACCCATCTCTACACTCTTCGTCACGTTCGAATGTGACAAGCTCCCTGAGTCGGTGCGTGCTGGTTGGTATCGCTACTGCGTGAAGGTATTCGTGCCACTTCCGCGGCGGTGCTATTACTGTCACCGCTTCGGCCATACGAATCGATCTTGTAGACGTGCAAAGTCGGGGTCACCCAAAGTCTGTATAAATTGCTCCAAGGCCGCACACGATAAGTCTAAATCATGTGTGGCCAAGTGTTTTAATTGCGGAGAGCCGCACCCCGCTTCTTCGAAGCAATGTGGTGCATATCTCCTCGAGAAAGAAATCCTGGCCGTTCAGGACCAGGATCGAACCTCATTCCGCAAGGCAAAGGACTTGGTGCTGGCGCGCCCGGCCCCTGCCTGGGACGTCATATGCCTCAATAGTTAGAAAAGCACCCTCTGCTCCTGGCCCATCCAGGCCAACGAGCACGGGTGTTTCCGCGCCCATTCGGAGCCCTTCTGCGGGCTCTACTCAACCCGGGCACTCCCCTGGTAAAGCTGGCGGCAAAAAGGGTTTATACCCAGCCCCGGCTAAAACCGGGCTCCTCCCTCTTCCAGCAGCGTGAGAGTTTCCCGTAAGGCGAAACGGCCACGCGCCTCCACCGAGTCGTTAGACTCACAGGGGAAAGACCCCTGTAGTTGGTCGCCAGGCCATCTTCCGGGGTTCGTAAAGCTGTCCCCCGAAAGGAGGACAGCAACGAGGAAGCTTCGGCTCCTTCGCCCACGCCTAGTGGTGGAGCGAGTGGCTCGGAGACGGTGGTTCCTCGAAAAGAGGGCCCCACCTGCCTCCGAAGCCGCAACGCCCACCTAAAGTTTTAAGGCGGAGGGAGGAAAAGACGCTGGTGAGCCCAACCTCCCCCAATAAGTCCTCGAAAGCGACAGCGCCTTCAGCGCTTTGTCCGGCCAACAGCGCCCGGGGTTCTGCCTCCGGGAAGCGTACGGCCATTCCCGTGAGGGTCTTCTGTTCGAGGAGGGCCCCCGCGTCTTCTCCCAGCTAGGCCTGGAGGGCATATTCCTTGAATGGAATTGTTGTGGACTCCGAGCCAACTGGGAGGAGCTGCGGAGGCTCGTCTCGTCCCGTTCCCCGTTAGCTAACTTTTTGCAGGAGACCATGCTAGGCGCTTGCCCCCTCCCCACCCTCCCGGGGTATAAGTGTCTTGCGACCCCACCACCACGGGATGGCCGGGCTGGGGCTTGTGCGGTTTACACCCGGCATGATGTGTTCGTTCTTCCTTTCTCTTTAGACAGCTCCTTTCAGGCAGTGACTCTGCAGCTGCACCTGGATAGGAGGTATACTATCATTTCTACGTACATTCCACCGTCAGCTGACTTTGACGCGGGGGACTTCTGCCGCGTCGTGGCACATGTGCCGAGGCCCTTTCTATAGCTTGGAGATCTGAATGGCAGGCATTCTCTCTGGAAAGAATATCCAATAAATCCCAGGGGACAAGTCCTTGCCGATCTTAACACTGTCCAAGAACCGCTTCATTTTCTTGCCTTGACCTATCTTTGTGCTCTTCGGATGCAGAGGCTGATTTTGATAAGGGGGGGTGGTGGTCGATGACTGTCATAGTAGTGATCACTTTCCCATTCAAATATCATTTTCAGGGCAACTGCCGCCTGAGAGACCACCTCGGTGGTGCTTGGCGCGGGCGCGGTGGCCTGCATTTCAGGAAATGACTGAATTCTCTATCTCAGTCGAGGAGTTTAGGTCGGTAGATGAGGCCGTTGAATTCTTCTCCGGCAACCTCATCGCCGTGGGCCTGACTACTATTCCTAGGACGTCTGGCCGTTTTGCACGCCGACCAATCCCATGGTGGTCGGCCGAGTGTGAAACAGCCCTCAAACAAAAGCGTTATGCCTACATGCGCTATAAGCGCCGCCCGGACGATTTCACTGTCGCTGAATTTCTTCGGGCTAGGGCTAGGTTCCGGTATATTTCGAAGCACGCCCGCCGCTCTCCTTGGTGGGCATACGTGTCTTCACTTAACTTGAAGACCCCTTTAGCAGAGGTGTGGAAGCGGGTCAAAAGGATTCGGGGCAAGTTCTCGCAGGACGATCCCCTCTCGTTCTCCAGGAGAATGGGACCGCAAGCTCGGACCGAGCGTCCGTGGCGGAATCCTTAGCTACCGCTTTTTCCGCATTCTCTAGGCGGGATGCTGCTCCACCAGCATTCAATGCACGTCGTGATGTCGCCGAAGGCCGCAAGCTGGACTTTACATCCAGAGGCGGAGAACCGTTCAACAACAGGTTTACTGTGAGTGAGTTGCGCTCCGCTCCCGCTTTGTGCGCGAACACTGCCCATGGTCCGGACGATATCCCGTACGCCAGTACGCCATGCTTCGACACCTAGGTGAGCAAGGCATGGCATTTCTGTTAGATTTGTTCAACAGGATCTGGGTGAAGGGTCTTCTCCCATATTCCTGGCGAATCGCTACTGTGCTCACCTTTCGTAAACCGGGGAGAGATCACTTAACTTCGACCGTTTTCCGCCCAATCTCTCTAACCTCTTGCGTGTGCAAGTTTATGGAGAAATTGGTAAATGTTAGATTAGCCTTTTTCCTGGATAGCGGAGGCCATCTGTCTTCTGTACAGTGCGGCTTCAGCAAGTTCCACTCCACGTCGGATGCTCTGCTGCGACTGGAAAATGTCGTCTGCGAGGCTTTCCTTCGTAGACAGCACTACGCCACGGTCTTTTAAGATCTGGAGAAGGCATATGATTCAGCATGGCGATACGTTATCATGAAGACTCTCCACACGATGGGGGCGAAAGGACTCCTCCGAATGTTTATATCTGAATTTTTGCGAGATCTTCGATTCCGCGTACGGGTGGGGGGAGCCATCTCCGGCCCAAAGGAGCAGGAAGAGGGGTTTCCGCAAGGAAGTGTCCTCAGTGTCACACTCTTTGTCCTGAGCATCAACGGCATCACCTCGGTGCTGCCGGAAGATGTTCTTGCTACGCTTTACGTGGACGACCTTTCGACCTCTTTTGGCACGGGCCAGATGCCAACTCTGGAGCGTCGACTCCAACAGGCATTGAACCGCGTCTCTCGCTATGCCAAAGCGCACAGGTTTCAGGTTTCTTTGGCCAAGACTAAGGTAGTGCACTTCTGCCACCATCCACGGCTTCACCCCGACCCAGATTTGTTTCTTAATGCGGTGCTCCTGGATGTGGTCGAATCCCACCTTTTCTTGTTCTTGTATTCGACCGACGCCTCACCTGGGAGGCTCATATTCGCAGCCTTAGAGTCTCTTGTACCCGCGCCATGAATATTTTCCGTTCTGTGACGTTCAGCGCTTGGGGTGCTGATAGGGCTACTGCCCTACTTTTTTATCGATCCTTTGTTCGTTCGAAGCTCGACTACGGAGGCGAGTTTTATGCATCCGCAGCCGAGCGTTTATTGCGGAAGGTGGTTCAGTCCACCACACCGGCCTTCGCCTTGCGACCGGTGCCTTACGCACTTCCCCCATTGAGAGCCTGTTGGTCGATGCTGGGGAGATGCCACTCGTTCTGCGCCACGTGCAGTGCATCACTCGCCTGTACGCGCGAGCCCGGCACCTCCCTCTGTCTTTAACAGCTCTCACTGCATCCGCAGCTGATCTCGACGGTGCCTATGCCGCTAAGAGACGTCAGTCATACCCTAAGCCCTTTGAGTTTAGGGCCAGGAAACTCCTTCGAGAGTTAGATATAGCTCTCGGGCCAGTGGCGCCCCTGGTTCTGCCCAGGACGCCACCCTGGAGGGTACCACATTTGGCTTGGCTCCCAAAGCTTATACAGCACCGGGAATATTGCGTTCGACCTTTTTGGAGCACACCTCGTGTAACGCTGGAACCGTGCCAGTGTATACGGATGGCTCCAAGTCCCAAGAGGGGGTCGGCTTCCACGCCGTGTCCCCTCTGTTTGAAGTCAGCAGCGCTCTCTCAGGCGCTGCGTCTGTCTTCACGGCCGAACTGGTTGCAATACACCACTCGGTACGGTTGATCACGCGACGTGTTCGGTTCAGAGACCGGATTGTGATCTATAGCGACTCACAAAGCGCCCTGAGCGCTCTCGGGGCATTGGAATCTCCGCATCCCCTGGTTCGCGATATCCTTGACACCACGGTTTTGGCGAGCCGGGCTGATGTCGAGATTATCTTCTGCTGGGTTCCTGGACATGTAGGAATTGCGGGGAATGAGCGCGCCGATGAGGGCACCAAAGAGTCCGCGAGGACTCTGCGACCGGACCAGCGTTTCGCTCTTCCTCACACAGACTACATGGCAGAAATACGGGCAGCTCTTTGGACTGCTTGGCAAAGAAGATGGGAGAGGGTCGAAGGGAAATTAAAAATTGCGTGCCATTGCGCGGTGACCTATCCCCCAATTCCGCATCGGCCTCAGTTCGTTTCTGTCGTCTCCGAATCGGACACACTCGTGTGATGCATCGCTATTTGATGGAGCGCTCGCCTGCGCCCTATTGTGACGACTGCGTCGTTTCCAGACTGTCGTGCACACTTTTGTCGAATTTCCGAGTCTGGGTGATCTTCGCGCACGTTAGCTGTCCTGGTACCGGGATGGGCGGTGTCGCTACCACCTGTCCCTTGTACTTGGGACGAGTTCGTGCACATTGACTTGTTGACTTTTTGAGGGAGGCCGGGCTTCTCCCCTTTATTTAAGTAGGTTCTATTTTCTGTTTTTTGTTTTTCTTTGTAGGTTTCACGCTCCTGCACCGGGGTGAGGGGGACTTTCCCCCGATGCTGGAGTTTGCTTCCTAATTGTCAATTTTTTCCAATATTTATCATTGTTGTTTTGTCATAATTTTATTTTAAAGTAGCCTAGTTCTAGGCTGTCGTATTTCCGGACTCCTATGCCCAAGTGGGCAGTCGCCAGATGGGCTCCAAAAAAAAAATGTTTAACGCTAATCTAAAAGGGTCGTGATAAAAATACTAATCGGAAATTGGTGTGTTTACGTATAACCTATTTGTTTATTTTTGTCATTGAAGATATTATAATAGGCCCAGTTGCCCACCGGGTTAGTGTCGGTTAGCGTAGGAAGAGGATATAAATGTGTGTATTGTTTTTTTGTCATACTTAATTGTTAAATTTAAAATATATGTTCATTTTGGGATAATTCCTGTGCGTTTCTTTATATCCTTACGTGTTGAAGCGGCTCTTCCTTAAAAACAACAAAATTCACACTCTTAGATCAAAGCATACTTCAACAAAGAAGTATATCACGACTAAAAGGTATATTACGACAGTTAGTTACTAGCAATTTTGCCATTTTTGTAAATAAGAAATAGTGAAACATTTCAATTCAATTAAGTATCATATAATTCGCTTTAATAAATTCTTACCTTCAAATGAATGCTTAGATTGGAAGTAGCATTACTCCCTGCAGAGATTTCGCCATTACATGATGTACATACACACTTCACTTTTTTTCCGTCAGAAGATTTCACTCTAAAAAATTTACCATCTAGTAAAGGATGACTATAATTACATGATTCTTTATCTTCCTTGTCTTTATTTTTGTCTAATCTCTCCATTTCATACTCTTTCGAACAAGCTGAAGTTGTCATGCAGCAGTTGAAATAACGCTGAGCGCTCTAACAATACAACCGAACACAACTGTGACCACAACTGTGAACACAACTGAATTTGAACTGATGCAAGCAATCTTTCCTCACCGGCTCTTTAAGAAAACTGAACTATGCATTCGCCGGGCTATCCCCCACGCACACGTGTGCTGACTTTATTGCCCCAAGACTTCCTCGGACACGTAGGAATGGAACTTCCCTTCCCCGCACCCTGGGCCCCCTTTTCCTGCTTTAGAGATTGGCCAAGACACAATTGTGCTCGATCTTGTCTGGCAAATATCTCCCTTCTCAAAATTCCCGACTCGTTCCATTTCTCCCCTTCAAAGTACGGTCCAGTGGTTTTCGATGGTAAAGTCTCAATTCCGACCTATTCAAGGTAAGTACACAATTTCTCATTTCCCAGGCAGATGGAACAAGTCCTTCAAACTTTACCTCACCTCTCCACTGTTTCTTTTAAACTGTGAACTAACGATGGTTCTCTGAGCTTACATTGCTTAGAGAATTTCCCCTGAAAAAGACCACCTTTATCTTTTCAAAAGCCTTACTCTCATTTATCGGTTTCTCTTTTCCCTAGCCTTCAACCACTCCACTTTTGTTTACAATCCTAATACGTTAGTTTCGCGCCTTTCAAGCTAGGCGTTGGGACTAACAGCTCACTCAGTCAACCGTTTGTGTCATACAAGTTGCAACAAGCTAAAACATGCATTACACGTTCTTAACAGCTATAAAAACCTATTATCAGTAAAGTATTTTCAAAAAGTATTTAAATACATGATTTCAAATGTATTTACAAATAAAATTTTAAATACATAAATGTATTTGATACAGAGTATTTAAATACTGCCCACCTCTGGATGTAAGACAGGAGGCAATATTCAAAGGTAAAATAATAAGAAAAAAAGTAACACTTAAAAATGCGAGACGAATTGTTTCTCAAAAACTTCCACGTCTATTTAGATGGACTTTCGATGAAAGATGACGCGAAGATTGTCTGAGATGGTTGGTTGTGGAAACTTGGAAGAAGGAAGGAATACCTGGTGGAAGAAAGACCCAGAACTTATAAGAGGAGAAAAATATTGCATGAACGTAGATTCAGAAATGCTTAATGGAGCAGAGTCATGGAGAGTTTTAAGATGATGGGAGACGTTTGTTTTACAAATTATGGAAGGAGGTTTTATAAGGGAGAATTGTTTATTTCGAAGGAACGTTCACCGTCCTCAGGTTATTTATCTCATGTGAGCAGAATTTAATTCGATTTAGCCTGAGAACGGAGAAGGTTCTTTCGTGAAAGAGGTTTTCCATAAAGGAGATCACTGTTGTTTCCATTCCTGTTTGCCGACACCAAACCGGACACTCGTCCATCTTTCTTTGATAGCAAATGGAGATTTTGTCAATGATGAGACTCAAAAGAAGGCAGATTCGCTCTCCTTCATTGAAGTAAAGCACATCTAAGTGAGTGCAGGAGTTAAAAGTAGAAAATTCAATGCGAAGGATATTGTGTGTGGTTAAAACCAGAAAGATAATTTGATGAATCAAAGAATTTGTCTGAAGGGACCTTGATAGATTCTTGCAAAGGAATGTTTGGTTAAATCTGGCCATGAAATGTTTATGTGGAGTTGGAAGGTGATGAAGTTGGTGAAAGGGGCCATGCAATTTTTGGAGTGTGTACGTTTGTGATGGGGGTGGATAGGAGTGGTACATGGATTTTTTTAAGGTGATATAAAGGGGTATTGGTGGCGAAAAGAAAACTGAAGCAGACTGGACTTAAATGTTTATAGACTTGGGGCAATGCATATAGAGATAAATGGAGTCACAGAATCCAAAAGTTGAGAGTAGGCAGGAAAGATAGCTAAAGTTTATCTAGTTTAAGATGATGAATTATATGCATTTGTGTGTATGCACATATATACGAATGTGACCTCCATTATACCATTGTTTGGTTTGTTGCTCAATGGGACACGGTTCGATTCTTTTCAACTATAACTGAGCCAAAGGCGGAAATTTGTGAAAGTTTAGCGACAGGAAAGAGAATAATGCTTGACCGTAAACCAGGATTATTCCTTTCCTGGAAACCAAAATAATAATTATTATTATTATTATTATTTTTTTATTTATTTTTTTTACTATTACTATTATTAGTTATAACAAAGAACTCTTCAGCAAATTTCAATTTTCTCTTGCCTTCCTTGTTTGAGGAATGACGAGTCGAAATTGAAGCGTTTATGAATAAACAATGAGTTTCGTCCTTCCCGATTTTGGATTCAAGCAGATACTCAGCAGATGTGTGTACGTTCAAGTTGCCAACCTTTCCTCATCGCCTCCAATTGCTTTACATTCTCGTATCGTCATAATCTTGGCAAAAGTTTCCTACCGACTCCTAATAACTTTTTCTTGGAAATAATTAAAAAGTACAAAAGAAGGATAAATGTTCTGGGTCTATCTTGCTTAAAGCAATGGCCAAAGGTTTGGACAAAGAGGCAAATTCTGGCGCAATATACTTACAAATATAAGAGTACATATGTATATATGTCCTATTATCTGTTTTTACAATTCATGTAGTGTTTGAACTCTTACATAAACTATCAATTTGAGGGTCTATGAATCTAGATATCGCCTTTAGCTGAAAACTGAAGTAATCTTCATAACACGATTCTCACTACTTTACCTCTCCACAAACTGGATTGGCCAACCAACTATTCGGTTATCACAAAGAGTTACAAGGAAAAATAGGCCGTTAGAGGAACCTTGCAACCCATACCCTGGAAGTATCATATGGATAACCACACCTCCATCCTGAAAAAGAGAGTAGCAAAGAAGCTACTACTAGCCAATAAACCCATCAATGACGGAGTGACGACATCCTGCATCAGGTACAAGGCTTTGGCGGTGGGAGACTGAAACCAAGTATAATGAAGCCCCTTTTCACTGTATGGAACTTCTCAGAGATTGACTGACCGAGGAAGAAAAGGAAAACACTACCTTAGAGTCCTGCCTTGAGACAACGGTGGGGCATTCTAAGACTATCTACGTATTAAAAGCAGTCCCTCCTCTCCAATTTCTTCGCCCAAACAAGAAGAGTAGCAGAATGGCCTCCGAGAGCGCCTCCTACCAACACTCCAAGAGCAGTTTGGTGATGTTCCGGGAATTTTCATCATGATCGGGCACCACATCAGTGGATAGAAGAGGTAACAAAAGTGGTTCAAGAAGCAACGTATTGAATTATTGGGTCCTTGTCTTGGAAATATCCCCAGATTGAGAACCTGTGGACGATGCTCAAAAAGAGGATAAAGAAGCAGAAAGCCACAAGCAGCGATAACCTCAGAGCACTTTTGAGGCCAGAATGGAAAGCTATCGCTCGGAATTCGCTCCAGAGCTTGAAATCCAGCGTGACAGAGCGAGTTGTAAAAGTCATAAAGATGCCTTTGCACATATTTCACTCATTTGTCTGCATAAAACATCATCCCACCTCTTTGTTGTATTTTAATAAATGCCTGTTCATTAGGCGCACCTTAGAAGTCTCGATCAAGTTTCAATTCTATGGTTCTTAGGGAATATCGCAATCTGGTTTCCCTTTGATTCTTTCAAATCACTTGTAATTCCGGGGGAGTTTTCTCAAGCCGCTTGTTCTTTCCCAATTCACCTTTTAAGTTTTATAATTAGGAAATTAAAAGGTCTTACTCCAATGAAAAGTAACACAAGATAGAATAATGAAGAATAGAGACGAAAAAATGAAGAAAGGGGGAAAAAAAGAGAGCTTGAATTGATAAGAATCGCTAGTGCAGCAATTCTTGTCAACTTCAAAAGTTCCAGGAACAAGTTCTCACGAAGTCCATAAAAGCTCAGAAGTACAAACTTGAGTCACTCTTAAATGGATAAAGGCCTCTTCCATACACCATTCTTGCACACAAACCCCAACACAATCCCTGCGTTGTTTGCCATAAGCATGGGAACAAATCGCGAGACATGCCATCTTGTATCATTAAGATGAAGATAATTTGCAGAAAACTTAATTACGAATTTACTCTTTTAAAAGTTTTTAAATCTTTATTTTAGTTGTAAACCTGACTATTTAAAGTCATTTAAAACCAAATAAAAGTTTAGTGGTCAACCATCATAGGTCAACAATGCGCTTAGTAAAATATTTGGTGAAGCATCTTGATTTTTCTATTTAGACATTTGATAACCTTTATTCGACATTGGACTTTTTGGCAAAGCGCCGGAGAATTGTTTTACCACGAAATCCAGCCCCCCAAATATCCTTAATGCAAATAAACACGCACGAGGTCCCGAAGAATGAAGATAAAATTAGGATATAAATAAGACGTCGTCAGAGTTCTACGTTTGTAAGGTACAGCCTTCAGTGGAGTCAGGTCTCTTATCTACAAAGATCACCCAGCGGATCTTGAGGTGTTTGGGCCTTCTCGCTTTTCCCATACTTGCTATCTCAAGCCAGCGTCAGTTTCGACAGGTAAGATGTGAGTAGATAGAACAAGGATAGAATAGTGGTAACGATCCTCCTCCCTAATCATAACCAACCAAACCGATAACACTTTGGAGTTACATTACTCATCTTGTAAAAGAGGTTAAGTGGGTCCCGAAAGTACAAGCAAGCTCAAATCTTTTGCGTCCGGAGTTTGTATACAAGTAGGGGTTTCTCATTTTGTGATGTCAAGTTTCATTTTCTTTTTATATATTAACTTTTTCATCTCATTCTTACCATTTCTTTCTCTAAATGCATCTTGATTTTCTGCTATATTCTTCATTTGCGTAGAATTTCCTTTTCATATCAGTTAGGGATAGCAGTCACCTCTTCAAAATAGTTAAAATCAAGTTTAATTGATTGGCTTTATTGCATATGGGGACAAAAGTCTCTGCCAAGGAAGAAATGGGAGAAAAGTAAAGAGAATTTTCCAATAAAATGGGAAAAGGAATACCATAAGGTTTAGCAAGGAGAGTAACTAAATCGTAAAATGTCAGCTCAAAATACATAAGTAGATTGGAGATTGCATTTCAAAGCGAATCAAGGCAAGTAAATATCATTCAGCATAACTAGAACTCAAAAGACCCAAGATTGTGAAGTTCTGCTTCCAGACTGGACTATTAAGAGGACAAGGAAGCACCATAAACTGATTTGAAACGATGACCTCCTCCTCAAAAATTGGCATAACAAAAGCTTCTTTTGTAACAGGATGATGTTTTCATGGAAAGATCAACTTTGTGGATGGTTGATGGTTGGTTTGTTAACCTTGGCAACCATCACCCATGGAGCACCTCGAGAGGAATTCAATCCACACGAGGGTTCGTTGCCTGGGTGCCCAGAAATCCAAGGAGTTCCTAACTTCTCATTAACCAAGGTGAGTTTAGTTCGAGTGGTTTTATAAGAGCAACAATTTAATATTTTTTCTTAGTTTAATTCACTCCTTCACTAGTAGGAAGTTCTATAAGGAAGATAGAACAGTAGCAAATGAATGGCTTGGAACTGGAAGCTTCTAATACAATACAGTACTCGAGAGCAAGAATTTAGATCCTATTTCGAATAGAACAACCATTAGTCCTGTTCTTCCCACTCGTCTTCTTACCCATTGAACCAACAAGCCTCGTTTGCCCCTCACAAATAGAAGTACATGGTTGTAGTAGATATTACGTATTAACCACTACCTCAGTTCCAGGGAAGTTGGATCGTCGGACACCATTTCCATCTGGACGCTCCACCGTGCCAGGCACTGGCATTCAACCCGATATCAGAGTCCGAGATTAGAATTGGCATCGGTCTTGTTGTCTCGGCTAATCTCACCGCGCAAGCAGGGGGTCGAGGAAAGGTCCTGAATAGGAACAATCCCGGATCCATGATGTGGAGTTGGAATTTTCGTAAGTCCAAATACTCGTTTCTATGTTAAAAAACATAATGGATGATGTCCAATGGAAACTAATAACGAGAGTCGTCAAGATTCTGACTCCATACCGTTGATGACGTCAATGATAAACCAGGATGCCTGTAATGGACTCCCACGTTTGCAATTTTGAGCTGGAGTGTCCCGTAAAGGGCGCGGCGATTTGCCATCCTGGCCCCCGTGCTGACGGGACTCAGCACCCTGTCCGACCCCAGCTTAGCCTCTTCTCCTTCCTTCAAAACACTTGTTTCGTTGCTTTTCAGAAAACCTCTCCCACAACCTTCTCTGATCAGCCTCTAATTCCACAGGGTAGATGCTGACCTTCTTCTCAGCCAACCGTCCCGGATCTGGGTTGGGGGGGAGGGGACAATGTTCCCTAACCCCTGAGCTCCAGTCTGGGGTGGCTGGTTTTTAACAACCTGCTTCATCCCCACCCATACCTACCTCACATCCCTTTTCCTTTCGTCTTCACACTCAGTTTTACGCCGTGTTCAAGGTGGAGCCGCCATTGCGATGGACTGCCAGGCCACCAGGCGGGAGAAGGGGTTCCAAATGGTGGCGCCTGGCTCTGCCAGGCCTGTAAGCACCTCTTGCAGTTCGGTAAACTGCGAGAGGTGATGAGCTATTGCGTCCCGTATAAAAAAGAAGGTCACCATGCCCATTTATGAAAAAAAAACCCAAATCTCTCCCCATTCCTCCTTGTACATCGACGGAGCCGCCCTCGGGCAGTTCCACCGAAAAAATGGAGGTCTTCCCCCTGTGCTTGCGCAGGGGACCCTCCATATTTCTTTAACCGGAGAAGAGGCTTACTCCTCTCCTACGCCTACGGGTGAAGGGGACTCCCCCTCACCACCTTCTCTGGAGGTGCTTTCGGGCACCTCCCTATTTCAAGCGGCAGTCCCTCCTTTTCTTTATAAGGGGACTGCCAATAAAGCCAGTAGGCAGCCCATTGCCGACCGCCTCTCGTGTAAGCGGGTCGGTAGGGCAAACCCCCTTAGGGGGGAGAGGGAAGCCAGGCCACTTCGGTCGCTTCCCTCAAAAGACCTGCTGGCAAGAATTTTAAACCTTGCCGGGGTCAAGGCCTGTGCCTCCCCACACAAGACTGGCGACACTGCCAAGGGGACCTGCGTTGTCCTGGGAGGGGATTGCCAACTGGAGGCCCCTCCTGTGATAGACATGGTCCTTGAGGAAACCCAGCCTCAGACGGTAGGGCCTTTCATAGGGGGGAATCCGGGCTCGGCGCCAAACACCGAACCCGGATCCGCTCCTATGCAAGGTCCTCCCCAAACGGCTAGAGTTTCTGAGGAACTACAAGGAGGGAAGGGATCTCCTCCGACCGGTGCCCCTGCGACCACCAGGACCTTCTCCATTTCGGAGAAGGACCTGGCTGAGGCCGTTACATCTGGCCTGGAGGCTCCTATCGGCGAAGGTGAGAAGCGGGTTCATTCCCCGCTCTCTTCTCCAAAAAAGAAAAAGACGAAAAAGTCAAAAAAGACTAAGAAGACTCGGGGCTCCTCTCTATCCGTGGGGGCTACAAGGACGCATGGGTTTTCTGCCACTTTGGCAAGCGACTAAGCTAAGATCGGCACATCCGGCCTCTCTGCCCCCCCATCCCCGGCTGCGGAGCCCCTGACTAAGACCAAAAGTGCACAGGGCGGAGCCTCGATGACATCGGGGCTCCTGATTCAAAGGTTACCTGGCATTTTCAAGCCCGCTGGCTTCAAACACTTCCTCGTTATTCGATCCACTGAGGGCACCATGTTGGTCAAGGGCAACATGATCCATCAGAGGAAAGGATTAGCTAGTGCAATTGTTAGAGATCTGAAGTTGACCCGTTTCTCGGACGGGAGCTTTCTGGCGAATGCGGCGAATCCCGCCGAGGCGGCCAAGATAAGTGCTCTTCGGACACTTCGCGGAACCCCGGTGAGTGTGACACCGCACTCTACCATGAACTTTGTGAAAGGAGTAGTTTATGCGAGGGAACTCATTGATTACTCCATTGAGAACATCACGTTAAAGCTGACCGACCACGGATGCGAGTTTTATGCATCCACAGCCGAGCGTTTATTGCGGAAGGTGGATTCGATCCACCACACCGGCCTTCGCCTTGCGACCGGTGCCTTCCGAACTTTCTCCATTGAGAGCCTGTTGGTCGATGATGGGGAGATGCCACTCGCTCTGCGCCGCGTGTAGTGCATCGCTCGCCTGTACGCGCGAGCCCGGCGCCTCCCTCTGTCGCCAACAGCTCTCACTGCATCCGCAGCTGATCTCGACGGTGCCTATGCCGCCAAGAGACGCCAGTCATACCCTAAGCCCTTTGTGTTTAGGGCCAGGAAACTCCTTCGAGAGGTAGATATAGCTCTCGGCCGGTGGCGCCCCTGGTTCTGCCCAGGACGCCACCCTGGAGGGTACCACATTTGGCTTTTTGTCGAGTATTGCGTTCGACCTTTTTGGAGCACACCTCGTGTCACGCTGGAACCGTGCCAGTGTATACGGATGGCTCCAAGTCCCACTGGGGGGTCGGCTTCCACGCCGTGTTCCCTCTGTTTGAAGTCAGCGGGGCTCTGCCAGGCACTGCGTCTGTCTTTACGGCCGAACTGGTTGCAATACACCACTCGGTATGGGAGATCATGCGACGTGCTCGGTTCGGAGACCAGATTGTGATCTATAGTGACTCACAAAGCGCCCTGAGCGCTTTCGGGGCATTGGAATCTCCGCATCCCCTGGTTTGCGATATCCGTGACGCCACGGTTTTGGCGAGCCGGGCGGATGTCGAGATTATCTTCTGCTGGGTTCCTGGACATGTAGGAATTGCCTAAATGTTAAGCTGTCCATTCATGGCCCCCACTTTACTATTTAGCTTTTCAAAATATCAAGAAAGTCTTGTTCTAAAAGGGGCGCGAAAGGCATGACTGTCATCTTTTTTATCGCCCAGCATTTAGTAGGCAGGTTTTCTTTTTAGCCCGTACCCATATTTTTATCCAAATCTGGCTTTGGGAGTTTTCAGCCCAGCAGCAAGAAACCTTTTACTTAATAATTAATATTGCTGTCAATAAGTTTGGAAGTAACGCCCATACCCCAGTTATGCACGCTTTCTCCTGTGATTGGGGTCCTTTCTATCTTGACCAATTTGAACCAATCCTACCTAGAAAAAATGGTGCGAGCGTTCAGCCACGAAAGAACTTGGCTCAAATTGGCGGCTCTTACTCCTCATAGACGCATGACTCTTGTTGCGTTTCGTTTTTCTTTTACTTTCCACCCAGCCTTTGAATACAATTAAACTCATTAGATTTGTTCTGTTTCTTCTTAATTAAGTTATAAATTGATATGTCACCAACACCCAATTCAATCACTCCTATACAGCGAAAGGTAAACAATCATTACGGCGGAGTTTGAAGCCCCAGTGCGAAAAACACATTTATGGGTTTGTGCCCAAAAGGGGAGCAGAGCCCCTCCTACCCCAACACTTAAAGCTGAGCTAATATAGTGCATCTTAGCCACCCTTAACCTTGTTCACTATTCCTCTTCCTTTTATTTATACACTCTTTCCTCATCCGCTTCTCCACTACCTCCTTCTTTCTTCATGAAGAGAAAACGCTCTCGTCGTTTGGGACAGTTGAGTAAATAATTTCTTTTTTGTCTTGCTTTCAGTACCGACGAAGCTGGAACGGGTCACTGTGATCGATACCGATTACGACAACTACGCCGTCCTCATCTTCTGCTCGGAGACGGGCAGTTACACTCAACAAGCCGCCATGCTGCTCACCCGCGATCACACAAAGGCACCGCTGTATCTTCAGAAGGTACTATTTTCTTCGGGGGGGGGGGTAAGAGACGTTGCCTTGTGGTAGTCCACCCAAAGATATTCATTTGTAATCAACTGGAGCCTCTACGTCACAAGTATTTCGAAAGATGGTCTGTAGTGAGTGTAATTAATTTGGGTTAAATAAAATTGCGTGTGTGGTGAATATGAGGAATAGCGAAACTCTCCTAAATCTGCCAAGATTCTCTTAGAGCATGCCAAAGCAAAAAAAAAGGTAGCAACAAAGAAAGACCGTCGCCTACTTTTTCCTGCCATTATCATTTCATCAGGCTCGGGAGACGTTGACGCCCATGATCCATCTGCCCCCTTTTACGCAAGTCCAGGACGCCTGCAGCCAACTCGTGTCCCCCGACTCCACGACCTTGAATGTGGACGGCATTTACAGAGAGGTGAGAAAGATACAAACGAAGAAGGGGTTGGGTTGCAATTAAGGGTCCATCGCCGGGCTCTTAAAAGGAATCGAGTGCGCCAAATATTTTAGTGGGGTCGGTCTGCGAAACGACTCAAGGCGCGGTTGATTTGTTTCTCATCTATACTCATACTATTTAGCATCTTTACTTGAGTGAGTTTCTCTCTCACATAAGGTCCCTCGTAATGTGGTGCTTCCGTATAGACCTTTAGGTAATTTAAGACGACGATAGTGCCGCCTACTTTAGGCTATTTCCGCCAAAATATAAACAAATTTAGGTACTTTCGAAATGGGGGAATTCGCCCCCCATACCTCCACACACTCCACAATCTAAAAAAAACCCTCGTAATATTCCTAATTCGAAAGCCTAACATCAGATTCGAATGCAAAATGCGATTGCTAAATGTTGTTAGGCCTCTAGTTTTTCTATCGCATTCCTTGAGTAGACATATAAGCTTTACCTTTATTTGACGACAAAAAAACAAAAAACAGTTTCGTTTCCTTACCTTACAATGTTTCTGCCGGCGAGTATAACGTAGCAACCGCATTCCACGTTTGTCGCATCGAAATCTACCTGAATTATTTAATTTCAGAATAGCATTACACTTAAGTTATATGTATCTTTAAGAACACCGTGAGTAACTAAAAATGCCACAGTAGACTCGCGATTGCACAGAACTTTGGTAAATAAGCGGTGGAGATTGAAATAGCACTCTCCTTCACAGGTCATTTTGAACAAATGCGTTCGGGCAAAATTTAAAAAAACGCCTGTAGAAAATGCATATTGTAAGTCACGCATGCGTAGGTGTGTCACTGTCGACTCACGCATGCGTCGATGGGTCTTAGCTGGATCGCGCATGCCTCGGCGGCGCGCAGCCGGGCAGAAGAGGAAAGAAGACATATTGACAAGACGGAGTAAAGAACTCTCAGAACTTAGAAAAAGTATTAAAAAAATCGAGGAAATAAATTTCTTCAGAAATGCATAAAAATAGGTATTCCTATGTAATTAGAAGGCTCTGAAACCCTGGGAATGACGGCGCTACCGTCGTCTTAAATTACCGACCTTTACACCCGGTCCTTGGAATAATGGACGTTCTTTCGATCCTAATGCCCCCGGCAGTCTCAAACTCGATTGAGACTTCCTAGACTTTATTACTTCTAGACATTTCCATTTTACCATTTTGTCCCCTATTTATTTACAAGCTTGTTCTCTCACTTATTGTTTCTCGGCCCCCAATTGTGTGCTATCTCAGCCCCGATGCCTGAAGAGGGATCTGTGGGTATATACATATCTTCCACACACGGTCACTTCCTCTAGCTTCCCACTTTCTTACAAAATTTCTACGGGAGAGCCCTCGATGGTTTTCGCTTTATATTTTATATATCTCTTGTCGACTCTGAAACCTGATTCGCGATTACATCAAATCTCCCGACTTGAGGCGACTCTGCGTCGATCGACTTCCATAATTAATGCATAAACGAAGCGCGGCTCGGATCCAATCGCGACTTGTTAACCTTTACTTTGATTCTCATCCAGCGGTCGTACCCCGTTGACACAACGAGTCTTAACTCAGTGATCGAACGCCATAGACAAACCCGATCTTACTCCAGTTCCTCTAAATTAACGTCACTTTTCTTTGCTTTCAGACAATTGATCTGATCGTGAACTTCAATGTTCTGCGTCTCGGTTCTTACCTCACAAAGAGGTAAACTTCTTAAGTGGAGGCGGATGACAATGACAATGAATCATAACTCTCTGTCATACTCAGATCACGTTTAAATTAATGTAAAATGACCTAAGGAGAAGGGAGGTATTTTGAAGTGTAACGGAATTCAATCTTTAATATAATAGTTACATCGTCTTGTTTTTTTACTTCACCCCAACTTTATACTTTTGTTATTTCATAACATTAGAATATTTTAAGCTAGGATGACCCTACCATGTGCCCGAACCCCGAACTATACAAATGACCAAAAAGAAGTCCAGGTGATTAGAAGGACTTCATGCCAGAGACCAGGGAAAGTTCAATGAGTAGTAACGTAGGGAAGGATGATTTTTTTCCAGGCCAAAGTCCAAACCTCCACTCTCCAACTATCTTCCTTCTCAAGCTCAGCAGAAAGAATGCGTGGAAGCAAGAAAGTGCGAAAGTACACTATTGATATAAATGAATATCTCCATAACAGTGTCGTTAGCGAGACGATCAAGGTGAATGCTAGTACGGACACTTTCCCAAATGAAACCATCTCAACTTGAACCCTCCTTAGTTAGTTCAAGCTCATACCAGTAAGCCCTTGTGTTACTTGTTCCTGGATGCTTTCAATGCACCTTTTCAACCTAAGCCGCTCGAGGTAGGGCTTGCTATAGTTGTCCTTTTCGATTATCTTCTTTTTCACTAAAATTTCATCTCCTCTTTATTCTCTCTCTCTTCTTCCTCTCTCCCCGCGGCTAGGATAAACCCTACTACGGGAGAAATATAGCTCTAAACTGCTTCAAAGAGACCGGCCTTGTGGAAAGGAGGGGGAAGGGGAATGGACGAGGTAAATTTAAATTTGATTGGCAAAATCCTAAGGCGTTCGGATTTTGTTTTCTTTTCTTTTATTCATCCGTTTAATGTCCTTCAACCACACATATCATTAGATGTGTGAACTCCAACTACAGGTCGTTACATCAGGAGGCAGCCGCCTAACAAAGTCAACCTAGATTGCGACTCTATCGAGAGACTAACAACACCCCGTGGGCCTTAATTTTGGTCAGGTGTGGTACAGGTGTGGTATGATGTCTGCCGATTATGCGCATTTCTTGCAAATCCTTTCATTAATCGAGGATTCAATTGCTTCTAGTACCGGAGGTTTCGGATTAACACTATCTGCTTTGAGAGGTTAGGTGAGGTTAGGTTAGAAAAGACTTGGGTGGGTTTGAAAATACAAATGCGATCAGGAGTGATCCCTTTCGATCGCATTTGGGCCATGTCGCCTGGAAGATGACTTCTCTCTAGCATTTTTATGTAACATTACAAGTAGTGATTAGACATGAATAAGACTTTGTTTTTTATTCTCAAAAATAAATTTGTTAATTTGTTCAGCTTTTTAATATGTTACACAATTTTAAAATCGCCGCTGGACCTCGTACTAAAACAGGCACTGGACGCAGGCCTTCCCTTCGGCCAAGCAGTATTATAATAGTTACACTTAGATTATTATTTAGAAATAGTAATAGTAGTAGATAAAACTAAGAAGCGAAAACCATCGAAGGCATCTTCGCCCAAAAGGTTTGTGATGAGAGATCCGTAAAGAAAGATGTTCAAATAGCGCCATATGATAAGGGGTGTGAGGTCCAGAGCCCGAGCATTGTACTTAAGGAGCTTGGGACTCAAGGTCGCGTAACTCTCCCGAACCTAACTTCCACAATTTGGGCAGATTGTCGAGCGAATGATAAATAGTATAGAATGAAGGAGGAGAAACCGATAGATAAAGAAAATCTAAATTGAACATAGTAGAAACTGCCTGACTAGAGGGGTGGGGAAGAACTAGTACCCCTCTCACCCCCTAAGGCGTCAAGATAATACATCCTATAAGATACCGCTGACTCATACCGATTTTTCAAAATCTATCATCACTTGTCTTCGTCTAAATCAAGAGGGTAAAGGACCGACAGATAAAGATGAGGAAAATATACCAGCCAACGTCGGTAGTTCAGTAGGAAAGTAAGAAGAAATAGTAACTAAATAATAATATTTTTATTAATAGATAAAATGATATACATATAATTTTTAAGATAAATCTAAAATATTCAGTGGGATAATCGATATGGGATATAAACACCGATAGGGTCAAATGATAGATGACCATAAACAACGATCGATCGTTATTCATTCACAAACACACATTGATGGCTAACGAATAAATTGAACAATAGAAATCTTAAAATAAACAGTTGTGTGTATAACCAAGGAAGTGAAAAAATACATAAAGATGTATTCTCGTGTATAGACTGATATACGCATGCACTAATATTAACACGAAGGGGCGTGAACATGAGAATTTAAAAGAGATACGAGAATGTTATATCATGGCACAAATGATATATATATATATATATATATATATATATATATATATATATATATATATATATATATATATATATGTTTTGTCAAAAACCAGGTTGTATTTTGATTTTATCAATTTTACTTTGGAACGTTCCAACTGGCGAATGCAGTTATTTTTTGCATCTGGTTGGAGATTAAAGAAAGATGAGTTGAGGAAGATCCATTTTATTTTTTGCAACTAATTTGAGTTTTGGCGGTGAGCTTTCGTCTTTCTTAAGGCATCTTCAGACGGAAGCCTTCGTTATTGTTGAGGCTGCGTTGATTTGGTGTTTGCCCTTGGTTTTGCCTCGCTTCCCTCCTTTACCTAAGGGAGGTAAAGGAGGGAAGAGAAAAAGAACACTAATACCATTATACTACAAGAACTTTAATGACGGATGCTTACAAAACAGACGAAAGACTAGTACAAGATATCATTAGAAATAATACTATCAAAGAAAATAACAAGTTATCCTTACGAATTACATATAAAAACAAAAGTAATCAATTTATTAATAACAAATAACCTCCGCGAAAAGCAATTGATCTTAAAGGCTACAAATGTGCTATACAAATTCCAATGCGCCCATTAGGACTGCAAACCTCATGCAAATAATCAATGTATAGGTATGACCACTACTACCATCAGCCGTTGCCTAACGATGCATTTGCAAAAAGGAGGAATAAAAACACACTACAAAGAAAAGCATAACGCACAAATCACAAGAGCAACTCTGGTCGAAAACACTACCATACTCAGAAGAAACCCTGACCTTCGCCGCCTGACGACTCTGGAGGCTCTTCTCATTAAAGAGATGGATGGGCCCCAAACTTAACACCCAACGCACCAATTCCGAGCGAGTACTTCACCTTTTCGGCTAAAGAAACATGGTACTCCGACTTTGACCTATAAAAGCACCAAAGAACGAAAAGGAAATGTTAAGAATCCCATTTATCGATGAGCCCCAACAAAAGAACACGGAAAAAGAAGAAGTAGCGAATCAGCGCCAAAAAACTTCGGAGGAAGAAGAAGTAACAACGGAAGAAGACTTGGAAAAAAATGGAAACACAAAAAAGATCACAAAGAAGAAAAAACAAAATTGAAAAATAAATGGGAAGTGGAACAAGAGGCCAAGAAAGAAGAGGAAACCAACCAACCACAAGAAAGCTCAGACAAAGACGAAATCCTAAAGTATCCCGGAGTTCTCCTCACAAAGAAAATGGATATCCTTCTGCGGGGCTGTTTCTTCGACGACAAGGACGTGGACCTTAAAGTCTTTGGTCCTTCCCTATGTCAACCCCCTAGGGGGGGATGGACAAGAAAAACTGCTTGACGGCATCAACAAGGGCGAGTACAAATGGACATACGAAGGACCATGGTCCTCGAAGGAAATATGCGGACTATTGATGGAGCACGCGATGTACATCCCGGACTCGTGCGTACACACCGTCGATATGTCTACCTTTAAGAAGATAGAAACTGGCCAAAAGATTTCAGAAATTGAATAAGTGTAAAAAGTGATAGCGATAAGTGAACAAATCAAAGTGATTAGAACAAGTAATCGAAAGTGCAAATAAATAAATAAATGAACAAAATAAAGTGACTAGAACAAGTAATCGAAAGTGCGAAAAGTGAAGAAATCGAGAAAATAATAATTAAAAAGGCCTAACAGTGTAAAATATAGAGAATAATAAATTAGTGAATAAGCTAAAAGTGACTAGATTAAAACAAACCAATATAATTAATCTAAAACGCGAAAATTAAATATTTGACATAATTCAGTTAACAATTAAATAATAATAACATAAAGTGCTACCAAAATAAAGTGTTAAACGAAACTAAAGGAAATAATAAAACCAGAATAATTAATATATCAAAATATGACTAAAAGAACAACTCAACTAAAATTGTAAATGCTAAAATAAATATCAAAATTTAACTTTGAAAAATTATTCCTAAAAATTTGTACTAAGTTTATATAACTAAAATTAAAAACAATTCATGTATTTTATCAAAGTAATATATAGTTTTAATAAGATGACCTCCCCGATGATTCCGAGAGAATCTGTTTTCCTACTCCTACTTATAGCTTACTCTTTGCTAAATTTTCATAAAAAGAGAACTTCACCACTACACCTATCTATTCTTTCGTTTTACATATATGTATTTAATTTTAATATTTGTAAAATGGAAAACTTATTGTATATTTATCGCTCTAATAAATCTTGTATCTTGTATCAATTTTATTCTTCGGTGCTCACGAACACCAATGAGCTACCTCACCGGTAAAGGAGTCAAAACCAAAGGTTAACACCAAATCAACGCAGCCTCAACAATAACGAAGACTTCCAACGTTTCGAGGGCCAACTTCATCTTCTAGGGACTAGAATTATATTTAGTATAAATACAAAGAAATTCTAATACAAAGTAATACAAAGTAATTCTAATTGACATTGGATCGGTAACATAAGGGGAATGGTCTTGCATGTCACTTTTTTGTATAAGTCATGATACTACAACTATATTTGATGGAATTGCATTGGTAATAGCAACATTACACAAATTAACATGATGTGGCAAAGTAAGGGGACCATCTAACGTGCAATATGTAATGGGAAAGACGAAGTTTGGTCGTTAAGTGTGGGTTTGCTATCTAAAATATATATCGATTCAAGGATTCGTAAATCTGTAGAGATTATAGAAAAGTCTTCGATCTTTACCTGTAAATTGCAAGAATTGGGTCCAGGACATAACGACCACTTGCTCTGCGTCTGCCTGCTGTCTCTCTCCCCCAGTCCACTTTGTCCCGAGCCGCAAGACTCTCCATTCGCGCAGATGATCGACTGAGGAAATATTTACACATCTCATGTCTACTTACTCCGTCACGGACACGCAAACATCCTCATACAACACGAATTAATTGAGTAGCCGAACCTCAGATTTTACTCATACGTAATCTCAAATAGTCCGGCAGAGAAATACTCGTAGAATGCAAATCAAGCCTAAAAAAAATGGACATAGGCTGACTCGTAGATATGCGACAGAAGACGTAAATATCGATGAGAAATACCCACGGATATATGAATATACACATCAATGAGACATACACAGATGTAGGAATACACCATTTGTCAACGAGAAATGCACAGATGCATCTACAATAAATCTATATAATAAAAATGAAGTCTGTCTGTGTAAGTCCCCCCATTTATAGGGATCGAATAATCCCGTTCTAATTCTCCCCCATCCTCCCATCTCCCTCCCTCGACTCCGCCCCTCTCTCTTCTTCCTCTCCCCTTCCTCCCTCTTCCCTCTTTGTTCCTCTCCCCTTCTTTATCTTGATATCTTCCCAATCTCCCCCCTTTCTTTCCCCCTTAAAAAGGATATACAAACTAAAAGAACCCCCCTCTGCCTCCTATTCTCTCGCCCCCCCTCTCTCTCTCTCCCTTCCCCGTATGGGGCGCGGCGATTTGCCTTCCTGGCCGCCCTGTTGATGGGACTCAGCGCCCCGTCCGGCCCTAGCTTAACCTCTTCTCCTTCTGTCTGACAGCCTGTGTTTTACCCTAATTCCTCACTTTCTCTACAACCTCTCCCACAACTTTCTCTGGTCGGCCTCTAATTTCACAGGGTAGACGTCGACCAGGTTCCTCTCCCTCAACTATCTCGGATCGGGGCTGAGGGGGTAAGGGACAACTTTCTCTCACCCCTGAGTTCCGTACTGGGTTGGTGGTTTTTAACAACCTGCTTCATCCCTACCCACACCTTCCTCACATACCCTTTCTTCCTCCTCCCCCTGTCTATCTATTTTATGCCGTGCCCAAGGTGGAGCCACCATTCCGATGGGCTGCCAGGTCACTAGGTGGGAGGGGTGGCCTCAGATAGTGGCAGCTGGTTTTGACGACCCCGTGTTTACCCCTTGCAGATCGGGCCACTGCGTGGGATGATTAGCTTTAGCGTCGCATGAAAATACCAAAGTCACCATGCCGAATGAAGAATTTATTAAAAAAAATACCTACCCTTTACCTTTTTCTCAACCAACGACCGAGCCGCCTTCGGGTAGCTCCAGCGAAAACATGGAGTTCCCGGCCCCGCCTGTTCTTTTACACGGAACCCTCCAAAGCTCTTTGACCGGAGAGGAGGTTTACTTCTCTCCTATGCATACGACTATGCAGAGTTTCCCCTTCGATGGAGTCGCTTTTTCAAGCGGCAGTCAACCCTTTGTTTTCCAATAGTGCCAACCCCCTTAAGGGGCAAGGGATGGCAGGGCCCGCCAGCCCGTGCCCCCATAATGTCTTGCGTACGTGTACGACCAGCTTGCAGGGGGTCAGTATACCTGCCCCACTCTCTTCCACGACAGATACCGGTTCGCCGGCCCATGACAGGGTAAAAGGTACCTGGAAGACGACCCGTGATGTCTTAGGGGGGGATAGCAACATGGAGTTCCCCCTGAGATAGATATGGTTCATGAGGTGACCCCCTCCCCCAGACGGTATGATCTTCCATGGGTTCGAACCCGGGCTCGGTGACAAGCACGAAACCGCTGTCCGCCCATATTCAACTCATTCTCAGACGGCTCGGGTACCCGAAACCTCACAAAGAGATGAGGGATCTCCTTCCCCGGGTTGTGCCATTGTGATATCCAGGACTTTCTCGATTTCAAGGAAGGATCTTGCTGAGACAGGTCCATCTGGCCTAGGGGTTCCTGCTGGTGGAAGGGAGAAGCGGGTTCATTCCTCACCCTCCTCTCCTAAAAAGAAAAAAATTCGTAAGACCAAAAAGACTAAAGGCTCCTTTCCCTCCGCCGAAGTCAGGGGGACGGACGGGGCTGCTGCCGTTTCGGTATGCCACAAAGCCAAGATCAGCACGTCGTGTCCCAACGCTCCCCCGGGTGGGGAGTCCGAGACTAAGGCAAAAAGTGTGCAGAACAGAGTCTCGATACGTCGGGCCCCTCATTCAGAGGTTACCTGGCGTTTTCGAGCCCGCTGGCTTCAAATGCTAAGGGCAACATGCCTTCTGGTGAAGACGTCGAATCCCTCTGAGGCGGTCATGTTTAGTGCCATTCGGAAACTTGATGGAATGCAGGCGAGTGCGACACCGCACTCCACCATGAACTTCGTGAAATGAGTGGTTTATGCGAGGGAACTCGTGGAATACTTCAGAGATGACATCACCTTAGAGGTGGGCGACCATGGAGGGGGTCAAGTTTGAACGTGTGATAAGAAAACAGGGAATGGCTTCGAGACCCACCACTACACTCTTCTTCACGTTAGACTGTGACAAGTTCTCAGAGTCGGAGTGTGCCGGTTGGTACTGCTACCGCGTGAATGCATTCGTGCCACTGCCGCGGTGCTGCTACTACTGCCACCGCTTCGGCCATACTAATCGCTCCTGTATACGTGCAAAGTAGGGGTTACTCGAAGTCTGTGTAAGTTGCTCCAAGGCCGCACATGATAAGTCCAAGTCTTGTGTAGCCAAGTGTGTCAATTGCTGAGAACCGCACCCCGTTTCTTCGAAGCAATGTGGTGCGTATCTCCTTGAGAAGGAAATCCTGGCCGTTCAGGCCCAGGATCTTCTCGTATTTTGCAAGGCTAAGGACTTGGTCCTCACGCGCCCTGCGCGGCCTATACGTCCTATGCCTCAATGTTAAGAAAGACACCATCTGCTCCTGTCCCCCTCAAGCCCTGCGAATACGGTCGTTTCCGCGTCCATCAGGAACCCTATTGCGGGTTCTACTCCCCCCCCCCTTGTAAAACTGACGGCATAAAGGGTTCAGAGCCAACCACGGCTGAAACGAGGGTTTCTCCTCCTTCCCCTAACATGGCAGTTTCCCGTAAGGCGAAACAGCCGCGCGCATCCACAGAGTCATTAGACTAACAGGAGACAACACCCCTGAAGTTGCTTGTGAGGCCACCTTCCAGGGTTTCTGAAGCTGAGCCCCAAAACGAGAACAGCAGTAAAGGAGCTTCGGCTCTTTCGCACAAACCCAGAGGTAGGCTGGGCCACCCGGAGACCGTGGTTATTCCAAAAAAGGGATCCCCGCCTCCGAAGGTTTTGAGGCGGAGGTGGGTAAAGACTCGCATGGTGAGCCTCAACCTCCCCCTATAAGTCTTTGAAGGCGAAAGCGCCTTCAGCGTATTGTCCAGCCAACAGCGCCCGGAGTTTTACCTCCGGGAAGCGTACGACCATTCCCGTGAGGGTCTTCTCTTCGAAGGGAGCCCCCGTATCTCCTCCGAGCTAGGCATGGAGGGCATATTCATTAAATGGAATGGCCGCAGAATCCGGGCCAACTGGGAGGAGCTGCGGAGGCTCGTTTCCTCTTGTTCTCCGTTAGCTATCTTTTTGAAAGAGACTATGCTGGGCGCATGCCCCCTGACCACCCTCCCGGGGTATAAGGGTTTTGCTACCCCCACCACCACAGGAGGATGCTCGATTTACACCCGGCATGAAGTATCGGTTCTTCTCTTTGATTTAGATAACTCCTTTTAGGCAGTGACTGTGCAGCTACACTTGGATAGGAGGTATACTGTTATTTCCGCGTACATTCCATCGTCAGCCGACTTCGACGCAGAGGACCTCAGGTGCATCGTGGCACAGTTGCCTTTTCCCTTGATCAGAGATCTGAATGATAGGCACCTCCTTGCCGACCTGATCGACGAGCTGAAGATGGGTGTCCTAAATGTGGATGAGTTTACACATCACTGCCCAAGAACCGCTTGATTTTCCAGCCTAGATCTATCTTTGTGCTCTCCAGATGCACAACCTCATTTGGGGTTAGGGTGGGGAGTCGATGATCTCCATGTTAGTGATCACTTTCCCATTCAAATATCATTTTCTGGGCCGCTGCCGCTCCACCTGAGAGCCCGCCCCAGTTGTGCTTGGCACGGGCGCAGGGGTCCGTATTCCATGAAATGAGTGATTTATCGGTCTCAGTCGAGGAGTTTAGGTCGGTAGATGATGCCATTGAGTTCTTCTCCGGCAACTTCATCACCCCGGGCCTAACAACTATTCCTAGGAAGTCTAGCCTTTTTGCACGTCGACCACTAACGTGGTGGTCAGCCGAGAGGGAGACGACCCTCAAATAGAAGCGTTATGTCCACATTCGCTATAAGCACCGCTGAAATGACTTCGCTGTCGCTGAATTTCGTCAAGCTAGGGCTAGGTTCCGGTATATTTGAAGCACACGCGTCGCTATTCTTCCTGCGCATATGTGTCCTAACATAACGGGAAAGACCCCTCTAGCAGAGGTGTGGAAGCGAGTCAAAAGGATTCGGGGCAAGTTCTCGCAGGACCCCATCCCGTTCTCCAGAAGAATGGGACCGCAATCTCGGATCCCACATCCGTGGCAGAATCCTTCTCGAACGCTTTCTCCTCATTCTCTAGCCGGGATGCTGCTCCGCCAGAATTCAATGGGGGTCGTGATAGCGCACAAGTCAGCCGACTGGACTTTATCTCCAGAGACGGAAAACCCTTCAACGACTGGTTTACTGGTTTGTGTTCCGCTCTAGCTTCATGCGCGGACACTGTCTCTGGTCCAGACGATGTACCGTACGCCATGCTTCGACACCTGGGTGAGCGAGGCATAGCCTTTCTGTTAGATTTGTTCAACAGGATCTGGGTAGAGGGTATCCTCCCAGATCCCTGGCATATCGCTACTGTGCTCGCTTTTCGCAAACCGGGAAGACATCACCCTACCCAGGAAGGTTTACGCCCAATCTCTCTAACCTCCTGCGTGTGTCAGTTGATGGAGAAATTGGTGAATGTTAGATGAGCTTTTTTTCTGGACATCGGAGGCCATCTGTCTTCTGGACAGTGCGGCTTCCGCAAGTTCCACTCTACGTCGGATGTTAAGCTCTGCTTCGAAAATGCCGTCTGCGAAGCCTTCCTTCGTACACAGCATTACTCCACGGTGTTTTTTAATCTGGAGGAGGCCTATGATATCACATGCTGATACGGTATCATAGAGACTTAACACGATATGGGGCGGGGGGACACCTCCCAATCTTTAGGTCTGAATTTTTGCCCTGTTTGGCCCAATGGAGCAGGAAGAGGGTGTTCCGCAAGGAAGTGTCCTCACTGTCAAACTCTTTGCCCTGAGAACCAATGCCATCACATTGGTCCTGCTAGAAGATGTTTTCGCTATGCTCTACATGTACGAACTTTCGATCTCTTTTGGTGCGGCCCAGATGACAACTTTGGAGTTTGACTTCAACAGACATTAAACCGCGTCTCTCGCTATGCGGAATCGCACAGGCTTCGTTTTTCCTTGGCCAAGACGAAGGTGGTGCACTCCTGCCGCCATCCAAGGTTTCACCCTGACCCAGACTTGTTTCTCAATGAGGTGCGCCTGGAAGTGGTGGACTCGCGCCGTTTCATAGGTCTTCGTATTTTACCAATGCCTCCCTGGGAGGCTCATATTCGCAACCTTAGGGTCTCTTATATCCGAGCCATAGATATTCTTCGTTACTTGACGGTCAGCGCATTGGGCGCTGATAGGGCTACTTCCTTACTTTTTTACGATCCTTTATTCGTTTGAAGCTCAACTAGGGATGCGAGTTTTATGCATCCGCAACCGAGCATGTGCTGCGGAAGGTGGATTCGATCCACCACACCGACCTTGGCCTGGCTACCGGTGCCTTCCCCACTTCCCCCATTGAGAGCCTACTTGTCGATGCTGGGGAGATGCCACTCAACCTGCAGTGCAATAAGTATAACCTTGGGGTCGGTGGTGCCCTTAGTTCTGCCCAGGACGCCACCCTGGAGGGTACCACATTCGACTATTTGTTACCACGTCTCTGCTATCAAAGCTTATTCAGCACCTAGAGTATTTCAATCGACCTTTTTGGAGCACACTCTGTGTTTTTGCTGGAACCGTGCCATTATATGCGGATAGCTCCCAGTCACAAGAGGGGGTTGGTTTCCACGTTGTATCTCTATTGGAAGTCAGCGTGGCTCTGCCAACTGCTGCGTCTGTCTTCACAGGCGAGTTGATTGCAATACACTGCTCGGTTCGGAGACCGGGTTGTGATTTATAGCAACTCACATGCGCCCTGAGTGCTTTCGGGGCATTTGAATCTATGCATCCTCTGGTTCGCGATATCCTTGACAGCACAGTTTTGGCGAGCCGGGCGGATGTCCAGTTTATCTTCTGCTGGGTTCCTGGGCATGCATGAATTGCGGGGAATGAGCACGCCGATGAGGGCCCCAAAGAAGATTGGAGATGGTCGAGGGGAACTTAAAGTTTCGTGACATTGCGCCGCGACTGTTCCCACGGACCTACCCCCCCATTGCCACGAATACTTCAGGTTGCTTTATCTCGTCTCCGAATTGGATACACGCGCGGGACACACCGCCATTTGATGGAGCTCTTGCCTGCGCCTTATTGCGACGACTTCGTTGTCCCCCAGACTATTCGGCACATTCTTGTCGTATGTCCCAGTCTGAGTGATCTTCGCGCACGTTACCTGTCCCGGTACCGGGGGGAGTGAGGTTGCTACCGCTTGTCCCTTGTACTCGGGACTGGTTCATGCACATCGACTTGGGGACTTTACGACCTTTGGGAGGAGGCTGGCCTCCTACACTTTATTTTACTGTTTTTGGGGGGTCGCATGTTCCTACGCCGGTAGGAGGCTGGCATATCCCCGACGCTGGAGCGCACTTCCTTCTTGTTACCATTTTGCTCTTTTTTGTTATTTTATTTTGATTTTAGCCTATGATCCTTTTCTTCTTGTTATTTTTTATTTGCTTGTTATTTGTTTTTAATATAGTCTAGTCGTAGGCTGTAGTGAGTATGGTAACTTATGCCCAAGTAGGCAGTCTCCAGATGGGCTCCTAACCCCCCCCCCTCCTCTCTCTTACTCTCTCCCTCTCTCTCTCCCCCTCTCCTACCTACAAAAGGACATCTGAAACAAGAAAAAAAATATCCCGTTCTTAAAATATAGAATTATGGAAGAAGAAGATAAGACAGACGCTCGATCTGTTTCTGCGGCCACATAGAATTTGCTCATGACTAACGATCAGTCAAGCGTGACCGTAAAACGGCCGGTCGCGCGCGGTGAAACGTTTACTGATTTTAAGTATATTATATGATATGGAAAGTCTGCATCTATCCTGAATTTGACTTCAACCTAAAAATAATAATAACCAGTGAAGATATTTGTGTGCCATAATATAAGAATTTGAAACAATGGTCATCTGTATTTATTGGCGACAGGACTTTTTATCCCGGGCAAATCCGTCTCACGTTATTTCCAAACGTATATTTTACTCGGGTATCTTTACTGATTTATATATATTATATATATATATATATATATATATATATATATATATATATATATATATATATATATATATATATATATATACGTGTATGTTTCTGCTTCTAGCAAGCCGGATCCTCAGCAGGAAAAGGAGAGCAATTACTGAATATAACATATTGCCGACGTAAAAGAACACTCTATAGATTATAATCAATTTAAAATATTATCCGCATCAAAATCTAAATCTGACCTTCTCATAATTGAGTCCCTTTTAATTAAATATAATAAGCCTTAGTTAAATAAGGACTACTTCCACACCGTTATATATTGCCTGATTAATTTCGTTTGAATTTTTTTTTTTAACTAGTCACCATGAATTAATTACCATTTAAACAACCAACTAGCTAACATTTTTTTTTCGACCAACCAACTACATAGATCAGAGAACCAACTAATACTAAATCACATCTTTCTTGTTAGTATAATTTTTAAATTCATTCATTCAGCTCACAGATTTCTCCGAATGAGGTAACAAATTTTAGTGTATTTATTGAGGTTATCCTTTAATTCTAATTGTAACTTTATTAATTTCGTTTGAATTTATTTATTTTTTATCTTAATATACAGATTTTTGTCCTTTATATTGCATTTTGAATTTTTTTTTTTCCATCCTAGTATATTTTTAGCCTAAAGCCATTAATTATCATTGTTCTCATAATTGTTAAGCAATTGTTCTTATATAAATCTTTAATATTCTAGACTAGAAAATGGGTCCAGAGCCCGAAACGTCAGCAAATCAAATCAAATCAAATTTCATTACATTGTTTCTTGCTCGTATATTCAGTATATTACATATGATGATATATATGGTGGAACAAACAGGAGAACAATCAGGTGGATAAAAATGGACGGAGTCAGACATCACGTAGCTATCTACCTGCTACACTGAACAAGCATGAACAATGAACATGTACAGGACACATAATCCCAGATAACTCACAGTTTGTTATGTGCAAAGCAAGGGACTCCAGTATATAAACGCGAACAAAAAACTAAACCAATTCAAAACTGAGGAAACAAACTGGAAAACATAAATATATTGCGTGGATCCGGGAACAAATTACTAATCCCCGTAAAAAAAATGGTTCCGGCGGTTTATAGATGAATTTGACAATATTATTTGAAATATATTTGTTGAATTTGTATTGCCCTTCAGATTAATTAAAATTATCGACTTTGTCAATGATTATTGATTCATAAATTCTCCTCTCCATCTAATTGTTTGATTTATAAATATTTGCTTGTTTCAAATCAATTCTATTGTCATAATTTTGCATGTGCGCGAAGAGACTTGAAGAAGTTGCACCCCTTCTTATATCTGCTTGGTGTTCTTTTGTTCTCTTATTAAAGTGACCAGACTCTCCGATGTATGGCAAATTGCAAATTTGGCAGGGGATTAGATATACGCCTGGTTATTTTGATGGGATGCAGTTTGATCAAGGATTTTTGAATAGTATTTGAATATTTAAATGTAATATTTATATCATTTCCGTTCACAAATGATTTTAAGGGAGCTAAGGCTAGAGCATAAGGAAAACTAATATTTTTTTAAAAATCGTCCTTTTGCGGTGTGGAGATGGAATAGAAGTTTTTTCGTGCTTTAGAATGACATCTGTTTATGAAATTAGTTGGATATTTTAACTCGATGAAAATGCAAATAAGGTGGTTGATTTCATCATGTCATCCTGAAGGAAAATTGGTTCGCTGTTCTGTAGGCTCGGGGAAAAAGGAAAGAAAGAACGGATATCTTAACAGATTTGTCATTTGAGAAGAAATGTATGTAAGGAATTGTTCTGTTCCCATTATACTTTGAATTTCATCGATGGGTGTAACAAATATAGGTTGTGGAAAAATTCATTGAAATTGTTATTATCTAAGGGCCATGCTGATAGGATGTCGTCTATATATCGGAACCAGATAAGAGGTTGGGAATGGATTCTGGGGAGGAGGGACGTTTCGTAGTTTTCCATAAAAAGATTGCATGGAATAGGGGGAAGAGGGTTCCCCATGCTTAGGCCATATTTTGGCCCGATAAACCTATCTTCGGCTGAAAACACATTATCAGTTACACATAAGCGCACCAATTTTGAGAGAGGTAAAGGTAGGTTAATATTTAGATTGGGAAGAAATCTCGATAGAACATCAAATGTTTCCTCGACCGGGACTTTAGTGAACAAACTATTTACGTCAAAGCTTAACAGTTTTTTTCTCACCGAGGTCGAGTTTTTTAATTTGGTGAATAATGTCAGATCTTAATGAGAGATTCTACACACCACATTTGATACAATTCCAGCAAGCCATTTGGATAGTTTATAACTATGGGAGCCAAAGCAAGAGATAATCGGGCGTAGTAGAATACCTACCTTCTTTGTGCGTCTTCGGTAACCCGTAAAGGGTAGGGAAGGGAGGGATTGATTGTTTTAAATTTCTTGGTTAATTCAGACTTGGAACCTAAGATTTTACGGATGGCTTCATTAAAAGGTTTCGTTTTGTTGTTCAGAGGGTTAGAATTTATAATTTCATAGGTAGTTTTGTCATTTAATTTTTGCGAATATTGAGTTTTATCCATCACGATAATTTAGTTAGTTTTATCGGATTTGGTTATTCCTAATTCAGAAGAGCAATCATTAATAAAGTCAACAAAGTCAAAAGAATAACGTATAATTATTCATCGTAAGAGGTTTGAGAAGAAGGACAAGGAAATTGCACAAATTATATGTGAGTGTTCAAATACCTGATAAGATTGGTCTAATCCAGGCTTGTGTGTTTTAGGGAGACCATAGAGAATACCTGGGGCTGAACCAGAGAGGGAAAAAGATTATTATATGCGGACTCTAATAAGTAAAGATGTTTAAGTTTCGCAAGAATCTATTAACTTTATTTTCCAATTTAATGATTAATTTAAAAGGGTCATCCCTAAGTTTAAGAAATTTTGTTGAGTCTTCCTAATAAGGTCAAATTTTGTTTACATAAAAATATCTATGTAATAAAACAATACCTTTGTCTCTGTCAGGTTTACATATAACTAAATTAGGAAGACACAAACTTTTCAGACTTTTTAAATTGTTAAAAGAAAAAATAAGGTTCACAATTTTAAAGGAATTGAACTTACGAAAGTAGGTATAAGAAATTGATTTAATATTAGTAAGGACGGAAGAAAAGTCACAGTGCCAAGCGGGTAAGCTTTTGAGACAAGCTGCTAGTCGTTCAAATTCAAGAAAATACTTGATGGAACTAAGTTTGAAACAAAGTAATTCAGAATCAAGCCCGAGAGCTAAAATTCGCCTTTGGTTATCATTAAGTGAGACGCTGCTAAAATTAAATAATACATTATCAGGATGGAATGAGAAATTAGGTTCAAGTCCAAGATGACGAAGTTTACGGTCCCGCCGCCCTATGGAACTAAAACGATAGCTATCTACATTACGATCTAAGAAATGAGAAAAGTATATAAAATCAACGCGAGAAACTAATTGTTGAAAGGCGTTGTAACTTAAACCCAATGAACAATCACACTTAGCGATAAGGCATTTTTTAAAATTTATTTCAGCTGTTAACAAATCAAAGGTCCAAGAATTAGTCATCATCAGTTTTTTACGGTAAAGCTTAAAACGAATGAACTTAGGAACACACCCTCAATGTCAGTTTCATTTTATTCCCATCAACAATCTTCTAACTAAGACTTTTCTCAACAATAAAGAAAAACTCACCAAAATGCTTCGGTTCTCATTAGCTTACCAATTCTTGTGTGTAGGCTGCCATGTCTGCTACGTGGATAAGACCACTCTTCAACTCCAATTGAAATCATTCCATGTCTTGCAATACACAAATTTCAGACATTGAATTCTCTACTTTGGATTCGTGTCCTATTTCTCGTGATCTGGATATTTTGTAATGTTTATACATTTCTAAACTCACCCCTAAACCTAACTACCAACAGTCTTCAACTCCCTTATTAATTATTTAAAATCCACCAACCCTTTCTACACAACCAACCAACATGCCACCAATAATTATTTAAGTCTAATTTCCCCCATAACACCACAGTCGGCTCAGGAACACCATCCTATACAGAGATCTCTGGGTAAGCTAATTTTCCAATTCCTATTAATTTATTTATTTAATTGTTTTACGTGTGTTTGCCTTTATTTTTTTACTTTTCTCTTCTTTTTGTCCAATTAGCTATGTTATATTTTAAGGCTGGTTTTTAATATCTATTATAATTTTGTAAAATTGACAGAAAACTCTCTTGATGATGTACACAGCCGATGATGTAAGAAACTTTTAGATATCTCTAATAAATGTTCCAATTCGTCGTGTTGGCTTTACTCTTCGTATTTCGCTTTCGCTTTCGCTTCCCAGGGAATCGGCCCATCAGCCAGATTATATATATATATATATATATATATATATATATATATATATATATATATATATATATATATATATATATATATATATATATATATATATATATATATATATATATGAGAAACTCACAAAGTAGCGCGTGAGTAGAGCAATAGATGCAAAAAATCCCACAAGTTCGAAAGTACTTGGAATCCGTCTTTAATTTTCCTGTGATTTTTTGCATATATATATATATATATATATATATATATATATATATATATATATATATATATATATTCGAGAGAAAACAGTTTTCTCAAGGCTATCCAAGCGTCATATCTTTTGCAGGTACATAGACGATAAATACATAACTTCAAAATCTAAAAAAGACAAAGATAAACTGGAAAAAGTCGTTAAAGAATGTTTTCCTTCAACTATACCATTGAACGAAGCAAAAACAACCAATTACAATTTTTAGACCTACTAACCGGAAACTTTAACGACAAGACAACTACTAAAGTATACGTTAAAGCCACCAATCCTGGCCTTTACATAAATGCAGGAAGTAAATGCTTAAGACGCTAGAAGAGAGGCATAATTAACTCGTATATCAATCGTAGCTTTCCCCAGTGCACCACATGGAAAGAAACACGAAAAATATACAGTATATAAATTGAGTGAAAAATACACTCAAAGCTAGTTATCAATTCTAATAAAAGAACAAGCTAGAATATTTTGATCATTTAAGGCTAGGGAGCGATTGGAAATGTTTCTGTATCTGTTGATCCATCGGGCATCTGAGAACCAAGCCTTGAAGAAATACCTACTTTTGTTGTTGGAGAATCATCCTAAAACCTTGGAATTTGCTCAATTCATCATAGGCTGTTGTTCATTGCCGTGATGTGATGCGATGGTTGAAAGTGATTCATTCCTACTGGTCGCTCTCTAGTGTTTCTCGATCCTTGTGCGCAACTGTTTCCCCATTTTTCCTACATATCTCGCAATATTTACTGCCAACACATATCCTAACCGTGTCGTCAAATTGGCAAGAGGACCAAGACCATAAATCGATGATGAATGACAACACAAGAGGTTTACACTCCCTTACGTACCCACGATGTATGTGGTGGCGGCAAGACTCTCCCATCCATACACCATCGACATAGTCAACAAACAAGTGAACTTACAAATCAACTCACCAACGGAAGGGATTGGAATAGACCAGAGGAACAAGCCGGAGTGGTATATGAGATCGGTACAATGGTTCTTGGCGAGACATATAGAACCAACGGGGAAACAGCTGCGCATAAAGATCGAGGAACATCGGAGAGCGACCGTAGGAATGACACACTTTCAGCATTTGCTTCACGTCACGAAAATGAACAGCAATTTATGAATTTGGAAAACACCAAGGTTTTAGAATGATCCACCAACAAGAAGAGTAGAGATTTCAGCAAAGTTTGGTTCTCTGACGACCGATGCATCAACAAAAAATAGACATTTCCAATCGCTATAACATCCTTAAGGAATTTAATATCCTAATTTTTTTTTTATAGAATTATTACCAACCGCACGTCAGCTATGAAAAAGAGTGTATTCACTAATGATAGCAACACAACATCACGTCCATTTGGACCACGCGCCGGCGTACCCCATGGAAGTGTGCTGATGCCCACACTATTCATTATATACAAAAATGACACTCCAAGGCCTCTAAATAACTTCAGTCACACACACACACACACACACACACATATATATATATATATATATATATATATATATATATATATATATATATATATATACTATTGAAGTCCACAGCTGTGGAGCATTATTAATTTTAACTTGTATTTTCTTAATATTTCGTATAAGTTTTTTAACGGGGTCTTCGAGGCGAGAAAAAAACATCCGCGAATGACATTCTTTATTCCTAGACGTCTTTCGACAATGTTAGGTCATCTGCAGAGAATGAAAAGAAATGGAATTATTCACAAATTGCTACACTATATATAGTCTTTCTACGTGAACATAAGTATTACAAAAATTGGCCAATCATGGCGCGAGAAATTTTTAAGGACAAACTAAGCGCTACAAGAAACATAAAATTGGAAGGCTCAGATTGTCGCTCCGTTCTAGACGGATAACAGAACGAAAATTTCGAACAGCAATTCACCCAAGCAAGCAAAGCGATATTCATCGTTCATCGAAGAAAAAGTTTTTGGAAGAGACTACCATTGCCAGACAAGACCTTGACTGGACTCTCTATAAGGATGAATCTTTTACTTTCCTATCCACCCTTTTTAGGGCAAGTCGGGTAGGAAAGCTGAGTCTCCTTAGATACCTTGCTAAGCGAGAGCCATATCTGAGCCAGACGGCTAACTCGGCGCATAGGCCGAGTTAGCCGTTTGGCTCAGATATGGCTCTCGTGTGAGCGGCAGACTCAGCAATGTGGAGCAAAAACTGTTAGGGCTAGGGATAGGTAGGTAGGTAGAGAAACCGACTTGCCAGCTGAATAAGCCGAGAAATGATCGGATATAACAGCACCTTTGCCTCCTATTAGCTCTGCCACTCACTTTTTCTCCTCTTACAAAAATGCGAAAAACTAAGAAGAAGCTCGTTTGATCAGAAGATGGACTCGACCAAACGGGGCCCTTTGCGCGTCCGTAAGGGCGCGCAAAACCCCGATAGAATCAACGCTTTTGAATAATATACGCAGAACTAGGAATCATCTTAGTGAGACTTCTGGATTACGGCAACTCCTACATTGCACTCTGCCAAAACGATAAAGATGTAGTCAAATTCTTATCCGAAAAGACTTCTGATGAATTGGAGAAGATTGGTTTAGAGGCGAAGGTACCGCCTCAAATTGAAGCCCAAAAGACTGTATATTGCCAGCAAATTAACTCCTGGATAGGAGATCACAATGCTGAAGAAATTAAGGAAGAAATAGAGAGGACTCAACAATGGTTCAAAATCAAAGAAATAGTTAAGTTCACAAACAAAAATACAAACCAGAAATACACACACGTATTCAAAATAATTTTTCGACGAACGAATATGGCGAGGAAAGCAAAAGAAATCGCACTCTTAGCTGTCAATCTAAAAATATCGCCTGAGCAAATCAAAAGCGAGGAATTTATTAGCATACAAACTTGCTTCAATCGCTTCGCCTTAAGAAAAGCATCCCACTAAAGACTGCCCTCATAATAATGAAAGGTGGTGTTCTAAATGCAGCACCAAAAATCACACGTGGAAAGAATTTACATCACAAGTTAAAAAGTACATGAACTGTAATGAAAATCATAGAACCATGGGAATGGCCTTACCGCTAAAGCGCGAAATTATAGATAAGAAGAAGGGGGAGAGAACCATAATGGAAGAGGAGAGACAAAACCTAACTTTTGCCAAAGTAGCAGAGGCAACGGCGGAAAAAAATGCAGACGACCAGAAATATAGTAGAAATAAACAGCCCGAATCGTTAAACATTTTGGCATGTATTTTGCACGCCCACGTTATGAATGTTGCTAAACCGAGAACTTACGCAAAAGAACTAAATTTAATGCAAAAATTATGGCCTCGATGAGATATGGTTTCCCGAGAACCTCCCATCAGCGGAAGTACTTAGCATTCAATATAATCCCTCGTCATCCAAGAAAGAACAAGCGCTACAGAAAAGCACTACTTCAGAGCAAACACCCAAAAGCAAATCGGCCGAATAGAGAGACTCGAGGCTGAGAAAAAAAAATACAACAGAAACAGGAAGAATCGATTGAAGTTGAAATTGCTTCCCTTGATAAAAATATGGATTTACAGGAGAAACCACTACAGTCAGCTAGTCAACGCAAATAGGGATCTATACCCAGTGTTAAAGAAAACAGTGGAAGCGACGAATAAAACAGGAGTTCCAGCTAAAACTCTTTGCTTCAGAAGAGAGACCTTTCCCATCGACCAATGAAGAACTTATTCAGGGAGTCAAAAAAGGGCACTATAAGTATGAACACGAAGGCTCATACCCAGAACGAGAGGTCTACAAATTACTAACAAGAGGAAATCTCAAAATAACCCAGTACTTACTGTACACTATCAAAAAGGATGAATTTAAGAAGAGAAATGAGAGGATAATATCACCAATTGGCAGAGAGACACGCACAAAACTGAGAGAAGGTCAAGCCTATCCGGGAATACATAAAAATAATGGCGCAGCTTAGGAAAATTAAAATCGTCATGGTTAGGGATGAACACCCGCGACCTCACTGATTTTAGTACAACTTTACAGAATTGTTCGGTGTTTTCCAAAATCGATTTAGAGGACGCGTTTTTCTTCGCATCCACGTGACCCTCATAAGTTAGTACAATAACATCGTACCTATTCTTCCGATTCTAATGAAATTTGAAACCCTTATGTTGTTTTACATTCTTTTTCGAATGATATAATTGCCAAGGTCTTACCAATGTTAGTCTGGGAATTATTAAGAGTTTTGAAGGTAAAAAGGTCATAAGGTCATAAGGTAGAATAATTGAGAGCACGCGACTTATGTCTGTTGACCTTGTTTGATAGTCGTCTATCACAGTGTTTTCCAAGCTTTTTAGCAGACGACTCTCTTGGGAAATCTATCGCACGGCCTTTCTCAAAGTGAAGATGTTTTAATCAAATAAATTCAAACATAGATTTATAGCATCTTAGGACCAAGGCACAAATAGTTGAATTAAAACTATAATAAAATCTGAGGATTGCTAAATGATAAATAGAAAAGAATAATGCAAAAAAGAAACATACCAGAGTTAAAAATATAATGAAATGCATGAGCTTGTTTTTCTGGCACTATTCTTGATAGTACCACCCATTTGCAATGGTCAACCGAGTTTTGAATTGCAAAGGGCAAGAGCAGAAAAGCCTCATTTACACAGGGAAGATAAGAATAGCAACATTAACATTGATTTATTTGACAAGGCACTTAATAACTTCTTCAACGTGGCCTAAATTAAACGTGTGTTTCATTCCCATGAGAAAGATTTAAGGTAGTGTCACATGGATGGTCAATTAGTTGTTCTTGCTCCGAAATCGATAGATTGAAATAAAACTTGGATGGATTGTCAATTAGTTGGACTTGCTTCGAACTCGATAGGTTGAATTGAAACTATCATGGATGATCAATTAGTTGTTCTTGCTCCGAAATCAATAGGGTGAATTGAAACTATTATGGATGGTAAATTTTTGCATTTGCTCATAAAACGATAGGTTCAATGGAAACTATCATGAATGGTCAATTAGTTGTTCTTGCTCCGAAATCGATAGATTGAAATGAAACTATCGTGGATGACCAATTAGTTGTACTTACTCCGAAGTCGTAGATCGAAATGAAACTATCATGGATGGTCAAGTAGTTGTTCTTGCTCCGAAATCAATAGGGTGAATTGAAACTATTATGGATGGTAAATTTTTGCATTTGCTCATAAAACGATAGGTTCAATGGAAACTATCATGAATGGTCAATTAGTTGTTCTTGCTCTGAAATCGATAGATTGAAATGAAACTATCGTGGATGACCAATTAGTTGTACTTACTCCGAAGTCGATAGTTCGAAATGAAACTATCATGGATGGTCAAGTAGTTGTTCTTGCTCCGAAATCGATAGGTTGAATTGAAACTATCATGGATGGTCAATTAGTTGTTCTTGCTCCGAAATCGATAGGTTCAATGGAAACAATCATGTAGGGCCAATTAGTTGCTCCTGCTCCGAGATCGATAGGTTGAATTGAAAGTATCATGGATGGTCAAATAATTGTAATTGCTCCAAAATCGATAGGTTCAATGGAAACTAACATGGATGGTCAATTAGGTGTTCTTGCTCCGAAATCGATAGGTTGAATTGAAACTATAATGGATGGTCAATTAGTTGTATTTGCTCCAAAATCGATAGATTCAATGGAAACTAACATGGACGGTCAATTAGGTGTTCTTGCTCCGAAATTGCTAGGTTGAATTGAAACTATCATGGACGGTCAATTAGTTGTTCTTGCTCCGAAATCTATAGGTTGAATTGAAACTATCATGGATGGTCAATTAGTTGTTCTTGCTCCAAAATCGATAGGTTGAATTGAAACTATAATGGATGGTATTAGTTGTTCTTACTCAGATATCGATCGTTTGAATTGAAATCTTCACGAATGCTCATTTAGGTATTCTTGCTCCTAAATCGATAGGTTGAATTAAAACTATCTTGGAAGGTCAATTATTTATTCTTGCTCAGAAATCGATAGGCTGAATTGAAGCTATCATGAATAGTCAATTAGTTATTTTTGATCTGAATTCGAAAGGTTGGATTGAAACTATCATGGATAGGCAATTAGTTGTTCTTGCTCAGAAATACTTAGGTTGCATTAGAACTATCATGGATGGTTAATTAGTCGTTCTTGCTCAGAAATAGATAGATTAAATTGAAACTATAATGGATGCTCAATTAGTTTTTCATGCTCCGAAATCGATCGGTTGAATTAAAATTATCATGGAGGATCAATTGACTGTTAGAGCACAAAAAATCAATGGGTTTACCTAAGTTATAATTGATGCTAAATTGCTTGTTCTTGCTCTGAAATCGATAGGTTGAATTGTAACTATCATGCATGGTGAATTAATTGAACTTGCTAAAAAATCGATAGGTTTATTTGAAACTATCATGGATAGTCAATAAGATGTTCTTGCTTAGAAATCGATAGGTTGTATTAAAGCTATCATGGATGGTCACTTAGTTGTTCTTACTCAGAAATCGATAGAGTGAATTGAAACTATCATGGATCGGCAACTATTTATTCATTCTCAGAAATCGATAGGTTAAATTGGAATATCAAGGTTGGTCAAATAGTTGTTCTTGCTCAGAAATCGTTAGGTTGAATTAAAACTAGCATGGATGGTCAACTAGTTTTTCTTGCTCGCAAATCGATAGATTAAATTGAAACTATCATAGTGGTGAATTAATTGTTCTTTCTCAGAAATCGATAGATTGATGTGAAACTACCATGGTTGGGAGTTAGTTCTTCTTGCTCTGAAATCTATAGTACGAATCGAAGCAACCATGCATTGTCAATTAGTTGTTTTTGCTCAGAATTCGATAGGTTGAATTGAAATTATCATGGATGGTAAATTAATTGTTCTTGCTCAGAAGATGATATGTTGACTTGAAACTAAAATGGATAGTCAATTAGTTGTTCCTGTTCCGAAATCGAAAGGTTTAATTGAAACTATCATAGATGGTCAATTAGTTTCTCTTGCGTCGAAATCGAGAGGTTTAAATGAAACTATCATGGATAGTTAAGTAGTTGTTCTTGGTCAGAAATCGATAGGTTGAATTAAACAATCATGGATGGTCAATTATTTGCTCTTGCTACGAAATTGATAGGTTGAATTGGAACTACCATGGATGGTCAATTAGTTGTTCTTGGTCTCAATTCGATAGGCTGAAGTTAAATTATCATGAATGGTCACTTCTTCTTGCTTACAAATCGATCGATTTAAATGAAGCTATCATGGATAGTCAATTACTTGTTCTTTCTCCAAAAAAACAACTTCGGAACCTCTACAGGTTCCGAGACCTTGACGCGTCAAACAAGAAGAAGCTATACACTGCCTTGGTACGCTCCGTCCTGGTATACACAGCAGTGGTAACGCAGATAGCAAGTTGTACCTCTCTCAGGAAGATGCAGAGAGATGAACAATAAAAAGAGGCGAAATGCCAATGAAAGAAAAAAGGAACCAATTAATAAACAAAATAAATGAATTATAAATTAGAATAAAATTAAACAAAAGAGGCGAAGAACCCATAAAAAAGTTAAAAAAATAATTTCAAAAATAAAATTTAAAAAGAACAACAGAGGCGAAGTTCGCACAAAAGGAAAAATAAAAATAAATAAAAATAGACGAAAATAAAAGTTAGACAAAAGAGGCGAAATGCCCACGAAAATAAAATAACGAAATTAATAAAGCAAAGTTAGCCTAAAATAAACTTGAAAAGCTTGAAAGCTATGACGGAAGAATAAATAATATATATATATATATATATATATATATATATATATATATATATATATATATATATATATATATATATAATGGAAGATATCACATTAACGTGATGTATATCAGTGAAAGATAATGGTAACCACAATATTTGAATCAAGATTTTATTTATAACGATCGGACTAGTTTTGGCAAGATGCCATTTTCAACTAATATTGAAGAAACTAGGCAAAGAGCACAGTATAAACAAAATGAAACAGACAGCAGGAAATAATCTGGAAAAAAAACCTCGAGTGAATCTTGCGTGAATGGGAAGCTAAACAAAATGAAATGGAACCGGAAACAATCTGGAGAGTTGCTAATCCCCGAGACGCATTGCGTCCGGGGGCTTGTATATATGATTGGCGACTCTATTCGTTATATATTTGTTAAATTTGCATTACCCTTCAGATAAATTGAAATTATCAACTTTGTTGATGATGATGGATTCCTCAATTCTCCTCTCAATATAATTGTTTGATTCATAAATGATTTTTGCAGGGTTAAAATCAATTCTATGGTCGTGCTTATGCATGTGAGTAAAGAGACTTGAAGAGTTCGTACACCTTCTGATATCAGCTAAATGTTCTTTCATCCTATTATTAAAGTGGCCTGACTCTCCGATGTATTTTAATTTGCAATTATAGCATGCTATACCGTAAACTCCAGCATCAAGATTGCTTGGGCGCAGTCTAGTTAAGGATTTTCGAATGGTATTAGAATATTTAAATGTAATATTTATATTATTCCCGTTCTCATATGATTTTAGAGGAGCCAAGGCTGGAGCATATGGAAAACTAATACATTTTTTAAAATCGTCCCTTCGTTGTGTGGAGGTGGAATAGAAGTTTCTTCGTGCTTTGGAATGGCATCTATTTATGAGGTGAATTGGATATTTTAGTTCAATCAAATTGCAGATAAGGTGATTAATTTCACATTGAAGGAAGATTAGGCCGCCCGTTCTATAGGCTCGGCGAAAGAGGGAAGAAATAACAGATATCTTAACGGATTTGTCATGTAGTGAGAAAAAATGTATGCAATCATTTGAATTTGTAGGCTTTCGATAGACTGAGCACTGAATATAAGTATTTAAACGGTGGATATTTACGTCTAGAAACGGTAGAGAATTATTCTGTTCCCATTCTACTTAGAATTTTATCGATGGGTGTAACGAATTCAGTTTGTTGAAAAATTCATTGAAATTGTTGTTGTCTATGGGCCATGCCGACAGGATGTCGTCTACATATTGGAATGATATAAGAGGTTGGGAATGGATCCTAGGAAGGAGAGTCATTTCATAGTTTTCCTTAAATAGATTGCATAAGATGGGGGAAAGGGGGTTACCCATACTTAGGCCATATTTTTGGCGAAAAAACTTATCTTCAGTTGAAAATACATTATTCGTTGCACATAAGCGCACTAATTTAATAATTTTAGGGATCGGTAAAGGTAGGTTAATATCTAAATTGGAAAGAAATTTCGATAACACATCAAGGGCTTCATCGACCGGGACTTTTGTAAACAAACTATTTACGTCAAATAAATCAATCAATTTTCCGAATGACTGCTAAAATTTCCGTGTTATGATTATTTCTCTCGTGCATTGTATTTGCAAAAGGAGGTAAAGTCAAGCGAAAATGATAAACGCTCCCCGAAGATTTTGTGTGAACCATTTAAATTTTTCATACGAATGTTTACTTGGTTCGACCCCCACAAAATAACCGAATCATCACCAGAGAATAGCATATAGTCAATTATAACTAGGATAGGAATACGAAAGAATAGATAGAGAGATAGAAATCTACACCAGTTTTTAGTAATAATAATTACTAATAACGGTGTGAACGCCTCATAAATACCAACACTACTTAGACATATTAAAAATAGATACATTTACCAAAAATAAATAAATAAATAACACAGCAATGCGGGACACTCACGCAAATACAAATTTTCTAACTTTATCACGCTAGCTATAACTACCTATAATGGACAGAGATAAAGCCTGACCTCGAGGCAACTAGCATCTATTTGCAAACCTCTTACTTTCTTCAGCCTTCAACATCTATTTTTTTTTACTATCACATTAGCACACGGGACTCACAGTAGATAAGTGGGACAGAGGTCACGATAAACTGCAAAGTTATAGTTAGAGACAAGTGACACATCGTGATTCGGATTCCACGTTAAGCTGTAGGTCCCATGACTAACTAAGTCCACTTTTGTCTCCTACTATTTTCTTCTCTGTCTTATCCTAAAACTTTCTTCTTCCTCTCCCTCTCACTCCTATCCGTCGTACTCACAGTGCTTGGAGCCTACTTTGGCCCTAGACAGTGTGACTATAGGGGTTTACATATTGAGTATCGGGCCTCCCCCCTCCCTCTTTGGCCTCTCCATGATGGCCAAGGGGGGCGGTGGAGTATCGGAAGAGGTGTTCTTTGTCTCCTACTTCTCTTTTCATTTCATTTAATAAAAAAATAGAAGTATTTTCTGTTCATTCCCTGAAAACTAGTCCACGCTCCCGCCGAGTAAAAACGTTTGAGTCCGGCTCTAAAAATTCCTATTACCTTTTGAGGAAGCTTCGATCACCAATTTACCCAGCCTACTAAGCAAGAAGAGAGCTTTTTTTTGGAGTCGTAGCCTTGCGAATACAAGGCACTCACTGAGGAAACAACTAGGCAGCCCGGCCAAACCATGCAAACCATTTGGCTGCCACAACACAGGTGCCAAAAAATAGGTGAAAAATCACCCGTTGGTAATCGCACCACTCTCGAAGAGGCTTACCTCAGTTACCTCTACGTCCACCAACAAACGACAACCCATAACCCAAACGACCACCTGAAAAACACCATGCAGCTCTTTATGTTATATTTTGTTACAAGCACCTGTCTGTGCAACATGCAGTGCACCCATTTAGCACGCGGGCTAACATTTTTAACCAGTGCTCGTAAACTACTCTTTCGTCCTTAGATTGATTGAGCTCCGTCGAATCAAAGTCCAATGCAATTGCTCTACGTTATACCATGCTCATGAAATTTTTTTTAATAAGTTTGAAAATTTCTCTGCTTTGGTATTTCCATCAATAGATTTACAAATTAACATTTTCTCTCACATCAGTTTATACAATATTTCGCCTATAGGCAATCAAAGGAACATCTTTGTAATGCGAATTCGGAAATTTTAAGTAGGTCACAATTTATTTTTTTATTAGTAGTATTTTTTTTTTAATAAGCAGCCATCTGGCGACTGCCCACTTATGACGTGCCTGCAATTGCCCCCTTCCCCCGACCATATTATCTGCCATGAAAACTTTTCGAAACTGTTGCGCATAAGAGTAGCGTTTCGACCATGTCAATGGTAGCAAGCAATGTTTTTCATCATACAGTAGTGCGGCAACAAAATTTTGTTTTCGTTTGTTTCAAATTTCTAATGTTCCCTTAAAACGTCTCTGGATTTGCTAACATAAGATGGATACAAACTTTGAAGATGCTGCCTTAATTTATTGGGTGACATACTATGTGCAGCTAAAACAGCATCACAAATTATACACTGGTGCTTTTTTCTTCCATCAATAACAATAGGTAGTACTGAAACCCAAAGCCAAGTATGTTTGATAATATTTTATTGATTTAGCAGCTTTAGCATTATAATTTATGGTTTCTTTTCCTACACGGCCACTTGAACTTTCACTAGAACTAGGTTGTTGGATCACTGGGATTAGCTTCTTCTCCAGTATTTTTTTAACGCGTTTTGTATTTATATATATGATACGGGTTTGGGAACTTAAATATACTTCATTAAAAAATCACTTCTTAAAAATACGTAAACTGTTATTTTATCACAAGTTCACTGAACCTCTCTTTAGTGAAATTACTTTGAAATGAAAAATACAACTGTTATCATATAAAAAAAAACACACTAAAAATTATGTGAAAGAAATATACCGAATACTGCTCTAGCACTTCCAGTCTTACACGCATCTAAAAAAAACCAAAAAAAACAACAATTCATTTAATTTGTCAAAGCTGCAAGAAGATGTCTGTATCTGCAGGAACCTATTGCCCCAAAAGTTTTGTATAATAATAAAAAAAACTGAATTCCTTTATAGGTAATTATTTATTCACATTATTTACTCACAACTACCATATTTCTTAACACATGATGATTCTTCGTTTTGACTTAAAAAAAATTACTGTCTATCACGACGCCTATAATTTTCCGTAAGTAAACGAAGCTATTTTTAAATTGTTTATTTATCAATTATTTACTAGTTATGTTTTCTCACGGAATACTGACTTTTATGTATTTTTATTTTTTTCATTGTCACTAAAGTTTTTGTATTAGACATTTACATTACACGAAATATTATTAACTAAATTCATAAAATCACATATTCGATCTTCCACGATGAATGTTACGCAGTCTTAAAAATTCCAAAAGACCAAACGTAGTTATGACAGCGGTTTTTTCTATATCTGCTTTATTCATTAGGATTCGATGGTACACTCTAATTAGGTCGAGACGGAAAAAAATGGTTTTGCCGTGAAGATGATTGATTAGCCATAGATTGAATTCTAGGGAGAGGATAACGATCGGGCTTGGTGATCGCGTTAAGCGAGCGAAATTCATCCAACACTCTGTATTATTTTAAATTTTTATCTTGCACCATGGGAATCGGTGATGCCCATGGTGATCTTGAGGGCCTAATTACGCCTTCTTTCAATAGAGAAGCAAACGTTGCTTTATCAAATTGCAGCTTTTCCATAGAAAGGGGTCTCGGAGCGAGCAAAAGTTGGTGGTGAACTTCCTGTCCCAATGATATGAAACACGGAATTTGGTGGAGGATTAACGACGTCTACTTGTTGCGGGTTGCATATTGAGTTGTATTTCTGAACCACTGACTTGCATTTATCGGGGATGTATGAAAGGTCATTGATAATTATAGAGACTAACGGGGCTTCTGATTGTTTAATTTTAGAAGATATGTAACTTGGTGCATTTGTCAACTAGAATGCCTTGAACACAGTCTACCAAAAGATCTACAATGGGTGATGTTATGTCCGCGACTACGAACATACAATTAAAGGTATAGGTTTTAAATGAATATTGCGGCAATATCCTAGATAGCTCTCATCACAATAAACATAAAAACCTATATTTCGTTATTCAAAGGGAATGAAGTCAAATGCTAACGCGAAGTCTAAATTTTGCAGACGACTTCCTAAGGCCTAAATCTGGACGACGTTAGGGGAATACGTAAATTAAAAACAGAGAGTTGGGAAAGGTGAATTTATACAGTAACAGTTTATGATTGGATTGAATTTTTACGTGTGAATTAAATTTGCATGAGTTAACGGGAATGGATTTACAATTGATAAATTTGGTTTGGTAATTACAGTATAACAAATGATAATTGATAATTGGTAAATGAGAATAAGAATTGATGATTGATAATTAGATTATAATTGGTAATAGGATAATTGTTAAATAGATTGTATTATAAGTAGTTTGTAAATAGTAATTGATAAATAGATTCGATAATGGTTAAATAGTAATTGATAGATAATAATTGGTTGATTGCAATTAAATTGGTAAATAGTTTATAAGTAATTGGATGATAAATTGGATTATAGATAAATGGGTAAATATATTATAATTCGTTTGATAAATGGATTATAACGGAGTTGAATGGGTCTGTAAATGAGAAAAGAATCACGCATTAATTCGAGATTCTTTGGGGAAATATTTAGCTAAACAATTACAATTCAAATATTTACAGGCTTGTTTACCGAAGCAGCCGAACTAAGCGAATGAACCTCATGGGTTAATTTTAAGACGCTTCAGAGAGCGTGAGTAGCAATATCCCGATTCATGCAGGGTTACCAACCCTTCTTGAAATATATTATATATATATATATATATATATATATATATATATATATATATATATATATATATATATATATTATATATATATTTCATTTGTAGAGGTATAAACCGCTACAAAGGTACGGCGTAAACTGTGTATGACTATGTCTAGCATGACTTCACCGTGTACTTTTATCTTACCACTGTTGGCTGTAGCAATATTTACACTCATTTCGCAGTACTGTACGAGGTTGATGGGAATAATCGAGACACTTGCACCAGTGTCTATAAGGAATTCGCCTTTCTCTCAATTTAATTTAATAGCGGCAGTGATTAACATTGGCATACCGGTCGTCGCATTAATTTCAGCACCCCTTACTATTTTTTCGAGGGAATAGGAGATTAGGGTTTAGATGATAGTAGGATTTCTATATTTTCCCCACGTTTAGTCCATTTGCACCATGGCCTGCAATGTTTCCCTTCTGGACCAAAATATAAATAGGCTCGACATACTTAAGGTTTTTGATCGCTACAAAACGGTTTAAGTCCTAGCGGTATGCTATCTGTACGCTTATTTGTAAATTCATTCGTGCCAGTGTACGCGCCACTGAGCATTGGCCGCGCATCCTTCGCGTATTTCACATTACGATTCGAATTATCGCACTGACTATTGTAAGAACTAGCACTACGAGGGGCGGTCAATAAGTTTTGCAATTCGGATATAAGGAAACGAGATATGAGGAAAAGTGTTTCATTATTTTTCAACTACCCTCGACCTTAATGCACTTGCGCCACTTGTCCTTGAGGATTTGAATTCCCAACAACTAGAAATCTCCCGACTGCTGTTCAATCCACTCCTGGATGGCGAGCTGGACATCTCCATTGTCCCCAAACCGGCGTCCACGCAGTGCAGCCTTGAGCTGGCGGAATAAAAATTAGTCGCTAGGGAATCCCAGTGTTGGACCCACGTTTCATCACCTGTCACTATGCGTGACTCGAATCCCGCCGGGTCTTTGTGGTACAGGAGCAGCAGCTCCTCCCAACTTTGACGACGTTGAAGTCGATCATTGGGCGTGAGGTTTCTAGGGACCCAACGGGAAGAGACCTTGGTCATGGCTAAATTGTCGTGGATGATGTTGATAACACTTCCATGTTATATTCCAAGTTCTCGCTCGATTTCTTCGACCTTCACCTGTCGATTTTCGAGGATCATCCTCTCCACACGGGCCACATTGTCCTCGTTGGTCGCGTCTGACGGGCGTCCTGGATGGGGGTCATCTTCAAGGGACTCACGACCATGGCGGAACTCCCTATTCCAGCGAGCAATGGTTGCATAAGAAGGAGTGGTGTCGGTGTACACTGCAACCATGCGTTCATGGCTCTCTTTTGCATTCTTGCCTTCCTTGGTCAAAAATTTTATCACTGCGCAGTGCTCAACCTTCTCCATTGTTGAAAAAATTGTGACTGACGATCTGCGATCAGCTACTGCTTCTTAAATAGACGAGGCAGGAGCGTGCGGCTGCAGGTCCTGACTTGTCATAACTTGTCCTAACACCTCCACAAACAGCCATCCCCCTTCCTCTGTTTTGCCCTACCGATTCGCAAAACTTATTGGCCGCCCCTCGTATCTACGCGAATAGAACAAATGTTATTGTTACTTACATGACCATATTGAGGTTTATAAACGGCAGTAGTTCGTCCGCCAATTTTCTTATCTACGTGAGTGTCAATTCCTTCTGTGTCGCGATGATCGGAGGTAGAGATTGAACGAATTTATGTATCCCTAGATCTTAACCAACGCCGACTTGGAGTGCTGTCTTCCTTAAATCTTCAAGTTTCACCGATGGTCGTCCGTGGAGTGGAGATGAAGCTATCAATTTCTCGAATAATTCGGGGTAAGTCCTTTCAACTAGGCTGATAACTTCAGTCCTCAGTTGTGTAGATTTCTGCGACGAAAGAACTGCGTCATGGAGACGATCGACTGTTTCCGCTGGCAGTGCCGCAAGAGTATGGAAGAATTTGGTGTCTTCTCTGGTTATCTTTGCAATGTGGAATTGTGCTTCCACGATTCTGAACCAACCAGCTACCGCTGCGTCGTTGAAAATCGTAGGCTTGACTACGATGAAGTTTGCGGCTTCTTCTTGGAAAATTTGTTCAGTTGTTCTTGAATCCATCTTATATTTTATTTTTTCTTACTCGATTTTCGATCACTAATAAAGGGTCACCAATTTATGGGGGGATGGGGCGGCTTGGATGATTTGAATTGGTTTAAGGGATCTCTTTGTTGGTCACCAGATATATTTATATTCCACCTCGTTTTGTGATCCTCTTTCTATTGCGCTCCCCATAAGATTGTTGTGAAACGTTGATCATTAAACCGGATTTGGGTGATACGATAACGTTCCGAGAAATTATTACCCGACTCCAAAAGGTAATGGATGAATATGTTTGGCTGGGCGATGAGCAGAAATTCTGATGTGATTTTGCCTTCGAGCAGAATGGTCCTGAAAACAAGAACACTGCAGATCTATTTATTTAGTGGCTTTGGGTAGAAAATGAAGGAGGAATTCGAATTTGATCGATTATTGATTTCACGGGCTTATATTTGATGATGATTAAATACAACCCTCTTAATGTTCGTGCTTAGGTACGATGAATGAATAAGACTTGTTTTGATGTAAGATCAGTTGCGTAAATGCTATTATCTCCTAATGTGGAGTAACTGACTTGATTGGTATGACCCGCGAGGGATATGTGTAACTGCTCCTCGAATCTCTTGAATGATTCTCTCTCGAATGATTTGTCTCCTTGAAATGATTTCTCTCCTCCTCGATTTGCTCGTTTTATACTTGGACACATTTACAAACATACAAATATATATACATATACAATATTTTTGAAAACCTTTCCTCTCGTGGGAAAATATACTGTAACAGTGAAATTTGGTCAAACTCTTTTTTCCGTCTTCCTAAACAAAATAGAAATATAATATTGTGGTTGTAATTTGATTCCTACCGAGTGTCGTTACGATCGAACTAACCTATTTTAAGGTTGCCTTTTGTAACTTTACCTTTTTACCACGACTTTGGTCTTTTCGTGAAATCAAAAGGGAAACGGTTCTAAAATATCCTGTTACCAATTATAATGCTTCATTTGAGTTTCTTTTTGTTTCGTTTCACACACATAAATTTATCTACATTGGCTGAGTGTACACATTACTACTTCGTGGGTTTGTGAGTGCACCACACAGCCATTATTTTTTCATTTATAATTTAATTTAATTATTTTTCTCGCAGTTTCTTGTTCAAATTGTTCCCGGTGACCAAATTCATAATTGAAAATTAAACAGGAAATTCGTGATAACAAACAAGGCAGATTACGTCTTTCAGCTGGACGGTTGTCGACCAACACGGCAAGACAGTGACAGAGTGGTTGGGGTCGAACATGAACTTCTAGCTGAAGAACTTTTATGCCGCCGCAGTCGCCCGACCCCAACTCCCTCGACTACAGCGTGTGGGTGCATATCGAGGGCAAGGCCTGCAAAGTTCGCCTCAGCAACATCGATGAGCTGAAGTCCTCCGTCAACCGTGTGTGGGCCAGCATGAAGAAGGACTTCGTTCGTAACGTGTGCGCGACTTCAGGTCTCGCCCTGAGTTTGTGCTCGCCAATGAGGACGGCTAGTGGCCACATTGATTAAAATTACAATTTAAACAGATATTTATATGTTAAATAATAAAAGCCGTGCCTAACTGTATCAAAATTATCATTGTGCTCTTTGTTAATAGCGTCCTAACGAGTGTAAGAGAACTTATGTGACACCCGGTATTGAAAACTTTGAGCTGAAACAACATTGATTCATAATTATTGCATAATCCGAACCGCCCCCAGGTATTATTTTCAGCAAAGACAGTTAAAAAAGGGAGAAGTTAGCTCAAATTAGCTAAATAAGTGATGTCACATATGGTGTGATTTCGTCGAGTACGACCACGTCATTACAAGATGGAATAAAATTTATTCATCTTTACAGTGAACATTTGGAATATTTTTCCGTTAAAAAAAAGTAAACGTCTGATTTATCGTAGAAAAGGGGAATAAACATTTAATTAGTGACCTCTCACACCTCCCGATGAGTTCCATGCCTCTCCAGAGCGTCGCATCTTTCAGTTTGGAAACCACTGATCTAACGTTAGAGGAGTAACGGGTAACGAAATTACCCTCTGAGTAACGATACCCGACTATAGTCTTTCGATTTTGGGGGCCTGAAAATAGATAAAATAAATAGAATGATGCAAGTTGGTCGTGTCAGATGACGTCACTATATTGATTGTTGACAAAATCTTATCAATCGCGCTTATTCATACAAATATCCGCGTTCATTTGGTGTTTTGAGAGGCAAAACATTGTTCAAGCCTTTGTTTTTATTGTTTTATGACATTTTGAAATTGGAAGAGCTTAAGTAAAAACTTATGAATAACTAAAGAGAATTAGTAAGTATAAATGCACAAAATCTATCAATGTAATAAATATGACCCTACAGTGCAAAGTGTCAATTAGATGTATCAGTCCAGATATAAGTTAATCATAATTTGAAGGATGACAAAAGTTACTAGGGTTATCAAAGGCAGCCCAAGTCAGAATAACCAATATTCTATAGGATAATTGGTTAAAGCAGAAAAATTATGCCGTGTTTTTTGTAGTAAAAACAGTACTAATGGTGATGGTAGGCATTCTAGTACTTGCAGTTACTCACAAATGATCTGGAAGAGGCTTTTATGCCTGTGACTCCAGCTCTATAGCCTGGTCATCAACCAGATGTTGCCTGTGCATGGTGGTTATGTGTGCTTTATAGTCATATTTCTGTGCTTGGCCTTTCCACGCTTTTATCTAATTGTAACCCAAATTTTACTACTGTGTCAGCACCTACTACCTTCCCGGCAAGTCATTCCAGTTGTTGATGACCCTGGTTGAGTCTGGTGTTGATTCTCAATTGGTTCTTGAAAATTTTCTTTGTATTCCCTCTGGTTACATCATCATCTCCCATTTGGAAAATCTCTCCTGTATATTCTTGGTTGTATTTTGAGTTGATGATTTTGTATGTCTCAATTGGTCGCCCCTGGATCTCCTGTAGGCCACTGTCGGTAGTTCTAGCGGTAAACATGAAGATTGGCGGCGTGCCTGAAAAAGTGTATTTTTTTGCGTGTATGTTTTGTTCACCCGTGCAAGCATGTTATAACATTATTCTATAAACAATTATGATTATATTGGGGGGGGGGGGCTATTCCCCCAGAACCCCCCCCCAATTGATTGAAACTCAGGATCATTGTAGGGGGGGTCCCCCAGCAGTGATAAACCCCCCCAAATGTAGTGTACTTAGTATAGGTAGAAATAATCCATTGAATAGTTATAAATTAAATGGGAGAATTTTAGGGAGGACCGATTGTGAGAGGGACTTGGGTATTTTGGTAAGTTCAGACCTTCGTCCTAGAAAGCAATGCCTAAATGCTAAGAATAAAGCTAATAGGATATTGGGATTCATTAGGAGGAGTGTAAGCAATAAGAGTGCTGAAGTCATTCTAAAACTGTATCTGGCGCTAGTTAGGCCTCATCTAGACTATGCAGTACAATTTTGGTCACCATATTATAGGAAGGATATTGATTTGCTTGAGTCTGTGCAGAGAAGGATGACAAAGATGATTGGTGGGCTAAGGAACTTACCTTATGGTGAAAGGCTCAGAAAACTAAATCTACATACATTGGAAAGGAGAAGAGTCAGAGGGGAATTGATTGAAGTCTTCAAATGGGTAAAAGGATATAATAAAGGGGATCTGGGTAAGGTTCTTATACTTAGTGAACATGACAGGACACGTAGCAATGGGTTTAAGCTTGATAAGTATAGGTTTAGGAAGGAGATTGGGAGGAATTGGTTTACAAATTGTGTGGTAGATGAATGGAATAGGCTCACTAGACATGTGATAGAAGCCTCCTCTCTGGGTAGTTTTAAGAATAGATTAGATAAATATATGGATGAAGCTGTTAGATGGGACTGACTTTTTTTTTATGTACATATGTATATATTTTTCTAAGGAGTGGGGAGATTATATTTTGCGCCTGCATGAATGGACATAATCCTCTGGATGCATTTTATGTATATTGTAGATTAGATCTGATGAACTCCTGTAAAGGGTGACAATATTGATGACTTTTATCTGGTAAGAAATCTTTTGTGTATTGACTGGAACAGGAGCTGCCAAGTGTAGGCCATGAATGGTCTTTTGCAGTCTCCTTCTTTTCTTATGTTCTTATGAGCAGTCCCCTTTAATTTACTCCAAAAAGGTAAAATATATTGGAACACGGGCAAAATATTTTATGTACCATCGTTCGCGCCACTGATCTTCATGTTTACCGTTCTAGCTTCCTCAGTCTCCTTGTTTGATAGGTTCCCCAGTTGTGGCACTATTTTAGTGGCACATCATAATATAACATAATTTCACAGATGACAAAAGCCACAAGGGCCTATCAAAGTCATTCGCATCTATCAAAACCCACCCCAAAAATGCAAAAAGTTAAAGCACACAGGATCGATGGCAGTATATTTAGGTGGATTCAGTCATGGCTTGGTGACAGACAGCAAAGAGTTAGTATAGATGGAGTTAAATCTGAGTGGGGGTGTGTTAGCAGTGGAGTTCCGCAAGGATCTGTTTTGGGTCCCTTGCTATTCTTAATTTATATTAATGATCTTGATATAGGTATAAGTAGTGACCTGAGTAAATTTGCTGATGAAACTAAGCTAGGTAGGGCCATTAGGGCTGATTCTAATGCTGTTGTAATGCAGGAGGAATTGACCATTCTGTCCAATTGGGCCGAGAAATGGCAAATGAAGTTTAACATAGACAAATGTAGTGTACTTAGTATAGGTAGAAATAATCCATTGAATAGTTATAAATTAAATGGGAGAATTTTAGGGAGGACTGATTGTGAGAGGGACTTGGGTATTTTGGTAAGTTCAGACCTTCGTCCTAGAAAGCAATGCCTAAATGCTAAGAATAAAGCTAATAAGATATTGGGATTCATTAGGAGGAGTGTAAGCAATAAGAGTGCTGAAGTCATTCTAAAACTGTATCTGGCGCTAGTTAGGCCTCATCTAGACTATGCAGTACAATTTTGGTCACAATATTATAGGAAGGATATTGATTTGCTTGAGTCTGTGCAGAGAAGGATGACAAAGATGATTGGGGGGCTAAGGAACTTACCTTATGGTGTAAGGCTCAGAAAACTAAATCTACATACATTGTAAAGGAGAAGAGTCAGAGGGGAATTGATTAAGTAAATTGACACTTTATTATTAACTGCCTCCCCAAGATCGTTTATATAGATGACAAATAATAATGGACCGAGAACTGATCCCTGAGGAACCCCACTGATAACATCCCTCCACTCTGACTTCACACCATTTAGCACTACCCTTTGCTTCCTGTCTTTCAGCCACTCAGCTATCCAATTTGAAACACCCCCACATATCCCAATCATTTTTAATTTATGAACTCGTCTCCTGTGTGGTACCTTATCAAATGCTTTACTAAAATCTAAGTAAATTATATCTACATTCTCTCCCTTATCTACTTGATCTGTTACAAACTCCAGAAAGTCTAGTAAGTTAGTCAAACATGATCTACCTGATCTAAACCCATGTTGAGCATCGCTGATTAACCCCTCCCTCTCTAGACGTTGGCAAATCCCTTTTTTAACTATTTTCTCAAGAATTTTACAGACTACAGGAGTTAGGCTAACCGGTCTAAAGTTATTTGGATCCTCTTTACTACCCTTCTTGAAAATGGGGACTACATTCGCTCTCTTCCAATCATCGGGTATTTCTCCATATTCCAATGACCTAGTATATAACTTGTCCAGAGCTATTGAGATACTTTCTACCCCTTCTTTAAGTATCCTAGAATGAATATTATCAGGGCCGGAGGCCTTGGTAGTATCTAAATCACCTATTAGTCCTTTTATCATCCTCCGATCCACACAAATGTTAGTAAACACCTCTTTTCCTGACCTATGAGTACTATACATAGGACTATTTAGTTTCTCTTTTGTAAATACTGATGCAAAATGACCATTTAGTACCTCAACTATTTCCTCATCAGTTTCTCTCACAAACCCTTCATATTTGATAGGTCCTATTTTAACTCTGCCAGACTTGTTATTAGTTTTATAGTAACTAAAGAACTTTCTAGGATCTTTGTTGCTATCCTGAGCTAATTTAATTTCTGACACCCTTTTCTTCTTCTTTATAATCTTATTTAACTCATTCGTAGCCATTCTATAATCACTTAAATTTTGAATATTATTTTCTACCTGTAATTTTTTATATGCCCTTTTCTTCTCTGAAATTTTTCTAGCTATCTCCTGATTCCACCATAATGGTTTCCTACTTTTGTTCCTAATGGCCTTCATTGGGATACATTGTTCTTGGACTACATTTATTATATGCTTGAAAGTATCCCACATCCCATAAGCATTTTTACCTCTGAATTCTATATCCCAGTCTACCAAATTTAGCAAGCTTCGAAGTTTTACATAATCTCCCTTATGAAAATTTGGAACTTTTTCAGCATTCTCAGTTATTTTACCCTTCTCAATTCCCAAGTTAAAACGAACTATCTGATGGTCACTATTTCCCAATGCTTCCCCAACAGTCAATTCTTGAACTAAATGATCACTGTTAGAAAGTACTAAATTTGTATAGAAACAATTTAACCCCCCTATCCCTGAAGCACCTCTTGAAACTTGAATGACCTCACCTCTATCGCCTTGGAACCTATTTCTGTTATCTGCCAAGTCCATTCTACTTTCAGTACTATAATGTCCTCTCATAATTCCCTGACCACTATTAGTATCTAGTTTCCCGCCCGCAAAGACCTAATAACACGATCATACTCCTCCCACAGCACATCTACCCCCCTCCTACTCAAATGCAGTCCATCCATTGCATACATTTCTTTCATTCCAACAAACCTATCCCACACATCCACAAACATGACACCTTCCATCTCACACATCCTCCTCACATAATCATTCAGCCCAATTGCACGAGACATCCATTCTACCCCAACATCCATTCTTGGAAGCACACCTGTCACAACACCTTTCATTCTACTTTCTTTCACCTTTTCAATCAACCTCTTGTACCTCTCACGTAACTCACATGCACCCACTTTCTTCACATCATTCACTCCTACATGTGTAATCACAACCGCATCCCTTGCACAGCCAGACACCAGTTCCTCATACCTATCAGACAGATCTCTCACTCCAGCACCCGGCAAACACACCCTCAAACCATTCAATCTACTTGCATTCAACTTCCTATCTAAATATCTAACTCGTGAATCACCCATCACAAGCACTTCAGTCAGACTCCTATTCCTAACCCCCACAGACCTAACTCCATCCCCACTCCTATTCTCATTCAAACTACCAGTCACTCGAACTCCACCCCCACCCCCATCAGTCATATCACTTCCAGTTACTTCCTCTCTTAGGGCACTGAATCTATTAGTCAAGCTAATAGGTTCTGTGTCCCTCTGACTCACACACCTATTCTCCCCCTGGCTAACCACCTCAACAGAGGCAACCCTATTCTCACAAAGAACAGGAGAAGCCTCCCTAGCTTCATGTTTCCTAACCACTCTCCACTGTCCCCCATCCTCACTAGGCCTATTTCTAACTAATCTAAGGGGGCTAACTTCACTATCACTAGAACTATCATATCCTACCTCCTCCACCGGCCCTCTACCTTCACCTGAAACATCTAACTGGCCTACCTCACCACCTAACCTATTCCCAGCTCTAGGCCTAACACTAAGTTCCCTCCTGAGCTCAGCAACTAACCCCTCCAGCCTACATATCCTGTCTAAATCCTGCCTTCTCATCCCCTCTAAATCTACAATGCATTCACGCAGCCCACATACAACACATGTATACCCCTCACCTAATACACCACAACCAATGCATACATTCCGACACTCATGCTCACTTTCATCCCCAAACTCCATCACTTATTCAAACAAAGAAAGAACTTAAGTAGTAATAAGAAAAAGAAGAAGAGCAACTTAGCTTTCGCTGATTGTGGTGAGAAAAAAACAAAAAACAAACAAACTATAGAAAAATCTGAAAAATAGATCAACAGACTGAGAGCTCTATGAAACACGTGCTACCTGTTCTCTGAGCCTTTTTTGTGTGTTGACTGGAACAGGAGCTGCCAAGTGTAGGCCATGAATGGTCTTTTGCAGTCTCCTTCTTTTCTTATGTTCTTATCATACATCTACAATATACAATTCAAATAATCTATAGGATTGGTCAGATCATGCATCTACAATATACAATTAGAACTATCTACAGGAGTGTGTCAAAAATAAAAAGGATCATCATCAAGACTCATCAAAATTAAATCAATCATAATATACAATAATAAAAAATTGCATCTACAGGAATGAGTCCAGAATACCCCCTCCTCCCGAGTTAACCCTTCCTCCCCATATAATCATCTAATCTGTTTCAGATGGCAAACTATTCCAGTAATTTACCATTCTATTGGTGAAAAATATTTTTTAACATCCAGCCTGCACCTCTGTTTTTTAATTTTTAAGTGGTGACCCCTAGTCCTATCACTACCTTCCAACTCAAATAACTTGCTAAAATCCGACTTATCCATCCCAGAACAGATTTAAAAAAAACTCAATCATATCTCTCTTCACACATCTTCTCTTAAATGAGAACATATTTAGTACTCTAAGCATATCTTCATATTCAAGATACCTCAGAGAAGTATTATTTTTGTTGCCCCCCTCTGTACTGACTAGCAGGTTGATGTCATGTCTAAAATGTGGTGACCATGCTTGTATACAGTACTCTAAATGTGGCCTAACATATGACTTGTAGAGTTCTAGGATAACCTCTTTATCTTGTAGATAACATTCCTCTTAATGTATCTTAGCACCCTATTTGCTCTATTTTTTCGCCTCAATACACACTGCTTTGAAATATTTATTCAGTGACATATCTACTACTACACCTAAGTCATAACATAACATAACATAATTTCACGGATGACAAAAGCCATAAGGGCCTATCAAAGGTCATCCGTATCCATCAAATCCCACCCACATAATGCATCCATAGGATTTTGTCAGATCATGCATCTACAATACACAATTTAAAAATCCATAGGAATGTCCAACCATGCATCTACAATATATAATTTAAAGCCTCCATAGGAGTCTGTCAAAAACAAAATCAAAGTCCCCCAAAATATACAATAAAAAGAAACTGCATCCACAGGAATGAGTCAAGAAACATATCCACATACCAAAAAGTAAGAGATTAACCCTTCATCCCCATATAATCATCCAATCTGCGCTTGAAAACATTCAAGTTTGGGCTGTCTACAGCCAATGAATTCAACCAATGCCCATCCATTTCATAGCTAAATTCCCTATTATCCCTTCCAATGTTAAGAACTTGCATTTTTTAAGGTTAAAAGTCATCTGCCACTTCTGAGCCCAAGCTAATAACTTATTTAAGTCACTCTGCACTTTAAAGCTACCTTCAACTTCTTTGACTACAGCTCCCAATTTAGTGTCATCAGCAAAAATTGATACTGCTATTTACAATTTTCCCAAGATCATTTATATAAATATAAACTATGGATAATAAAGGACATAGAATAGATTCCTGAGGTACGCCACTGATAACGTCCCTTCACTGTGACCTCACCCCTTTCAGCACAACACTCTGTTTCCTGTCTTTCAGCCATTCAGTTATCCAATTCAAAACTTTACCACATATCCCATGCAGCTTTAATTTTTGAACTAGTCTCCTATGTGGAACCTTATCTAAAGCTTTGTTAAAATCTAAGTAAATTACACCAACATTCTCTCTATTATCTAATTGTTTAGTAACATAATCCATAAAATCCAGTAAATTTACTAAACATGATCTACCTCTTCTAAACCCATGTTGAGCATCATTTATTAACATACCACACTGTAGGTGGTCAGAAATCCCCTTCCTAACTATCTTCCTCAAGAATTTTACAAATGGGTCATTCTATGTAGGGCCTCCTGATTCGGTGTCCAACCAATCGGCCACGGTAAGGGGGACTCAAGATACCCAGTCAGATGTGTAGGAAGTAGAACATGGATAAAAAGGAGCAATAATGACTTATTGATTGTATCTGTCTGTGACAATAGCTATTAAGAGGGCTATTATCATGGAGTAAATCATAGAGGTGGTGTGGAGACTAATGGATGAGATGGAGGTGTGACTTAGTCTACATAGTCAAAAAGTCTAACTCTGATCGTAGTATGAAGGGAGTATTTGAAAGCATTTAGGGATGGAGCTTCTACTACCTGGGAGGTAAGGGAGTTCCACAGAGGAGCTACTCTGCAAGAGAAGAACCTTCTGTGGGCCTTCATGTGGGCATGCTGGATCTGAATTTTGTATCTGTGGCCTCTGGTGGTTGAGTTAGTGGGCAAGACGAAAAGGTCTTCAGGCTTAATGGAGCACAGATCATGGAAGATTCGGTAGCAGTAGATCAGGTCGAGCATAGATCAAGTTGTTGGAGTCTTTCAGAGTAGGAATTGCCAGACTGACCTCGAGGAGTTGGAGGTCAAATTTATAGTTAGTATTCCGGACTGGGGAAGCAAAGTTGATAATGGGGCGGATGTCGCTTACTAATATTGCTGCCATGAATTGGGTTGTGTGACAGATTGTGGATTTCAAAAGGTTTGTTGCAACGCCTCCAGCCTTGGATACTGTCAGTCTGCTGCGATGGTGGAATTTTAGGTCTGTGTCGACTGTTACTCCTAGGTTCTATTACCTGGTAGGGCCCTACCACTCTAGTCCAGCCAGACCGGATAGGAGAGGGACAGGCCCAAAAGTCCAAGACAGATACTCCAGTCAGGCTACACGGGAGGTTTAGTCAAATATATCATTAATGACTGGCTAAGTGTATCCTCCATATAAAATACCCTGAAAATATAACAAATTGAGATTGAAATGAACTGGCAGTAGGTCAAAGGTGGAACAATTCTTCACTGAGAAAGTACTGCAGTCTAGACTTAAACGCAGTGAGGCTCGGAGCATCAACAATATCTTGGGGTAGAGAATTCCATTTTTGGATAATTCAACAAGAGAAAAATCGTCTATGAGCTTCCAACTGACAATGCTGCATCTGAATCTTAAATTTATGACCTCTTGTGCGATGAAACCTGCTTGACAGGCCTTCCATCCAAGAAGTAGAGATGGTTTGCAGTTTGGTGGGAATGAGAGTACCTAAGGTTGACACACTTGTCTGGTGCAAACCTCAGGCCCCAAGACTGGGAGGTATTGGCGAGAATGTTAATATTGCGTTGGAGGATTTCTGATGGGGCTTGGTTGTCGGAGAAGGTGAAGTGGAAATATAACTTGAGGTCATCAGCGAACATCTTGAACTTGCAGGTAAGCTGAGAGCCGATGTGGTTGATGAATACAAGAAAGAGAAGGGGGCCAAGGAATGAACCTTGGGAACGTCGCTAAGAACAGGCTTTGCGTCGCTCTTGTGACCACTGATATTGACTCTCATGGATCAATTGAGTAAGAAGCTTTCAATCCAGCGGAGCACACATGTTGAACTCTGTCAAAGGCTTTAACAAAATCAAATAGAATGAGGTCGACAGTGTGGCCTTGGTCGTACCAGTAGGTGATGTCATTGTTGGTGAGGAATAGCTGGTCTGTGACTGATCTCATGGTGCGGAATCCATGCTGGTTGTCATTGAGGACTGTGTGGTTATCCAGAAATCCAAGCATGGCCTTGGTTATGAGGCGTTCCATGGACTTGTATGTGATAGGGCTGAGGCTTATAGGGCGGTAGTTCAGAGGGTTGGTTCTGGATCCCTTCTTGAAAATTAGTATAACATGGGATGTTTTCCAAGCAAGGGGGAGGGAGCCAGTATTCATGGAGCGGTTGAAGAGAATGGAAAAAGGGATAGCTAGCTCCGCAGCCCTTTCTTTTCTAGGCAGGGGTTGAGACTATCAGGGCCCATGGCTGAGTCAAGTTTGAGGGTTTTGAGTAGTTGCTCAATTGCCTGAACCCGAAAGTGGATGTTTGAGATGGTGGCAGTGCAGTGTCACCTGAGGGTAAGGATTGTCGAGATCCTCACTAATAAAAGCCGAGGAGAAAGCATCAGCCATAATTGCAGGGTTGTCAGTCAGAATCCTATCCTTCATGAGGGAGCCCACCTTTGGTCAGTCAGTCTTCTTGTGTCGGATGTAGGAGTGGAACAGCTTGGGTCTAGTGGGTCGGCAGTCGATCAGGTTCTGTTCATAGTTTGCCTGGGCAGTAATGGTGGATGTTCGGAGGCGTTCATTGAGCAGGCTGAATAAGAATAGCTGGTGAAGAGCTATGTGAGAATGGTGTCTGTGGAGACAATGTAGATCCTTATATCTAGCCCATGTTCTGGAGTGTTGCCTCGACAGGCCCTTTGGGATGTGCTTATGCCATGGGGGGGAGGAGGGTTGTTGAGTCCTGAGTGGAACATGGAGGTTGGCCAAGTTTTGTAGTAGCTGGGTTATAAAGTTGTTTGTCTCATCGACAGTAAGGTGGGCAAGCTCAAAGTCCCAGTCATAGTTGTGGAGGGTTTCCTGATGTGGTTGTATTTGCCTCTATTCCAATTGAGAGCAAGGTAGTTGTCTGGTAGGTTGCCCTGAAATAAGTATGAAAATTTGACGAGGACATGCTCACAGTGTGGGAAGGGAGGTAGGGTGGACACATGGATTATTTTGTCATCCTCAGAGGACAGGACCAGGTCTAGAGTATTACTGGAGCGAGTGAATGTTGGCTCGTAGACCCACTGATGAAGGCCCAGTGAGGTGAACAGGTCGAGGAAAAGTGAGTTGGTGGCATTGAAGTGGTTATCATCTAAGTTGGACCATTTGATTGAGGAGAGGTTGAGATCACCAATTATGATAAGTTCCTTGCCAGCGCTGAAGTCAAGAATGAATTGAATGAGAGCAAGGTTCTCATCCTGGGTGTAGGAGGGGGGGGGGTCAATAGATAGTCCTTATATATATATGTTGTAATCGGGCAGATGGAGAGTTAGATTATTTGGGTGGGGACCTTGGTTAGTGTATTCACATGCTTTGATTGAATCCTTGATATAGATGCCTATGCCATGCTTGGGGGGTTAGGGACAGAAAGTCATTTCTAAAGAAAGTGTAGTTCCTTAAGTTGATTGCACCATTCTTGATCTAGGGTTGTAGCCAAGTCTCAGTAATTCCTAGCAGATCTAGATCTTCCTCAATGCACACTTTATTTACAAAGTATAACTTGTTACTCAGCAATTTACATTTTTGACTACTATGTTTAATAGAACAGAGCTGGAGCATGGGGGAGATGAGGCTAGTTTTTTGGAGGGACAGCTGGGTTGGCAGAAACTAGTGATTCAGGTGGGTCCTGGTCACCTTGGGCTGGCGAGAGTGGGGCAGGGGGGGTTGTTCACATAGTTATGGATCTCAGAGTGAATTAGACTGGGGGAATTTCCAGAATAGGCTTGGGATAGAGGGGTGGTGGTTGTGGCGGCAGGAACATGAGAGTGTAGTGAGCTGGGAGAGTTTGGCCTAGCTGGATTTGTGGTTGAATTTGCACTGGGGGAGGGAGGAGGCCTGAGGCTGTGAGTGATTGGTGGGTTTGGAGAACCGTTGGGCTCTGTGGAAGTAGAGGGAGGTGGTTGTCCAGTTCTTGTAGCACAGGCCTTGTGTTTCTCTCTCTGTCTGCGGGTTAAGCCCCTGCTAATGTATACAGAGTCATAGTGGGAATCCTTAAGGCATCTGGTTCGAGAGAGCAGGTCGTGTTTGGCTAGAGGGTCTGTGATCTTAGCTTGAACCAAATTAGTCTTGATGGGTATGATCTCCTGTAGGGGGATAATGTTACCTACGCGTAGAGGAAGTTGGTGACATCATTGAATTTCCACTTCACTTCTTGAGGGTCACATACCAATTTTTATGTCTCTGGGTCACCCATGACCATTTTTATGGCGAGGTCAATTTTTGGTTGAACTGGTTGACTGAAAAAGTTTGAGAGGTCATAACATTTGCTAGAGTTAACCAATCAGAACGATTTTGGTACCAAAATGCTCAGGAGAAAGAGATCTTTCAAATGAGTGGAAGAATGACATTTTTAGGACAATTTTTGTCATGATGACCTCTTTTTGAACTCTTTGACCTTTGACCCTGGCCAAAATGCAAATCTGATCTTCTCTAAAAATTTTCTAAACTTAGCTCTATTTATCCTCCATAGCGCCAGGAAAAATAAAAATGGGATCTCCATGGGCATTTATATACTATCAAGTGGGTGGTATTTTCAGTCATGTCGCTCAACTGGGGCCATTTATGACATCAGACAGTGTTAGTAAATAGTGATTTTGAGAAAGTTTGATTTATCTTGACACAGTCATCCTATTTCAGTCTTTCCAAACACAACCTCTTTCCCTTCCTAGGCTGCACTTTTTTTTTTTTAGTTTTAGATTCAATAAAACAAGAGATTATTTTTTATCATTTCAGAAATGTGAGACAAACAGCATAATACCTTTCAAATATTACAAATTTACAATTTTGATTACCTATACAAAATGTTATTTAATACAAAACATTAGACAAGAGATTATTTAAGACAAAAATTTAAACAAAAACCTTTAGATAAAACATTTAATAAATACCTAGGTACCCATTTGAGCAGAGCCATTATTTTGTTTGTTGCATCAGACTCCTTCTTGCTAATTGCATAGCTTCTTCCTGTTCCAGTTTTTGGTTCTACTGACACCAAAATGTCAGATGTCCATAATACAAGAATTCTATTTCAGGGAGGCAAAAACTCTGAGAGGGTCCATGTGGGTGAAGAAATTTCAGTCACTTCTTGTGACTCTGGAAAAAGCTTCGGTTATGCAAGCAACCCACCAATGTCCATCGTAAATCACAGTGACATAGCCTGCAAGTTTTCCATTGAACACTGAACATGAAGTATTTTTTGTGACTGATTCTAATCTAAAAGTCACAGAGACTAAATGGGCGGGCAAACTTGGAGAGCCTCTTTTGATATTGGAATGAATGAATGAATGAAGTTTTTGTGTGCCTAGAATAGTTTTGGTTGCAGGTCTGATTTTCAAAAGTTCTTCTTCCTGTTCATATTCCTTTTGAGTTCCATATCCAAGCTTCATATTCCGAAGAGTTTCAGCGAATACAAACAAATCTCTTGGTGATACAATCTGTTTGTCATAGGGTCTTCTCAAGCTCTCTTTAGTAGCCTCCCTTTTGATGGTGCCACCTATGCCATCTGATGGGCCCTTCCCATGGCTAGTGACAAAAAAATGCCCTCTGCTTCTATACCATATTCCTCTTTATGCCAGCAAAGATTCTGGAAAGATTTACAGTTTTTATACTGTGCTGCAGATCCGTCCAAAAAGTAGTAAATATCTTTTACTGTTTTGAATACTGATTTCAGATACTCTATCAACATTCGCTGAAATAGATGCACTGGCACATTATTGTGGATGTTACACTCTTAAATTATGGTGTATGAGTCATGACAGAGTTTTCCATCTTTAATGTGATAAAACACCCAAGGATGTATTGTCACCTGTGTACAATTCCAATGATATCCCTGGGCTGCGTCTTTTATTACAAATGAATAGTTTTATGAAAAATCACCAATTACTACAAATTCACCATCTGCAATATTGTTTTTCACAGTTTCCAAGTACTGTGCTTGTGATTTTGCACCAAAATCATGTTGCACCAAAGTTTTGACACAATCACGAAATTTATCCATGAAATCATCAAGCTATAATAATACCATGGTTACCAGCTCAGATGTATCAGTTGATGTCCACTGTTTGAATTCAATATTATCCACATTTTCCTGTTCATAAAATCAAAATAGTTTTGCTTTTAGTTGATCCAGGTGGACAGTACTCGCACAATCTCGTGTAGAATGCTGGACGGACTGGATTACATATGACAGGCAACTAGGTGATGGTAACAGGGTAGATCAGACATCTTGGATCCAACCCTCATCAGTTTTACATTTAGATGTATTGTACATACACCTACTGAGTGAGTTCCACTGCCTCCTGCAAGAACACACACATGGCCGTAGCATAGCAAACTTTGAGAATGATACGTTTACCTCGGGGTACTTCACTTTGAAACTGCTATGGAGTTTCTTCAAATTGTTGAGAATTAGTCGTTTCTGTAACCTCTGCTTTTCCCTTTCAATTCGCACTACTAGACAATCCTTCTTTCCTGGTAAAACCTGACTCATGTCATTACTACAATAATATTCAATGACTAAAGATTTTAGTTGCTCAGGAAGCACTTTGCCGAGCTTAGGGTTAGGTGAAGCTAACATTCCTTTCTCCTTTAATGTATGGTGAGCTTGTATGGACATTCTCTGAGAGCAATCAAACTCATTCATGAGTTTTCTAACGCTCATACTGGTTGCAAATATGGTTAGAATTCTGATGGCTTGATTGCCGATATTTTTCCTTTAGAGACTGGATGACTTCTGGCATACAGTTCACCTTACATCTTTTGGGCATATCTCCTTCTTTTCCTGAACTACTACTCATGACCAAATCTAACTTTCTCCTAACAGATTCTTCAACTTTTAACCTTTTCTCAGGTATGTAAGGCGGATGCCTTTCTGCTTTCCTTTTATCAAAGGGACTCTTACCAAGGAAAGACAATGATTGGTTCAGTAAGTCATCTTCAACTTCCACAACATCTAAATCCTCTTTTTGGCTAGGCATCTCATTGAACTCCCATTCAGATGCTGAAGTTCTGGACTCTTCTGGAGTATTTTGCTCCATTGGTAACTCTGAAAGCTTCTTCCTACAAACAGAACAAAGCTTATCATCTTTGCTAAGAAGAGATGAGAACTTCTGCAAAAGCTGAGAAGAAACATTTCTTAGGTCTTTCTTTTGCAGGGATTTATGGATCTTCAGTGGATTGCTGCAGTACTTTTGATTCGCCACTTAATGAAACAAAGCCTGATAAAGATCCAAATAGTAAATTACTGTTTATAAACAATATACAATAAATTGATTAAAATAAGCACCTATTTAAATGATTGAAGCAATTTTATTTAAAATTGCCAATATATAATATCAATATAGCTGCAAAGAAAGAAGTGCATAATAATCGTCAAGTATTATATCTTAGTAGAAATTAGGCTTGGCAAAAACCCCCAAATTTTGAAAAAGCCTAATAAAACCCAGGTTTTATTCTAAGTTTTTTCAAAACACGAATACTACAAGCATTAGAATAACATAGAAAAGAATAGCTATCTCTATTTTTATATAATATTAATAATTACTTAGTTTAATAATTATATTATAGTAAGAACAGATCACTGATCAAGAGAATTGTGAGTACCCATGATAGCCATAACCTGTAGAAGGAGAGATGAATTATTATGAGTCAGTATCAGAGAAATAGCCTTATTTTGATACATATTGGTTTAAATTATAAACATAAATATGAATTTTGAATAAAATAATAAGTAGCATTCATTTCTTGAAAAAAAAAGTAATTTTGAAAAAAAAACCCAAACCTGGGTTTTATTCTGGGTTTTTCAAATCTTGGGTTTAAAAAAAAAATGCTACAAGCATTAGAATAACATAGAAAATAATAGCTATCTCTATTTTTATATATTATTAATACTTACTTAGTTTAATAATTATATTATAGTAAGAACAGATCACTGATCGAGAATTGTGAGTACCTATGATAGCCATAACCTGTAGAAGGAGAGATGAATTATTATGAGTCAGTATCAGAGAAATAACCTTAATTTCATACATATTTGTTTAAATTATAAACATAAATATGAATTTTGAATAAAATAATGATAAGTAGCATTCATTTCTTGGAAAAAAAAGTAATTTTGAAAAAAAACACCCCAAACCTGGGTTTTATTCTAGGTTTTTTCAAATCTTGGGTTTTTCAAAAAACAAATGCTACAAGGACTAGAATAACAAAGAAAAAAATAACCAGATAGGCCTCATACTTAGTATGTGTACTTTATTCATCATAACCAACAAATGATGTAAATTTCATACGATTCTGTGACTAACCCTTAACACCCGGCCATCATCCATTGGTGTTCCCTTAAGGAAAACCGGTCATCATCAATAGATGATTTGTACAATCGCTAAATGTACGTCTACCGATTATTGGATCTTCTGTGCATTTCCGCGCTGTACGGTCATCATCTATTTCATGTTAAATCATCTTGCGATATCTGGTACCTTTTTGTATACTCAGTAGCAATTAGTCAAGTCTTTTATTTATATTTAGTCAGATTTTGGCATGTTTGCGTGTGGGTTCAGAGGATAATGGCGAGTGTTAGTGGAATTCGTAATAGAAGATGCATTTCTTCTACTTCTGTAATACCCTTGATGTTATCTAGTGGTGATGAAAGCAGTGATATCATATCGGATGACACTGAATGTAGTAAAGATGAAGAGGAAAATACTGCTCCAAATAATAGGCCTACATGGACCAGTTGTAATGTCTTTTCACTTCAATTTCCAAATTTCAATATGGTGAGTGGCGGTATTAGTGACCCGTGTACGCTCACAGAGAGTTCTGTAGAATTTGATTATTTTCAGCAAATGTTTGATATAAAAATAGTGGAATTGGTTGTAAAATTGGGTAGAAATGAAGATGAAGATTTATCTTCAAGTTCATCACAGATGAAACATTGGGAAGACACTACTGTCAGTGAAATGTAGATATTTTTTGCACTTACAATGCTCATGCTTCACGTCAAAAAACATGTTCTATCGGATTATTGGAAGAATGATCCTTTGATTGGGACTCCTATTTCTGGCAAATATATGTCTTGTGATAGGTTCTTTGCAATTTTACAATATCTGCACTTTGCAAGTAGTAAAGAGCCAAACCTAAATTATCGTTTATGGAAAATTTGAGATGTGTTGACAATGGTAACTAATACTTTTTTGCAAGTGTTCAAGCCCTTTCAAAAGGTCATCATCGACGAATCCCTCATTCTCTTCAAAGGTCGTGTTGGCTTCAAACAGTACATCCCAACAAAAAGACACAGATTTGGAATCAAAATATTTGTGCTGTGTGACTGCGAAACAGGAATAATACTTAACATCATAATATACACTGGAACTGATGTTGATATTCCAAAAGACGCTTGCTTGGGATTGAGTGGATCAGTAGTCAAACAATTGTTTTCTAAATATCTTGGGAAAGGACATATTCTATATACGGATAATGTTTCCATGACCCTCAAAATATACCAGACCCAAAATATGAATACAAACATACATTTACAAAAATTATATTTTTTTAAATTTTATTTGCATTTGGCAGGTGCATAAACTGGACTATACCCGTGTGTTAAGGGTTAAGGTGTCAGGAGGGTGTGTACACTTCACGTAGAATGCCCCAAATGATAGAAGTTAAGCTTACTGGCCTAAAGTTATTCGGGTCCTCTTTACTTCCCTTTGTAAAAATTAGCACTACATTTGCTAATTTCCAATCATTGGGTATTTCTCCAAACTCTAGTGATCTAGTATATATCTTCTCAAGAGCTACTGCAATACTATCTACACCTTTGAGTAACCTAGAATGAATTGTCTGGGCCAGATGACTTACTAGTATTTAACTCCAATATAAGCCCTTTAATTATTTCCCTGTTCACATTAATGGTATTCAACACTACTTCCCTTGACCTAGAATTATCATCAATTATTCTATCTCAATTCTCTTCTGTAAATACTGAAGAAAAATTATATTAAGAACCTCTTACTATTTCCTCATCAAATTTTTTCAAAACCCCTTCATATTAATAGGCCCTATTTTATCACTGTTAGATTTCTTATTAATTGTATAATAGCTGAAGAATTTTCTTGGATCTTCATTATTATTATTTTGAGCTAAATTAATTTCTGCCACCCTTTTGCTCTTAATAATCTTATTTAGCTCATTTCTGGTCGGACCTATAATGATTTAAATTGTCAAATGTATTTTCTCTCTGTAATCTCTGGTATGCCCTTCTCAGAAATTTTCCTAGCTATCTCCTGATTCCACCACAATGGCCTCCTACATTTCTTACTAATAGCCTTGATTGGAATACACTGCTCCTGGACTATGTTTAGTATAGTCTTAAAATAATCCCACATCTCATAAGTATTCTTCCTCCTGAATTCTATATCCCACCTAATCTGATTTAGCAAGTTACGTAGTTTATCGTAATCTCCCCTATAAAAATTTTGAGTTTTTGTGGAGTTTGTTGATGTTCTATGTTTCACTATTCCCAAGTTAAAACAAACCATTTGATGATCACTATTTCCCAATGCTTCCCTGACAGTCAATTCCTGACCAAGTGATCATCCTTTGAAAGAACCAGTTCTAAGATATTGGCACCCCTTGTTGGCTTATTAACAAATTGAGTAAAAAAATTATCCTCAAAGCATTCTATAAACTTACAACTTGCTCTATCCCTTCCTATCATATTTTCCCAGTCCACAGAAATTAAATTAAAGTCACCAAGAATAACTGTATCTACTTTACATCCTTTCCTTATTTCCCTGATCATTAGCTCATCAATACAGTCTGGGTGGTCTGTAAAAGGCTCCCAAGTGTATTAGCCTATTTTTACTGACCCTAATATCTATCCACAGTGACTCAACTTCTTCTTGCTTTATAGAATTATTTAGATTTGAAGAAATGCTATTTCTGATATAAATAATCAACCCACCACCAGTCCTATCTCTCCTTTGACTAATGTACATATCATAAACCATGTAGTCCACTTGCACCGGACAACCATTCCATCCCCACATCCAATCTCATAAGCACACCTGAAACAACGCCTTTCACTCTACTTTCACTCATCCTTTCAACTAACCTTTTGTACCTCTCTCATATTTCACATGAACCCACCTTCTTTACATCATTTACTCCCACATGTGTAATCATAACTGCATCCCTCTCACACCCAGACACCAGACTATCATACCTCTCAGTCACATCATTTACACCAGCACCCGGCAAACAAACTCTCACTCCCTTCCATTTGCTCGCACTCAACTTCCTTTCTAAATATCTGATCTGAGAGTCATCCATCACAAGCACCTGTCATCCTCCTAGTACCTCTAGGCCTAGCATTACTCTCTCTCCTGTTCTCATTCAAACTACCACTTATTTCACTTTCTGCCTCAATCACATCAGATAAATCTTTTTCAACCTCCTTCCTGCTCTGGGCATCAAATCTGTTAGTCAACCTAACAGGTTCCATGTACCTCTTACACACCTAAGCCGTCCTAACCTATCTATTCTATCCATATTCACCCACCATTCATTTTACTCACATCAGTCACTCCTTTCTCTCCAGTTCCTAGTCTAGGCTTATCTTCCATCCTCCTGGTCCCAGCCACATTCTTCATTGCTATATTCGCATCCCTTCTCACTTTATTCACCAACTCACTTAATCTTGTGCACTCATCACACAACTGACTCACCTCCTCTACCAAAGCCATATTAGCACTAGTCACATAACACACCGGGCATTCAGATACATTTGCTCTTCTTTCACACCACAAAAATCACAAACTACATACACACCTTATCCTAGGATTTATGGACCTTGAGAACCCTGAGAAAGAATTGATACAATTTGATATACAGTCCTTTACTTTATAAAAGAATACAGTTATATTTACAGCTTATATTTACAAAAAAATAGATAAACACCAGTGCACATTCAAATAAATATTTTATACAATTTTAATTTTCCCAACTGAAAACAAAATAAAGTATGACGGGCGCAGAGAACAAATGTCAACAACCCAACCACTGTAGACACAACAACTCAATCACAACAAAAGGAGCACCCGAACAAGAAGCACAGTGCTATTTCTTGGTGCTGGGGGGTGAGGGGGGTGGTAGTAGCAGTCTTGTCAAATAAGAAGGGGCACAGGCTCGTCAGCCAATGCAGGTAGGCAGTGCAGGTACCGCCCTCTGTTCCAGGGCTGGGCTGGGCGGAGCACTCGCCTCGAGGATTCTTCTTACAGTGCGTAAAAGCTTCCACTCTCTAAAGTGAACATAAACGTGCACACGACAAATTCCTATTTATAACTTTTATAATTCTAGATATTTACTGTTATGCTTTATAACTCATTTAACAAAATATATCTATCTTTAAATTATGGCAAAATAATATCTCTGAAAAGAGAATACAATTGGTTAACATTATTCCTAAAAAAAATCAGAAGGAAAATTATACCCACACACTCACACAGGAGTAGGGAAAGATATATGTAAAAGGGGGTGGGAGAATGGCCCTACAGACACACACACACCGCTCCCCCACACCCCTCCTTCCTTAAGCCATTCGACCACAGTCACATGCAATACCTTTTCAATCAATCTTCACGGTACCACTTGTGCTCAATCGCACCCTTCTGCACCCATTCATACTCTTCTACCGGTCCCTGGCTACGCGTAGCAATTGGTCAGGGTTATTTGTCAGTCGTCCTGTCAGTCTCATCGTCACTATTGATCATCTCGTCAACCATACTCTTAGCCCTCATTACCAATTCTCCCATCTCACAACAGAATTCTTTCATACTTTTTCCATTCAGAACCTTCACTCTTCATACCCTCATTCATTAGCTCCTCACTCACAGCTCTCATCCAACTCAAAGTACATTCTTGCGAAACAGACAGGTCACTCACATCCCCTGTATTCTCAACAAGCATACCAGAAACCCCTTCGACTGGTTCCCACCAGAAACCTGAAAAATCAGCCACTTCATCATTCACTACATCAAACTCACCCCTACTATTACCATTCATAAAACCCGAAAAATCAGCCACACTATAGATTCATTCTGCCCAAACACACTATCATTCATACTGTTTCAAAAACCAGAAAAATCAGGCACAGGCAGCTCACTCACTCATCTACCTATACCAGCCAAATCACTCACCTGTTTACGCAAAAATCAATCTCCCTTTCAAGATCCCCCATACCAGAAAGACTGCGCGGACTTACTTTCATTCATACTTGCATTCTTCCTTTCACTCTTCTTTGTATGCTTTCTACTCCTCGAGACTAAGACTAGCTCTTTCCCAGACAGATCCATACTATCACATTCAATCTCATCATCATGCACTTTACCTCTCTCTCTACACAGTCCATACACCGGATGGCTCACCAGGTAGTCAGGAGGTTCTCTCCATCTCCTTAACTGACTCTGATGAGCCCGCACTCTCTCAGTTATACCGTCATTCAAACTCTCCAAAACATACGTCACCCCATTTTCCCAAACTCTCACAACTCTATAAGGTCCATCAAACTTCTCACTTATCTTTGACACATTCAACCTACCCTTCACATCTTTCACCTTCAATACTTTTGCACCTAATTCAAATGAACGGAACCTTTCATGTGCCTCACGCCATACACTCTGCTCACTTTCACTCAAACGAAACCTATCTTTCACTCGCCTTTCAAAATTCATCACAAACTGACATGGGGACATTCCAGTTGCACTATGCACAGTTGAATTATACGCCCACAACACTCTCCCCAGACACACATCCCAGTCATTCACTGTTGTACTCATCATTCTCAACATCTCACACAAGGTTCTTATAGTACGTTCAGCCAATCCATTTGAAGACAGTACATACAGAGTTGTTCTCACATGCTCCACACCATTCTCTCTCAACATTTGCTCAAACACTTCTACAAATTCAGGCTCATTATCACTCAGACATCTTCTAGGCTTCCATACACACATAGGAAAAAACAACTGCTCAACCACACGCACAACAGTCACACTCCTTTTATCTCTCACAGGCGCTGCATACACAAACTTACTTTTATGATCAACCATAACAACTATACCAACATTCCCAGCACTCGTACGTGGCAAAGACACACAATCAATCACTACCAATTCAAACGGTTCTTTTGCATCAACTTTCAACATCGGTGGTTTCACTTGCACACCTTACACCTTACACCTTTCGCTTCTGACACCTTTCACACGTAGTTGCAACATCATTCACAACAGTTCTCAGAAATGGATGGAACACACGCTCCTTCATACACTCCCACAGCTTAAACTTACCCATATGCCCATAATTATCATGCACAACCTTCACCAGACCAATCATACCAACTAAGGACATCACAGGTACATACATATCATCACCACCCTTCACATGCCTCACAAAATATACAACATCCATGCAAACAACAAAATCCTTAGCATACCTTTTAAAATCACTTAAACACTCTGGCCATTCATTCAAATCAACACGTGTCATTACACACCTCTTCAACTCACTAACAAAAGGACACATCTCTTGCATCTCTAGAATATCATCATCACTTAAAATCTCATTCTCATCATCCATGACCAACTCAATCATGCCACAAAATTTGACAACATTCTTCGCACACTCATTCAACTGCATCACCTCACATTCACCTTTCATAAGACAATTCTTATCAGTATCCAAAGACAAATCATTCAATCTCATAAAGTCTACACCAAGCAAGAAACAACACGGCGTTTGCTCATCTTTCAGAATCACAAAGTCATGCTTCACATTCACACCATTACCCAAACTCACTTTCAGACTAACCTGTTCCCATGCCACTATCATGCCATTTCCTAATCCACTTATCCGTAACTTCACAGGTTTATGCTCGCAACATCTAAACTCATCATACTTACTCAGAATCCTCTCATTCATTAAAGACACTTGCGCTCCAGTATCAATCAAACCACAGAAGAACCTATCACCAACTTTCACTCTTGCTTCCATCATATCAGGTCCACCATGTTCGCAATACACAGAAGGAACAAGCACACCAACATCAGCACTGATATCCACACTGTCATCAACTCCCATATCATCACTCACCACACACTCACCTTCATCCAGACAATCATTCTTCTCTCTCATATATGAACACTTTTCAATCACCCAATTGTAGTGCACACCGCTCAAACATTGCAGATGTACCACATTAGGATTCAAACCCTTCATCTTCTCATCCTTGTACACAATCGGCCTCTCACCACCAAAGTGCACATAAACAATCACTCCATACAAACGACTCACTACAATCAAGACTTCCTGAAATGGCGGGACCCCTTGCATATACATCGCTCTCAATTCTTTCATGAAGTTCCGCACCTTTGCCATACCAATGCTTTCAGGCTTCCTACATACTTCATTTATTACCTACTTCCTTAAATCATCCACACTATCGGGCACTCTCACATCTACTCCATCACTCTTCAAATCTTGCAAACCATTCCATACACTCTCAAACAAGGAATCACCACCACCCTTACTCTCTTTTCCATTCATAATCCCTTTCGACAAATACTCAGGATCACTCACTCCACACACATTTTCATCATTCGTACCAGGATACCTTGACATCAAATCAGCCACTCCATTCCGTTCACCAGGCACATAGTCAAAGTCACTCAAATCTTCCAAAGTCCTTGCAATCCTACTATCAGCCAACTTCATACGCTGCAGATACACAAGAGGTTGATGATCAGTTTTGATCACAAACCTCACACCATACAAAAATGGATGCATCACTTTCAAACAATATCTTATCGCAGCCAACTCTCGTTCCACAGTCGAATACTTTCGTTCTGCAACATTCATAGCCTTGGATACATACCCAATTATTCGCCTGACATTCTCTCCATTCAAACGCTGCTCTTGCATCAGAAAATCTCCCTTACAATACCCACTCCCATCTATACAATTCAAGCATTTTAGCATTCAAACTATAATCTGGGTAAGCCAATTCAACATCTTCAGCCGCTGCCTCTTTCAGTCTCTCATACACCTCATTCCACTTGACAACCGTACTACCTTTCTTGCCCATCCACTCAGTCAGAGGCTTACTCACACCAGAACAATCACGTATAAACTTAAACAACTTCAGTTGCTTCACAGTCACTGGTTTAGGAAACATTCGCACCTTCTCAACATACTTCGGTGATTTTCGCAACCCATTCTCACTCACCATATGCCTAAGGAATTCCACTTCTTTCACAAACCACTCACACTTCACCACTTTCACCTTCACACCAACACTCTCCAACGTTCTCAACACATCATTCACCAATCTCATATGCTCCTCAAAAGTCTCAAGTCATAATCAAAATATCATCTATAAACGCAATCACATTCTTACTCGCAAACTTACTCAACACAACATTCATTGCCAGCTGGAAGGCTCTGGGAGCATTAGCCAACCCAAAGCTGAGGTTGCGGAACTGGTAATGCCTCTTTGAGGAAGAGAAGGCAGTTACCGGCCAGCTCTCCTCAGCAATGGGCATCTGCTAATACCCCCGTACCAGATCCAGCTTCGTAAACCACTCCATCCCATGCATACTATACACACACTCAGATACCACACACATCGGAAACCTTTCTTTCACAGTCCTTTCATTCACCTTTCGATAATCCACACACAGACGCAATCTTCCATCCGGCTTACGTACAGGTACAATTGGACTATTCCATGCACTCTCGCTCTCTTCAATCACCCCCAATTGCTCCAATTCCAAGCACTGCTCCTCAATCTCATCAGCAACCGGACGTGGGAAATGCCTCGGCTGCTGATAGATTGGGGAGTCCTCCTTCAGGACAATCTTGAATTCCGGGAGCTTTGCAACCCCGAAATCCAGATCACCCTTACTGAGGGCTTCCTTTCATTCAAATATCATTCGATACACATCCTCCCTTTCATACTCAGTCAAACATCCATCCAATTCCACCATGCTCTTCACTTCATTATACGTCCATTCACACGTCTTTTCACCTGCAACATTCATCCTGACATCCGTACTATCATCCATACCTACCTCATTGACAGTGGAGAGGTGACCCAGTACATCTCCGACTTGGATTCCCCTCACCTGCCCTTTCACACTGGAGTCCGCCTGCACACATACAAAAGGATCATTCATTCTCATCAAGCCATCAAACACACAAGCAACACGCCTTACCTTATAACATGCATCCTTTCCATCCAATATCACAGTGTTCTCACCAACATTCAAACTAACATCCTTACTCCAACTCACTCTTAACAGACACCCCTTTTACCCTTCACAAGCCTTACATTCTCCATAGCAGTCACCTCAATACTAGTAAACACACTCCTCAAAATGCTACCATCTTTCCCTACATACAACTTATACACCCCCATTTTTACCAATCTTTCTCTCAATCTGATCACTTGCAGGATGCACAACCATACGATTCATTTTCATAAAATCATACCCCAAAATCACACCATACTCACTACTCACCTTATCAATCACCGAGAATTCACATTCATTTATCATCATACCATGCATTCAAACAGCTGACCTTATCATTTTAATCACAGGCACTCTCCTATTACCAATACCTAACAAACTACCCTTGCACTCAGACAGGAGGGCTTTCTTTCTAACCTTATCATACACATCTTTATACACCAAGCTCGCCTTGCATCCAGAATCTATTAAAGCCAAACACTCAATTCCATTCAAACCCACCTTCACACTCAGACACTCATACTTCCTACCAGACAGCACTTTCACACTAGACAGACTTACCAACACATTACTAACACTCATGCACCCAGAGGATACTTCAGCAGGTACCCTCTTACAATTCAGTTTCACACCTTGCGCTCTCAGTCTAATCCAACACTTTTCACTTGAATGTCCTTCCATTGCACAATAGCTACATACATTCCTCTGGTCATGACACATCCTTGCATAATGACCAGCCTCTCCACAATTACCACATGCATATTTCATACTTTCCCCAGCAGTTGCTCCACCATTCAACCTTGGACAATCTTTCTTCAAATGGCCTATTTCTTTACACTCAAAGCACTCTTTCACACTTTCCTGGCAATCCTTTATCATATGCCCTTTCTTACCACACCCAAAACATGCACCAGACGTCCACCTACATTCTGCCAACATATGACCCTTCCTTCCACACTGACGACATTCCACAATCTTTCTCCCACCATTTGGTCTCTCATTTGCTTGGACATACCTCGGTCTCTCTCTCATATATCCATTCCCATGCTTGAAATTCATCTGTCCCTTTCCATTTGACCACCCTCCATTTACCCATCCATTCTGCTGGCCCAGGAAGTTCGACATCACTCCAGCTGGCGCAGCCTTCAGGGCATCCCTGTAGCTGACAAACTGCTGGGGTGGATGAAAGCTCCTGGGCTTCTTACCCCCAACACTCACACTGCACCATCCATCCTCTTCTAGATCGCTTTCATCATCAAATCGTCCATCTTCTAACAGTTCCAACACATCCTCCCACATCAACCGTTCACCTGTCAGTCTCATTCTCTCCTTTCTCTTTCCACTCAGCCATTCACTCACCTTTCGCGGGATCGTGTCCAAAAACTTCCTCATCAGTGGTTTACATTCATTTACATCATCATCACCATACCTCTTTCTCGCCATACTCTCAAGCCTATGTGCACACATGTTCACACCTTCACTCTTCCCCATTTGAGCATTCTCAAATTCATTCACCCTTTTATACTTCACACTCTCTTTCATTCGTTTCACCTGCCCAATCAATCTCTTCTTCACTACATCATACTTTGGCTCTTCCACACTCGTTATCACTCGCAAGAACTCCAACACTTTCCCATCCAAACAATCTCCCAGAACACTCACCCAGTGACCCTTGTTCTGCGGGTACTTTAGCTTGCAGTACCGCTCAAAATCCCTGAAGAACTCATCCATACTCTTTTTACCCATGCAATCCAAACTTATCAATCCTTGGCACTTCCCTAATCAAAATTCCTTTCCCCACATTCACTTCACTCTCCGAAGAGCTACTCTCGGTCTCATTCATTCCAATCATATCGTCACTCTCCCTCATCTGAGTATAGCGAATCCACACTCTTCCCTCTCGCTCTCCTATCCTTAACTTTAGAACCATGCTTACTTCCTCTCTTACTTTCCACTCTCTTCCATTCACCCCCCTTCCTACCACTCACAGTATCTTCTTTAGACTCAATCACACTGCCATCCATTCCATTTAGCGGAGTCCCTTCAGTAGGAGCAGGGGTCAGGGTTGTAGGTCCTGGGGCTGGTCCAGCCCCTGTCATCATGTTATATAGGTCCTGCATCCGTCGGTCAGTCTGATCCTGTCGGTCTCCCATTTCCTTCTTCATCCTATCAGTCTTTTCATTCATCCCTTTCATCTCATTCTTCATTCCCTCAATCATTTCCCGCAACATTTCGCACTCCTCTTCTTTCTTCCTCAACTCCAGTCTCAATCGCACTACTTCTTCACTCAAAATTTCAGCTACAGCCATTGTTCCCAAGTTAGTAACAAAGGATAGGAGGAGGGAAAAATCAATCAAACTACTTCTACCAATATACAGACGAACTGCAATCAAATCAAATTCCTCTGGTTTCGAGATCTCAAGGTCCCTATTCGGGCGCCAAATGTAGCGGGCCGAAAATCTAGGCTAACCCGCATTCCAACCTTATCCTAGGATTTATGGACCTTGAGAACCCCGAGGAAGAATTGATACAATTTGATATACAGTCCTTTACTTTACAAAAGAATACAGTTATATTTACAGCTTATATTTACAAAAAAATAGATAAACATCAGTGCACATTCAAATAAATATTTTATACAATTTTAATTTTCCCAACTGAAAACAAAATAAAGTATGATGGGCGCAGAGAACAAATGTCAACAACCCAACCAATGTAGACACAACAACTCAATCACAACAAAAGGACCACCCGAACAAGAAGGGGCACAGGGCTATTTCTTGGCGCTGGGGGGTGAGGGGGGTGGTAGTAGCAGTCTTGTCAAATAAGGGGCACAGGCTCGTCAGCCAATGCAGGTAGGCAGTGCAGGTACCGCCCTCTGTTTCAGGGCTGGGCTGGGCGGAGCACTCGCCTCGAGGATTCTTCTTACAGTGCGTAAAAGCTTCCACTCTCTAAAGTGAACATCCACGTGTACACGACAAATTCCTGTTTATAACTTTTATAATTCTAGATATTTACTGTTATGCTTTATAACTCATTTAACAAAATATATCTATCTTTAAATTATGGCAAAATAATATCTCTGAAAAGAGAATACAATTGGTTAACATTATTCCTAAAAAAAATCGGAAGGAAAATTATACCCACACACACAGGGGTAGGGAAAGATATATGTAAAAGGGGGTGAGAGAATGGCCCTACAGACACACACACACACTGCTCCCCCACAACTGCTTACATCAAAAGGCATACTCCATCCAAAGCAATGCGATACTGAGAAACTTTTCAAAATAAAATTAAAAATTCCTTTAGTATTATACCTAACACTCAAAGTTAACTATCTTCCCAAACTTAAATATTTTACACTGAAAAATCCAAAGTGAAAAAAATGTCACTGAATGCTGAGCTCACTGAGAACACGTCCGATCATACCGATGCAGGCTCACATCTTTGACCAGGTGGGGGCACCAGATCTGGTTCACATATTCCAGATAAGGCCTCATTAGAGCAGTGAAAAGTGCCTTAAATATGGTTGGATCTAGGTCTACAAAAGTTTTTTGAATTATTCCAAAAATTCTGTTAGCCTTATTCACCTTTTCTGTCAAATTGTCAGAGAATGTCAGCTTGTCTATTACTGCACCAATATCTTTCTCAGAACCAAATAAGCATTGTTGGAAAGTACTAAATCTAAAATATTGGCTTCCTTTGTTGACTTATTAATGAATTGACTATTAAATTATCCTCAAAATATTCTATAAGCTTACAACTTGCTCCATTTTATTCTGTCATATTTCCCCAATCAAGTTTAAATTAGTTTCCAAGAATAACTATCTCACATCCGTTACTGGAGATTGCACTTGATTTAAAATAATCTTTTATCAAAATGTGATTGGTGCCTATTGCTTGATAATCTTTTATCAAACAAAAAATAACTGAGCAACAAGCAAATATTTGATATTTAAAACAAATGAAGTGAAGTTCTTGTAGAATATATACTCAAGGAAAACTATGAAGATAATGATAATTCAAAGCTTTAAGAAGTGGATGAAATCCAGAGTTTTACCCAGGGTTGAGGTTCTTTACCACTGTATAATCAATTGACTGAAGGTCCATAAACAAGAGAACCCCTTGGCTGCAAACTTAACTTTTTCTGCAGGATAAGTAGCCTTCTTTCTTCTCTTTTGGATTCATAAACTGTAAGTAAATTTACATTTATAAGACTAATTCTCTTATTGACCTGTAGTTTTTATAAATATAAAATATATTTAAGTTTGAAATTATTTAATTTAAAATTGTCTTGGGGTGTCTGACAATCCCGAAGGGTCAACCTGGTTGCTCAGACATTCATATATTCATAAACGAGCCAAGCAGTGAATACCTCAATAATACAATAAGAGGGGCATTCCATGACAAATCAAATTTTTTTTTGGACCTTTTGAACTTTCAAGTCTGGGATTTTGCTGTAACTTTGCTATCTAAGAGAGATTTTTTTATGCTGATTCCAATGATGTAATTCTTATTTCCCTACGCTCAATGATTACTGAGATACGGGCATGTCCATTTCTGGACAGGGCTGTGTGGTCCCACAATTTGGAGAGCTATATCTCAGAAACTTTTAAGGTTAACCCCACAATATTATATATTGTTGGAACCAGCTTGAAAAGCTGGTTCCAAAAAGTTATTCAAAAAAGTATTTTTTCAGCAGCCCCCTCCCACTACAATTAATTTCCCCCCAAATTTTTCTCATTTTTAATTTTATATATCTACAAATTCTTTAAATAAAATAAATGGGCACTCAATGTGAACATTTTCAAAAATAAGTTTAAAATTAAAAATGAGATATTTTTTTGGGGGGGGGACTGCTGAAAAATACTTTTTGGAATAATGTTTTGTAGCATTGTTCAAAAGATTAGTACTTTACAGCATTTGAAAGAGCTTTTCAAGCTAATTACAATAATATATAATATTGTGGGATTTACCTTAAAAGTTTCTGAGATATAGCCCTCCAAAGTGTGGGACCCCACAGCCCTGTCCAGAAATTGTCACACCTGTATCTCGAGAATCATTGAGCGTAGAGAAATAAGAGTTGCACTGTTGGAATCATCATTAAAAACTCTCTTAGATAGCAAAGTTACAGCAAAATTCCCAAACTAAAGACATCTTTTTAAAAAAGTGTATGAGAAGATATCTCCAAGGGAGGTTGTATGGAGCATGGCTTCAGTCATGGAATAGGATCTTGAATTATACCACCTAAGTAAGTAAAACTACAACTAGCATAAGTGACATATATAGACAATGGGAAAACAAAGAAAATGCAAAATGATAAGTAGAGAGCTATGGTTTTGGCTGAGTACTTCAGCTCAGTTTTTACTAGGGAACCTGGAGAGCTACCAAACATAGACATTAAGGATGATCTTATGTTGACACAAATACAGATTACTTGTGGAGATGTTAAAGGGGTTATTGATAATTTGAAGAGAGATAAATCCCCCGGGCTAGAAGGTCTTCACCCTAAAGTGATCAAAGAAGTGAAAAATGAAATTGCCTATCCACTTCAGGTCATAAAGAGGAGGGAACTACCCAAGGATTGGAAGGATGCAAATATTACAGCAATATACAAAAAGGGTGACAGAAGTGATCCAAGGAATTATAGGCCAGTCAGTTTGACTCATCTCATGTGCATTAATGGAGGATATAATACAGAAGATTATTGATCACATAAAGGTAAATGAGTGGATGGTCAACGGTGCTCCAGTTGATTGCTGTACTTGAAAAATGGACTAGAGTATTAGATGTAAGAGCCGTGGACATTGCCTACTGTGACTTCAGAAAGGCATTCGATATGGCTCCTCATCGTAGACTGATTGTTAATGGTAGTGAATTGGATTGGACGGGGGTGATCAGTGGAGTGCTGCAGGGCTCAGTGCTCGGCCCACTGTTATTTCTGCTGTACATAAATGATCTCCCAGAATGTGTAAACAACTGAGTATTTTTATATGCAGATTGCACAAAGGTATTTAAGGAAATAAAGGGGGAGAATGACAGTAGAAAATTGCAAGAAGATCTTGAAAAAATGAATGAGTGGTCACAGAGATAATTTTTGCAATTCCATCCACAGAAGTGCAGCATGATGAATATTGGGAAAAAAGATACAGAAAGTGTACCTTATCCTATGGGTGAGGAGATAAAGTATACCAGTGTAGAAAAAGATCTAGGAGTGAATATTGATTAAGAACTTAATTTTAATGAATATTTTTCTGAAAAGATAAATAAGGCAAATAGGATGGTTGGGTTGATAAGGACATTTTCAGCACTGGATGAGCAAATGTTCATATATCTGTGTTTGTGGCACTGGTCAGACCACACCTAGAATATGCCAATCAGATGTGGTTTCCCTACAAGTTGAAGGATGTAGAGGCAATTGAGAGAGTGCAGAGAAGGGCAACGAAGTTGGTGCCATCCTTGAAGGATCTGCCACATGAAGAGCAGCTGAGGAATCAAAAACTAGAGGACATGGGAAAAAGATATTCTAGCGGAGGGCAAGGCTGGATATTAGGAAGTACTCTTTCTGCAATAGGGTGGTGAATAATTGGAACAGCCTCCCAGAATATGTAGTTAATTTTGGATCAGTTTTGGAATTTGAAATAAGATTGGACAGAGTGTGGAAGGACCAGGACCAAAAGTTTGAATACACTGCACAGATAGAAAATAGCCTTGACCACAGGTATGACCACATGAGCAATATATTTCAGACCACTTTTGTAGTTTATCTATGTCCTCCTGAAGCTTGTCGCAGTCTTCATTGTCAGCAATCTTCCTGAATAGCTTAGTGTCATCTGCATACAAATATACATCACTACCATGTTTGATTACATCTGGAAGATCATTGATAAACAGGACAAACGTCAGGGGGCCAAGTACAGAGCCTTGAGGTACTTTGGTACCCCACTTGTGACCTCCTGTCAATCAGAAGCTTCTCTGCTAACCATCACACATCACCTTCCTGTCAAAAAAACCTTGATCCACCGAAGCATGCATCCATCAATTCCATAACTGAACTTTTGACAGCAGTCTCTTGTGAGGGACTTTGTCAAAAACTTTCATAAAGTCACAGTAGATGACACCGGTGGCTTGACCCTCGTCTATGGTTTCCATCCACTTATCCAATACATGAATTAGTTGGAGCACTGTTGATTGGCTAGAGATGAAACCAAACTTCCTGTTACTAAATAAATTATGTCTCTTCATGTGTGCCATGATTACCTCTCTCGAGAAGACTCCATAATTTTACTGAATATGCTTGTCAGGCTCACCGGTCTGTTATTTTTAGGGTCACTTTTGTTCCCTTTCTTGAATATTGGTATGTCATGAACTATACACCAATCCTCTGGTACTACTCCTTTCCCCAATGAGCTATTGAATATAATTCTCAGTGGTACAAGCAGTTCTTCAGCCATCTCCTTGATTATTCTTGGATGGATTTGTCTGGACCAGGAGATTTATTCCTTTTCAGGTTTTGGAGGACCTATGCAATATCATGGGTTATTTCCAGACTCTCCAGTCTTGGTACTTTCCTTGGTTGTGGCCTTGGTAGCTCCCCCTCAGGTTCAGTCCCAAAGACTGGAGAATTTGTCTGAGAGAACCTTCGCTTTCTCCTTATCACATGACGCTTTCACTCATCTATCATTTGTGTAGAGGTTTGCAATTCTCAATTTTGCTCTGGTCTTTGAAGAGACATAGTTCCAGAAGATCTTCGGGTTTACTTTCACATGCTTGGCTATCTCCTTTTCTTTGAGCTTAGTCGATTTCTTGTCTCCCATCTTCTTGGTTGCTTAGCCTTTTGTACTGGGTGTCTACCTCTGCACACTTCCTGTCATGGTATCCTTTCTCTTAGCCTTTTCAACCTTTCTCACAGTCTCTGTTTTTTCTTGATTTTTCTCCAGAGTCCCCTTGACATTGGGAGATTTTCATTGGTCCTCTTCCTTGTATTTTGTCCTCCTCTAAATTTTCTTTTCAGTGACATGTTTAAACTGGTCCCAGTTGACATCAAGGTTCCTCTTCATAAGATGGTACTTGGCTTTCTCATACAAGTAATACATGTCTTTGTTTCTTGATTCCATGCCCTATAGATCACACTTTACTTGTACACAGGCATGGTCACTTTTTCCCAGTGGACTATGATTAATTCATCACTACTGAAAAGTAGGTTCAAATTATTTCTCCTCTCATCCCTGTGATATCCATAATATGCTGAGTGGAGAAACAGTCCCTTATTTTCTCAATAAACATGGTGCAAAAACCTTGTGCTTCTTCTCTCGTGGTACAATTTTCCCAATTTATGAGTGAAAGGCTGAAGTTGCCAAGCACTATTTTATGTGTAATCTGTTTCCCTTATTTCCTGTAGTAGTTGTAGTAATCTGGCATTATTCTCTGCACTGCTGTTGGAACTCGTGTATACAGATGTAACACTAACATTCCAGCTTCAGTTAGAGGTAATACTTATGGGCACACACTAGGGAGCGTTGTTTCTGGGCTACAATTTAGGCCTTATTACATCACATGTGGCCAATCATGGCATTGTATTTCTTTTGTTATTTGTTTTGGGGTATTTTTTCTTTATTATTTAATCAATGCCTGCACTTCTACCCAATTATATTATTTAGTAATGCATTGATTTTTTTAATGTTTAGTAATGTATTAAATTCAGGGTAATACTTGAGTTTAGGAATACACGCTAGGGGGCACTATTTCTGGGCTATAATTTAGGCCTTATGACATCAGACAGTAGCCTTAACTGTGGCCAATCACAGCATTGTATTTTTTTGTTTTTTATTTGTTTGGGGGTATTCTTTATTATTTAGTAATGCATTGATTTTTAAAAAGTTTAGTTTTGTTTACCCATTTTGTTTAAATACAAAAGTCACTTTTGTATTTCTTTTCACATACTGGCAACCCTGGAGCCAAGCAGTTAAAAGAGCGCGATTCTTATACATTAGGTTTGTTTGACTTTAATACAACTTTTGTTAATTCCTCAGTCAATTTAATAGACTTTTGTATAGATCATGGCCTCATTTTAAAAGCGAAGATTTGCGACAGGTATGTGAAAAGAAGTGTGGCTCAATTATAATAGTGAAAGTTGGAGATGGTTTAGCTTGTGTTGGGAAGTGATTATTTATTAGGTAATTTAAGACTATAGCGCCGCTGATATTTAGCAATTGCCTTTTTCATTCAAATATGATGTTAGCCTTTTGAATTAGGAATATTACCAGTTTTGTTTTTTTTAAAGTTGCGAGTATGCGTGTGTGCAACTTAGATTGAAGTAAAATCTAATACTAAGCTTTTTAAATTAAGAATACAAGGTCTGCTGACCAAAGTTGTGTGCTCTCACTTATTGTGATTTATGACCTTACCACTTTCAAAACTTTCAATAATTCCCGGAAGGACCTTGACAATTATATCATTCAAAAGAAATTGTAAAACAACATAAGGGTTTCAAATTATATTATAATCAACAGAATAGTTATGATGTTATTGCCAAATAATTCCCAGGCTAACCTTGGGAGGACTTTGACAATTATATCATTCAAAAGAGAATGTAAAACAACATAAGGGTTTCAAATTTTGTTAGAATCAGCACAATAGCTATGATGTTATTGCCAAAACAAAATAATTCCTGGGCTAACTTTGGGAGGACCTTAGCAATTATATCATTTGAAAAATAATGTAAGCAAACATAAGGGTTTCAAATTTCATCAGGATCAACTGAATAGTTCAATGCTATTACCCCTCCAAACAAAGCAAAATGGGGACCGACCAACCGACATAGTGGATATAGAGTCACACGTGACTAAAAATAGTAGGGAGGTATGGGAGGTGCAACCCCTCACAATTAAATTGGGGTATAGGGATGAAGCTCCCCCCATTTTTAAATTACCTTAAAAATGATATATGATACAATATGATGCAATTTCAATAACTTAACAAAAAAAATAATATAATATATATACAAATTGATATTACAATATGTAATTTGCCCCAATATCACTTAAAAACCATGATAGCCAACCTTCCCCTTGTACTCATCTGATCAGTACTTGAAAACATTGAAATTTGGACTGCTTATTACTCCTGTGGTAAACCATTCCAGTAATCTACCACTCTGTTGGTGAAAATATACTCTCTCACATCCAACTTACACCTCTGTTTTTTACCTTTCAACTTGAAGAACTTGCTAAAATCAAATTTATCTACCCCAGAAATTTTTTTAAAAAGCTCAATCATATCACCTTTCACACACCTTTTAAATGAGAACATATTTAGCACCTTCAACCTATCTACATATTCAAGGTGCTTCAGAAAAGATGTCAACTTTGTTTCCCTCCTTTGCACTGACTTTAGTAGGTTTATCTATATCATGTCTAAAGTATAGGGACCATGCTTGTATACAGTACTCTAAATGTGGCCTGACATATGAGTCAGGTATATTATTAAAGGATAACTCTTTACTTTTACAACTAACATTCCTCTTAGTGATGCCCAACACTATTTTTTGCCTCAATACACTACTTAGAGAACCTCATCTCCATTCAGCCAATGCCCATCCATTTCATAGCTAAATTCTCTATTATCTATTCCCATGTCAATAACTAGATTTTTAAATGCTAAAACCCATCTGCCACTTTTATCCCCAGCCTAATCACTTATTTAAATCTCTCTGTACTTTAACTCTCTAGCTTCAACTTCACTTATTACAGTTGCCAATTTTGTGCCTTCAGTGAAAATTGACACTACTATTCACACCTTCCCCAAGATCATTTATATAAACTAGGAATAATAATGGGCCTAGAACTGATCCCTGAGGTATGGCACTGATAATGCCCCTCCTCTCTGACCTCAGTACCACCTTGCATTTCCTGTCTTTCAGTCATTTAGCTATTCAATTTAAAACTTTCCCACATATGCCATGCATTTTTAATTTTTGATGAATTAGTCTCCTATGTGGAACCTTATGAAAAGCTCTGCTGAAATCTAAGTAAATTAGAATGAATGTCATCTGGGCCAGATGCCTTACTACTGTTCAAATCAATTATCAGCCCTTTAATGATTTCCCTATCTACATTAATGGTATTCACCACCTCATCCCATGACCTAGAACTATCATAAATTAAACTGTTCAGATCCTCTTCTGTAAATACTAAATCGAGAAGTTCAAGTACCTTTACTATTTCCTCATTGGATTCTTTCACAACTCCTTCATAATTAATAGGCTCTATTTTTTTATTGATTTTGTAATAATTACAGAATTTTCTTGGAATCTTTATTATTATTTTGAGCTAAATTAATTTCTGCAGCCCCTTTTGCTTTTCTTAATTATTCAGATTTTTAGCAGTACCTTTCCCCTTTAATCTTTGGTATGCTCTTTTCTTCTAAAAGCCCCCCCATTGGTAGGTAAATAAATACCAAAAGTTTTGTATGGTTTCACAAACTGGTAATTTGAAAATTAAAGGTTAGGTTATATTAGCTTGGGTTATTTTTTCGTGAGGCAAAAGGGTCGATCAACAATCAGCCAACACCCTATGTCACCGAAACGCAAGGTCTGCTGAAAACATCACTGCCGTAAATGACTGTACAGGAAAATTTGAGGCAGTCAATTTCTCGTCATCCACAAGAATTTGGCCTTTCTGCGACTTCAGTTTGGCAAATTATGCATAGGGACTTGAGTCTGCCCCGTACAAAATCCAACTTACCCAGGAACTTAAGGTAAACGGCCATAGCCAACACCGTGTGTTCGCTGATTGGGCTCTAGAGCAGTTGAAGGTTGCCCCAAATTTCCACCCCAAAAATCATCTTCAGCGATGAGGCCCATTTTCGGATGAATGGATTTGTGAACAAGCAAAATTGTTGGATTTGGGACGAAAACAATCCACATGAGATACACCAGCACCAATTGCATCCCAACAAAGTCACTGTTTGGTGCAAATTTTTGTCTAACGGAATCATCGGTCCGTATTTTTTTGAGAACGAAGATGGGATTGCCATAACTGTCAATGGCGAGACCTACAGATCGATGATAAGCAACTTTTTATGGTCTCAACTGGATTATATGCCTGATATGGATACTGACGACATGTGGTTCCAACAGGATGGCACTATGTGCCACACTGCGCATGCAACGATAGACATTTTGCACCAGCGATTTCAGGGCAGGGTCATCTTGTGTCGCGGCGACATCAACTGGCCACCGAGATCATGCCTTTTAACGCCATTAGACTACTTTCTTTGGGGCTACCTTAAATCGCAGGTCTATGCCAATAATCTGCAAACAGTTGATGTCCTCAAAGTCAACATAACGAACACCATCCAGCCAATTAAGCCAGATTTATACAACAAAGTCATCGAAAATTGGGCCTCCCGAATACGTTCCACCAAGCGAAGCCGCGGTGGACATTTGAACGACGCCATATTCCACACAATGCTATAAAATGTACTTTCAAATTTAAAATAAATTGAGTGCATATATCACACACAACTTGTTTTATTTACATTTAAAAATTGAGCGACCTTATTGAAAGACCCTATATTATGAGCTAATATGTTAGTTCTAACATTATTTATTTGGAATGATTTTTGGCCATTTAAGATGTTTCTTCTTCTTTGTATCAGAGATCCATGCTTCATCCTGGCTTTGCAGCCTTTGAAGCTTTATAAGGTTCTTTCTTACAGTTCTAGTTGATATTTGTGAGATATTTGCCACATTGAAGTTGGCACAGAACTCTGAAGATGTTTTTCTCCTATTTTTATGATGTGAAGGATGAGATATGTCATCACAAGGTATAACCCCTTTCCTGCCACTTCTTGGTTTTAATTTGACACCTTGAGTCTCTGAAGTACCTGAGAGTTGTATGGACTGCCCACTGAGAACATCCCATCTCCTGATCTATTTGTCTTTGTGATTATTAACTATAATTACTGTATATTATGGCACAAATATGTGATAAATAAAAAATATATAATTTTTTGCAATATATGGCTAAATACCAGAAAATGCTAAAAATAAAAAAAATGTTCAAATATTATGATATAGGGTCGTTTATGCTAAATATATAGTAGCATGCAGCCATAGTGATATCAGAGCACAATTCGTAGTTTAAAGCCAAAAATAAAGGGTGGCCTCATACTTTGGTCCCTGTTTTTCTCTTTCTTATATTCCTTGAGAATGAACTAAATTTAAGTTTGAAAGTACTTGGAATCAGTATTTTTTTTTACTGTACCTTGGATTAAAATTATCTATTGCTCCAGTCACATGCCACGTTCTGAGGTTAGCATCAACAATATCCAATTGTATTGTATATATTTTAATATATTTGATGCTTGTATAAGGGAGAGCACATGGCTGTAAAGATTTGGGCAGGCCTTAGTCATCTTTATCCTCTTTTTATTGTATTAACCTTATCACTGTAGAGCTGTACTAAGGAACACACTTCCTTTATCTTATCCTATTTTCAATTTTTTATTAATATACCCTTAAATCCTTATGAGAATTTTTAACCTCTCTGGTCATATATATTTATATATACAGCCAATCACACCCCTTGTACTTTCCTTTCAATACAGAACACACCGCTGTTCTCTCAGAATCTGGCAAAGCAGTTTGTCTAGCCCCTTTCTCCTGATAGGAATTGGGGGCTTTCTTTAGGTCACAGTTTCCCGACTCACTGCTTGTTAGCTAAGTACATTACTAATTCCCTTAAGTAACTTTTATTCATTTTATTCTTTCTTTACTCACCCCTTCTCATACATTTCTTGGTAGGGATGCATGCACTTGCTAATGTCGGTCCTTAATGAAGTTATGTCTCTGAATTTTGTCATTGGGAACCAGTTTTGTAGCTCATTCTCATAGTGATAATTATTTAGGTAGATTTAAATTTTGATTTTACAGACTAGGGAGGCCACAGAATGACTTCCAAGAAACCATCAGAACCCATAAAGCGTGAGGTAGCTATGTCCCATTTTTAAAGCATTTATATTGCACTGCCATGCATAGAAATCTAACACAACCCAGCTGGCATGAAAGCACCCATCTTTTTTTAAAATGGATCATCCTTTTCACCCTTGAATTTTTCATTTTGTGAGTTTAGTCATCAATCAAAATATTTGTTAATTTGGCCTTATAACTTTCACTTTTAACCATTTAAACAATAGTTTTATTTCAAAGTTGATAAAAAAATAATTTATTAGTGATACTCATACCAATAACACTAAGTTAACAAATTTTAACTTTTTTTTCCTGCCGACTTAAGTTTGAGACCTGTTCTTGGGAAATTCAGGATCACTTGAGTTTAAAAATGGCAATAGTCTTCTTCTATCACATGAAGTTTTTTATTTATGGACTGGTCCATATTAGTCCCACTCATAATAGTAGGCTTTCTTGCGACCAAGTGAACGGAAGTGGAGGCATTTGGTATTCTTATTTTATTTTATCTATGTATTTAGACTACTCTTTATTGCACATCTAGATATTATATAAAGCAATTGTATATAATATAATTGTTGTTTTTTTAGAAATAAAATTCAGTAGTATGGCCTCATTACAAAGGAAATGTTTGAATTCCCCCAGACTCGTTTTGCTATATATGAGGGGCAGTCAATAAGTTTTGAGAATTGGTAGGGCAAAACAGAGGAAGGGGGATGGCTGTTTGTGGGGGTGTTAGGACAAGTTATGACAAGTCAGGAACTGCAGCCGCACGCTCCTGCCTCGTCTATTTAAAAAGCAGTAGCTGATCGCAGATCGTCAGTCACAAATTTTTGACAATGGAGAAGGTTGAGCACCGCATAGTGATCAAATTTTTGACCAAGGAAGGCAAGAATGCAAAAGAGATCCATGAACGCATGGTTGCAGTGTACCCTGACACCGCCCCTTCCTATGCAACCATTGCTTGATGGAATAGGGAGTTCTGCCATGGTTGTCAGTCCCTCAAAAATTGATGGGTGAAGGTTGAAGAAATCAAGCGAGAACTTGGAATATCACATGGAAGTGTTATCAACATCATCCATGACAATTTGGCCATGACCAAGGTCTCTGCCTGTTGGGTCACTAGAAATCTCACGCCCCATGATCAACTTCAACATCGTCAAAGTTCGGAGGAGCTGCTACTCCTGTACAACCAAGACCCGGTGGATCCATCACTGGGATCCCGAGACCAAGCTCAAAAGCATGGCCTGAAAGCACAGGGGCTCTCCGACCCCCATCAAGTTCCGGACCCAACCCTCAGCCAGGAAAATCATGGCCACCATCTTCTGGGATTCTGAGGGAGTGTTGATGGTGGACTATGTGCCTCGTGGAAGGACCATCACAGGCCAATATTATGCCGAGGAACTGGCTGGGTTGAATAAGTGCATCCGTCAGAAGGGACACAACAAGTTGATACGCAGTGTCCTGCTCCTCCACCACAAGGCCAGAGTTGCACAAGCTGCCCTGCATGAGTGCGGATTGGAGGAGCTCAACCATTCCCCCTACAGTCCAGATCTGGCCCCTAGCGACTACTTTTTATTCCGCCAGCTCAAGGCTGCACTGTGTGGACGCCGGTTTGGGGACGATGAAGATGTCCAGCTCGCCGTCCAGGAGTGGATTGAACAGCAATCGGGAGATTTCTGGTTGTCGGGAATTCGAAGCCTCAGGGACAAGTGGTGCAAGGTCATTAAAGTCGAGGGTAGTTATATTGAAAAATAATAAAACACTTTTCCTCAAATCTCGTTTCCTTATATTCGAATTGCCAAACTTATTGACCGCCCCTTGTATGTGGTTGTTTTACTGTACCAACTAAAAGAATGAACATTAGTATCTCTGTGAAAATAGCATACTTGGCTTACTTTAAGATTAAATTAGCTGATCAGGATATACTGGATATACTGTTGGCCCCACACAAAGTTTGTAAACCATGTGTCAACAATCAACATCAATGGACAAAGGGCACAAGGAAACAACTAGGATTTGGCATTCCTATGGTGTGGCAGGAGCCAAAAAACCATGTAAATGATTGCTACTTTTGTCTCACAAAGACTTCTGGTTATAGCAAGAAAATGCAACATAAAATAAATTCCCCAAATCTTGATTCAGATGAAATTCCAGTACATGTATTCAAGGAACTTCATTCACTGGATGATGTAAGTGATATCTGTGAATCTGATGTAAGCAATGAACTTGACAATGATCCAGACTTTGTACATACATTAACCCAAGAATGTGAAAACTTCAGCCAATTAGAACTGAATTATTTAGTTAAGAGACCTAGGGCTGTCATAAGAGTTAGCAGAAGTGTTAGCTTCTAGACTTAGACAAGATTTTGTTGCAGAAAAAACAAATGTAACTTTTTATCGGAACAGGGAGAGAGAGAGACAGATCTTGGCATTCTTTAAAACTGAAGATTTTGTTTACTGTTGTTTACGCAAAGGTTGTTTCAGAGTATGATCCAAGTGAATGGAGACTTTTTATAGATAGTTCAATATTCTAAAATGTGTCATACTCCATAATGGAAACTTGTTCGGTGCATTTGAAAGAGAAGCATGAACACATAAGATCTGTATTAGATTTACTCAAATTTGATCGACACAAATGGATCATGTGTGGATCTGAAAATGGTAATTTTTTTTACTTGGCCAACAAGGCGGTTATACAAAATATCTGTTTCCTGTGTTTATGGGACAGCCGAGCCAAGGACCAACATCGAGTACAGAAACCTTGGCCAGTTATAGAAAGTTTGACTGTTGGGGAGAATATTATACACCAACCACTTGTTGAGCAAGAGAAAATCATCTTCCCACCACTGAACAATTTGTGAAAGCTCTTAATGTGGAAGGTGACTGTTTCAAATTCATTTGTACAATACTTCCTGGCTTAAGTTATGATAAAATAAAAGCTGGAGTTTTTGATGGGTCACAAATCAGAGTTAATGGAAAAGCAAAACTTCTCAAGTTCGATGACTGACATAGAAAAAGGAGCATGGGATTCATTTGTGGCTGTTGTAAAAGGATTTCTTGGAAACAAAAAGGCTGCTAACTACAAAGATTTGGTAGACATTACTTGATAGCTTTCATCATTTAGGTTGCAACATGAGCATAAAGGTTCATTTCCTCAAGAGCAATCTTGATGAATTACCTGCTAATCTTGGCAACGTGAGTGATGAACACGGACAGTGTTTTCATCAAGATATCAAGGCTGATGGAACAGAAACATGATGGCAGACTACTGTTGGATTATTCAATGAGACTGTGTAGACATCAAACACTCCAGACACACTTGCGAGTGAAAATTTCCTCCATAAATGTATAGGTATCCTAACTGAGTAAATACATGCAGTACATCATAAAATAGGAATATGCTATACAATGAAAACCTGATGTATTACAAAAAAAATGGATGCCATATTTCAAATCAGCACATCAAAATTAGTTAAAAACAACTACAAAACATAAGTCAGCAAAAAGTGTGTTGACCAGTGTAATGAGTAAAAAAAAAATTTATATCTCAGGGGTTAGGGGGCTCTAAAATACATCAATGGATTCAAACTTAACAAGTATACAAATGGCCCCTGCATTAGATTATGTCTGTCATTTTCTACTTATGCATGCATCTTTATTTAGATAAATTAAGTGGCATTTAGAGTAAGCCATTCACTCCCCGAGTATAAGCAGATTAATTTGTTAAGTGGTTAACACATTCGTGGCCCAATCGCCTACTGCCTTCTCTATCTGTAGGGCTATGACGGAATTTTCCGTCATTTATAGGGAGGCAATTTGTGGCCCATGACTGAAATCACTGGAATTTTTTCCATTTGTTTTATTGATAACTTTGAAGCTTGGGACTGTGAGTAGACTTACAGAGATTATCGTACATCTGGCTCTGTTGACAGTTTTAAGAGTACCAAATTTGCTTGGGGCATCTGATAGTAGGTTGATAGCAAGGGCCTGGTATGGTAGTGAACTACCAAATGACGAATATATCCACCATGGGCTGCAAATGTGTTAATCTATATTTCTCCTTATTTGCTGACTCTAATTGCTTTTTCATTTATTTTTTTATTCTTTAGTTGAGTATACATAGAAAAGCTTATTATTTGCTGTTAAAATATATACTAAATATATTGGGAAATAACTACTTGATTTCTCAGCAAAATCTTTAATGATTACACTTTAGGTATCATTTCATCGGATATTCTCCCCTGAAAAAAGGATTTCTAGGGTTTAGATATTGGCAATAGTTCTCTGTTGGCTTTAGATTTCAGAGAGCATCAGATAGTCGCACCTGAAAAAATTAAAGTCTCGCCCAGCTATGCAAAGAAGAACAGAGGATTTTGCTTTCATAGTCAACCAACTCTCACAAATGGAGCAATGCTGAATGTAGATAGTATCTGTGAACATTTAGCAATTAATTTAATAATTTATTAGTAGGAGTATAGCTTGATCTATTTGCTAAGAAACCAGATTGTACAACTTTGCATCTAATTTATAGAGCCAACTTTATGTAACCACTGAGACAGATATCATTCTCTTTGACAACTCAAGTAAGGGTGGCTGGGAGCAGTGCCATAAACTTACTGCTGAATTCAATGATTATTCTAAAGGGGAGGAGGGGGGGGGGTAACCTCACCCCTTTACTCAGGGACAAACATCTCCCAATAGGGTTGTCATGCCGGAAGGAAGCCTTAAATAATTTTTTTAAATTTTCCCATAATTAAAATAGTATTCTGGGAATAGCTGTAAAGTTAGTAAATATCTCTGGGTAATGACAAAAATATTATATCCCAAGAAATTTATAATAGACAATATTTAGAACAATATATAGCCTGTTCATGGTTTTTCAAGGGATACAAAATGCAGATAATTTATGAGTTAATATGCCATCCTGGCCGCCGTGCTGACAGGATTCAACACCCTGTCCGACACCAGCATAGCCTCTTCTTCCTTCAAAACACTTGTTTCCCCCCTGTTTCCTCACTTTTCATACAACCTCTCCCACAACTTTCTCTGGTCAGCCTCTAATTTCACAGGGTAGATGCTGACCTTCTCAGCCAACGGTCCCGGATCGGGGCTGAGGGGGGAGGGGACAATGTTCCGTAACCTCTGAGCTCCGGTTTGGGATGGTGGTTTTTTAACAACCTGCTTCATCCCCACCGATACCTTCTTCACATCCCTTTTCCTTTTCTCTTCACACACTATTAATTTTACGCTGTGCCCAAGGTGGAGCTGCCATGCTGAAGGGCTGCCATGTCACCAGGTGGGAGGGGTGGACATAAATGGCGGCACCTGGCTCTGCCAGGCCTGTACACACCCCTTGCAGAGCGGGAAACTGCGAGGGGTGATAGGCTATTGCATCCCCCAAATCCCTTTAATTCCCCCTGTTCCATCGGCGGAGCCGCCCTCGGGCAGCTCCACAGAAAAAATGGATATCCACCCCCCTGTGCTTGCGCAGGGGACCCTCCAAATTCCTCTAACTAGAGAAGAGGCTTACTCCTCTCCTCCGGCTACAGGTGTAGGGGACTCCCCCTCACCCCCTTCTCTGGAGGCGCTTTCGAGCACCTCCCTTTTTCTAGTGGCAGTCCCCCCTTTTCTTTCCAAGGGGACTGCCAAGAAAGCCAGCAGGCAACCTATAACCGACTGCTCCCCAGTGAAGCAGCTCGGTAGGGCAAACCCCCTTAGGGGGAAGAGGGAAACCAGGCCCCTTAGGTTGCTTCCCTCAAAAGACCTGCTGCCAAGAATATTGAACCTTGCCGGGGTCAACGTCTGTGCTTCCCCACAAATGACTAGTGACAATGCTGCCAAGGGGACCTGCGATGTAGGGGGGGGGGGGCAATGGCCAATTGGAGCATCCCCCCCCTCCCGTGAGATAGACATGGGCCTTGAGGCAACCCAGCCTCAGACGGTAGGGCATTCCATGGGAGCGAATCCGGGCTCAGCACCAAGCACTGAACCCAATTCCGCCCAAATGCAAGGTCCTCCTCAAACGGCCCGGGTTTCCAAGGAAGTAAATGGAGGGGAAGGATCTCCTGCGACTACCAGGACCTTCTCCATCTCGAAGAAGGACCTGGCTGAGGCCGGTCCATCTGGACTGGGGGCTCCTGCTGGCAGAGGAAAGAAGCTGGTTCATTCCCAGCCCTCCTCTCCTAAAAAGAAAAAAAAAATAGGAAAAAGACTAAGAAGACTCAGGGCTCCTTTCCATCCGCTGGGACAATGGGGACTAATGGGTCTGCTGCCACTTCAGTAAGTGACCAAGCCAAGATCGACACATCCGGCCCCTCTGGCCCCCTGGGTGCGGAGCCCCTGACTATGACTAAGACCAAAAGAGCGCAGGGCGGAGCCTCAATAACATTGGGGCCTCTTCATTCAGAGGTTACCTGGTGATTTCGAGCCTGCTGGCTTCAAACGCTTCCTTGTTATTGGCTCCACTGATGGCAACATGTTGGCCAAGGGCAACATGATCCATCAAATGAGAGCATTAGCTAGTAAAATTGGTAGAGAGCCGAAGGTGACGCATTTCTCGCACGGGAGCCTTTTGGCAAATGCAGTGGATCCCTCCAAGGTGGCCCAGATAAGTACTCTTCGGACACTTGATGGCACACCGGTGAGTGTGACGCCGCACTCTACCATGAACTTTGTGAAAGGAGTAGTTTATGTGAGGGAACTCGTTGACTACTCCATATAGGACATCACCTTAGAGCTGGCCGACCATGGGGCGGGCAAGGTTGAACGTGTGATGAGAAAATGGAGGGGCCTCGAGACCCACCCCTACACTCTTCATCACGTTCGACTGTGACAAGCTCCCTGAGTCGGTGCGTGCCGGTTGGTACCGCTACCGCGTGAAGGCATTCGTACCACTGCCGCGGAGGTGCTATTACTGTCACTGCTTTGGCCATACAAATCCGTCATGTAGACGTGCAAAATCAGGGTCACCTGAAGTATTTGTAAATTGCTCCAAGGCCGCAACAGGATAAGTCCAAATCGTGTGTGGCCAAGTGTGTCAATTGCGGAGGCTTGTCAAAAGGATTCGGGGCAAGTTCTTGCAGGCCCTTCCCTCCCGTTCTCCAGGAGAATGAGACTGCAATCTCGGACCCCGCGTTCATGTCGGAATCCTTCGTGACCGCTTTCTCCGCATTCTCTAGCCGGGATGCTGCTCCGCCAGCATTCAATAGACGTCGTATTGTCGCCGAAGGCCGCCGGCTGGACTTTATTTCGAGAGGCAGTGAACCCTTCAACGACAGGTTTACTTTGTGAAAGTAAACCTTCGTGCGCGGACACCGCCCATGGTCTGGACGATGTCCCGTACTCCATGCTTCGACACCTGGGTGAGCGAGGCATGGTCTTTCTGTTAGATTTGTTAAACAGGATCTGGGTGGAGGGTCTCCTCCCATATTCCTGGCGAACCGCTACTGTGCTCGCCCTTCGCAAACCGGGGAGAGATCACTCTACTCTGGCCGGTTTTCGCCCAATCTCTAACCTCTTGCGTGTGCAAGTTGATGGAGAAATTAGTAAATGTTAGATTAGCCTTTTTCCTGGACAGCGGAGGCCATCTTTAATCTGCACAGTTCGGCTTCCGTAAGTTCCATTCCACCTCAGATGCGCTGCTCCATCTGGAAAATGCCATTTTCGAGGCCTTCCTTCGTAGACAGCACTACGCCACGGTGTTTTTCGATTTGGAGAAGGCCTATGATACCGCATGGCAATACGGTATCATGGAGACTCTCCACACGATGGGGAGCGAGGGGATGCCTCCCAATGTGTATATGTGAATTTTTGCGAGATCGTCGATTCCGCGTACGGGTGGGGGGACCCCTCTCCGGCCCAATGGAGCAGGAAGAGGGTGTCCTGGAGGAAAGTGTCTCAGTGTCACACTCTTTGCACTGAACATCAACGGCATCCACCTCGGTGCTGCCGGAAGATGTTCTCGCTACGCTCTACGTGGACGACCTTTCGATCTCTTTTGGCATGACCCAATTGCCAACCCTGGAGCGTTGACTCCAACAGGCATTGAACCGCCTCTCTCGGTATGCCGAAGCGCACAGGTTTAGGTTTTCCTTGGCCAAGACTAAAGTGGTGCATTTTTGCCGCCATCCACGGCTCCACCTCGATCCAGATTTGTTTCTTAATGCGGTGTGCCTGGAAGTGGTTGAATCGCACCATTTCCTTGGTCGTGTACTTGACCGACGCCTCACCTAGGAGGCTCATATTCGCAGCCTTAGGGTCTGTTGTACCCGCGCCATGGATATTCTCCGTTCCGTGACGTTCTGCGCTTGGGGCGCTGATAGGGCTACTGCCTTACTTTTTTATTGATCCTTTGTTCATTCGAAGCTCGACTACGGATGCGAGTTTAATGATCTGCAGCCGAGCGTTTATTGCGGAAGGTGGACTTGATCCACCACACTGGCCTTCGCCTGACGACCGGTGCCTTCCGCACTTCCCCATTGAGAACCTACTAGTCGATGCTGGGGATATACCACTCGCTCTACGCCGTGTATAGTGCATCATTCGCCTGTACGCGCGAGCCCGGCGCCTCCCTCAGTCGCCAACAGCTCTCACTACATTCGCAACTGATTTCGACGGAGTCTATGCCGCCGAGAGACGCAGTCATACCCTAAGCCCTTTGGGTTTATGGCCAGGAAACTCCTTCGAGAGCTAGGTATAGCTCTCGGGCCGGTGGCGCCCGTGGTTCTGCCCAGGACGCCACCCTGGAGGGTACCACATTTGGCTATTTGTCGCCACGCCTCTGCTCCCAAAGCTTGTACAGCACCGGGAGTATTGCGTTCAACCTTTTTGGAGCACACATCGTGTCATGCTGGAACCGTGCCAGTGTATACAGATGGCTCCAAGTCCGAAGAGGGGGTTCGCTTCCACGCTATATCCCCTCTCTTTGAAGTCAGCGGGGCTCTGCCAGGCTCTGCGTCTGTCTTCACGGCCGAGCTGGTGGCATTACACCACTCGGTACGGGAGATTACGCGACGTGCCCTGTTCGGAGACCGGATTGTGATCTATAGCGACTCACAAAGCGCCCTGAGTGCTCTCGGGGCATTGGAATCTCTGCATCCCCTAGTTCGCGATATCCATGACGCCACGGTTTTGGTGAGCCGGGCAGATGACGAGATTATCTTCTGCTGGGTTCCTGGACATGTAGGAATTGCGGGGAATGAGCGCGACGATGAGGGCCCCAAAGATTCAGTGAGGACTCTGCGATCGGACTAGCATTCATATGCTCTTCCTCGCACCGACTACATGGCAAGAATATGGGCAGCTCTTCGGGCTGCTTGACAAAGAAAATGGGAGACGGTCGAAGGGAACTTAAAGTTGCGTGCCATTGCGCGGCGACTGTTTCCATGGACCTCTACCCCAATGCCGCGACGGCTTGAGGTCGCTTTCTGTCATCTCCGAATCGGGCACACTCATTTGACGCATCGCCATTTGATGGAGCGCTCGCCTGACCGGATTGTGATCTATAGCGACTCACAAAGCGCCCTGAGGGCTCTCGGGGCATTGGAATCTCCGCATCCCCTGGTTCGCGATATCCGTGACGCCACCGTTTTGGCGAGCCGGGCAGATGTCGAGATTATCTTCTGCTAGGTTCCTGGACATGTAGGAATTGCGGGGAATGAGGGCGCCAAAGAGTCCGCGAGGACTCTGCGACCGGACCAGCGTTTCGCTCTTCCTCACACCGACTACATGGCAGGAATACGGGCAGCTCTTCGGACTGCTTGGCAAAGAAGATGGCAGACGGTCGAAGGGAACTTAAAGTTGCGTACCATTGCGCCGCGACTGTTCCCATGGACCTATTCCCCAATGCCGCGGCGGCTTCAGGTTGCTTTCTGTCGTCTCCGAATCGGGCACACTCGTGTGACGCATCGCTATTTGATGGAGCGCTCGCCCTCGCCCTCGCCCTATTGCAACGACTGCGTCGTCCCCCAGACTGTTCGGCACATTTGTGTCGAATGTCCCAGTCTGGGTGATCTTCGCGCACGATACCTGTCCCGGTACTGGGATGGGCGGGGTTGCTACCGCCTGTCCCTTGTACTTGGGACGGATTCGTGCACATTGACTTGTGGACTTGTTGACTTTTGGGGGGAGGCTGGGCTTCTTCCCTTTATTTAAGGTTCTTTTTTTTGTTATTGTTTTGTTTGTAGGTTGCACTCTCCTGCACTGGGGTGAGGGGGACCTCACCCCGCTGCCGGAGATTGCTTCCTGATTGTTAAGTTTTCATATTTTTATTTTAAAGTAGCCTAGTTCTAGGCTGTCGTGTTTTTCGGCGACTTATGCCCAAGTGGGCAGTTGCCAGATGGGCTCTATAGAATTTAAAAAAAAAAAAAAAATCACCTGCGCCCCATTGTGACAACTGCATAGTCCCCCAGACTGTTCGGCACATTCTTGTTGAATGTCCCAGTCTGGGTGATCTTCGCGCATGTTACCTGTTCCGGTACCGGGATGGGCAGGGTCGATACCGCCTGTCCTTTGTACTCGGGACGAGTGCGTGCACCCTGACTGGTGGACTGATAGACTTTTGGGGGCGAGGCCGGCCCTCTCCCTTTTATTTAACCAGTTTTTTTGTTATTGTTGTTTTCTCTGTAGGTCGCACGCTCCTGAGCCGGGGGGAGGGGGACCTCCTCCGGACCCTGGAGCTTGCTCCCTAATTGTTGTTATCTTCCCTTTTTATTGTTGTTTTGTTTTCATATCTTTATTTTAACGTAGCCTAGAGCTAGGCTGTTTGATTGCAGCTACTTATGCCCAAGTGGGCAGGCGCCAGTTAGCCCCTTAAAAAAAAAAAAAAAAATCCACACACTGCTAAATTAATTCTAATAAATTTTTATGCATGCAGAAAAATTTATGAGTTTTCAGATCTGAAAAAATTGATGAATTTGACAGAACTTAAGGGGTTGATCTGAAGAAAGTATTCAGATAAGTTAGAGCTGTCAAATTTAAGTGGAAATTTGATGTTTGGAGAATTCATACTCAGGAAGCTTCAAGAATTGATTTACAAGAGCTCCATTTCCAGAGTCCCAAGAAATAAGTTTAAAGATGTAGGCATAATTTTCTAACCATTAGGTCAAACTACAAATCTTTACATAACAATTTTATTAAAAAAGTGAGAAGTACCAGTGATAAAATTTAATATGTCGTGATTAATTGAAGGCCCAATGCTATAGGAATAGACAAGAATTAGTTTTAGGTACCACCTAATCTAAATAATGACTATATTAAGCACCCCATAGGGTTTCAATATAAAGATAACTAAAGCAAAGTGGTCAAAATCAACCTAACAAAAATGGATGTGAGGGACAGAACAGCATGTTGGAAAACTTGCTATCATTAGGTGGTTTTTGATGGGGAGACTTTTGGTTTCAGTATGGAGATAGTGTATTAAGGGTGTTTTTTTTATATAACTACTTCTGATGTGGGGTCACTCTTTTAGACTGTATCTTGTATTAGATATGGATGGTGCGCTGGCTGGATAGCATTATTTAGGCTGTATGGACTAAACTGTATGTAGTAGTAATAATAATAATAAATGATTTTTGTATGGCATTCATCAAGCCTAAGGGCCTTCACTGATGCCTGTCTTTCAACTAAGGAAAAGCTAGAGAGATGAGTCATAAGGCACCCTTAAAGGCAACAAGGGAGGGGTGGTTAGAGTATCACAGCAGGGAGACTACTTATTGCTGGCCCCCTACCTCATCTGTGAGGTGTGCAGCCACTAGGAAGGCCACCACACCCCTGGGTGAGTCTACAGGCCACTAAGAAAGGAGATATTGTGTGTAGTTGTGCTTGTGTAAGGTTTAGGCAGTCTAATTGCATGGGGTTTGGTTGCATCTGGTGCATATTGGGGCAAGGTTTATTCTATGATTCAGCAGGATCATTGTACATTCTCAGGGTAAGGAGAGAGAAGGCTCAATCATTCATGCGGCTGGGGTAAGGTCAATGAGGAGGGAGCTGCAGCATTTAAGTCCATAGGTGAGCAGAAGGACCTTATAGGTCATTCTGTATTGAATAGATAGCAGTGCAGATCATTTAGGAGGAGTGTTATATGATAGAAACATCCCCAGTGGAGAAGAGGGCAAGCTGCAAAGTTTTCAACTAGTTTAAGAGGTTGAGTGGAAGCCTGTGATCCAATAATAAAGGTGGAATGTGTCAAAGGCAAGAATGGTAATTTCAAAGCTGTTGTAGTCAAAGTAGGAATGGATACGGCAGAAATTATGGAGAAATCAGAATGGATTTCCAAATGCTTGAAATATGTTTTGAGAGAGAACTGACTCAAATGTGATGCCAAAATTTTTAACTATCAGAAAAATGGAACAAAGGGTCATCAAGATTTAGATAGGGAGCAACATTACCATGGTTACCTCAATTTTATCATGGTTGTTTCAGAAAGTTGTCAGAGTGCAATTCGGTGATGATGATAAAATATAAGCTGATAGTAGATTTATAAGAATTTCATCAAGTGAGGTTGGAGAATAGGAGAGATTTGTGTGTTCTCAGCATAGAAATTAAATAATTGACCAATACACTGTATAAGAATACCAAGAGTTAGAAGATTGATACAAAACAGAAACCCTGACCCTTGCAGGACACCAAAATGCACCTCCACTGGCTGTGATACAGCATTACCAATGGATAAATTATGAAATGAAAGGTAGGAGTTAAACCAGTTGAGAACAATTCCAGACATACCCAGGAAATCTTGGTTTTCATTAGTGTCAAATGCTACTGAGAGGTTCAGACGTACCAGAATGGAAGGCTGGCTAGCATCAACCACATGGTGAAGGTAGTCTATTACATATAGAACTCTGCCTTGAAACCTGATTGAAAGTTCTCCTGTGTTTGAAGAGAACAGGTAATCAAGAGTTAAGGACTTTTGAGAGATTGAGTGATACCTTACTGAGTCCTTGAGATTCAGTTTCTTTAAGATATGGCAACAGCAGTATGTTTGATGTCAGTTAATACTATTCCAGCCCAAAGCGCTATATTGAAAATATCAATGAAGTAAGAGAGAACTGGGAGCAAATGAGTTAAAGGGAGGTCTTTTTCAATGAGAGAAGGATGTAAATTTCTCATTTTACACTGTGGCAAGAAAAGGAATTTTGGGTGGGGGAGGAAAAGAGGAAAATGCTCAGTGGTGAAGAAGGGAAGAAAAGGCTATGCCAAAGTGGATTATCCTGTCAGAGAAGAAGGCAGATAATTCAACAAGAGATAGTGGGAAGGGACTGGGATTTCAATTCAGTGGGGTCAAAGAGATTGACAAGTAGCTTAAACATGTTGTGTGGTTTGTTTTTGTTTTCTGCAATGATGCAGAGATTGTGACCCTAACAGGAAGAATTTAGGACAGTAGTATATGAGTAGCAGGGGAGTATGGCACAGAGGCTGATTCTGTTTCTGCCACATGAGCATGGTCAGTGTGAAGCTCTCTCTCGATCCTCTCTCTGTTTCCTAGCATTCAAAATAGTTAAGAGATCCATGGGTAAAATTGGCCACTGGAAGTGTAGAGAAGGGGGCCATAGGTACTGAGGCAATAGGTTAGGATCTGTGAGAAAAAGCAGATGGCTATGTTGAGGTCAGCAGAGGTGATAATAGAGTCTAGCAGGGTAAATTGGACTTTGAAAGCTGTGCTTGGATCCCTAACCCCTCTCTCAAAGATTTATCAACACCCTTCAGACCATACAAGCAAAGCACTAAAAACTTGCAGCTACTACACCCACAGACCATTGACATGAGAGGCACACAAATACTAGCCCTACCCTCCACAAACTCAGAATACCCAGCCCACAAAGAAACATTAAAACACCTAATTTGCATTACATTAGAGATAAACTGGCAACCCCTAACACTTCACCCACCTCAAATCAGCTTCCAGAAATGTATCCACTTTACTTATGCAATCTAGCCACCCACTTTCCTGCAACACCCTCATGCATGCACTGCCTCCTGACATCAACCCTTCTAAATCCTCCCGACCTGCCTGAAAAGCCTGGATGTGATGGAACAATCCTTGATTCCTTTCCAGCATGCAACACCACACCCCACACAATTAAATACAGGGTGTGGCAGAACCGATTGAGCAGTTTTAAGCGAGTTATAAAAAAATAAGGGGGGTATATAGAGAGGGTACGCCATATTTAGGGGGTACATTCCGGAGGGGAGCCACAGGGGTCTTTGCCCAGGGGAGTGAGCCATTCCTCAGAAACTGGCAAGGGGACACCTGGCCCCGAGCATTGACTCCTCAAAACTGCTCACTCGTTTCTGCTGCACTCTGTACAATGAAAGATTGCAGGAACAAGAACACTGCGGCTGAAATCCAGCCTTACTTCTGTTTAATAAATGTATCTACCAGCCATTATCAGCATTCTGCTCATAATTGCAGCAGTGTTGTGCATGACCTACATTGTTAAGGATGGTAATTAATTCTTGGTTTATACTAAGGAAATAGAAGCTACAGTAGTAATTTTTAATTTATTTGAATTGTACATTTGTATTTCTCCATAAATATTTGGGCTGTAACAATGCATGATAGTTTATTGATTTATTGGTTTCTAGGCTGCAAGAGCTTCACTTTCATCAGCATTCCAAGCCTATGACAATGGTGATAAATTGTGCCATCTATGGTTGGAAGTTTGGGTGTCGTTTTTAAAGGCTGATATATTTAATATCTATTCCAAATTATTTTATCTGGGTAGTTAATTAAAAGTAATTTCTTTAAAAAAATTTAACTATTTCACCATTTTTATTTTTATAGGTCAGTGTAGCAAGCATGTCTTTCCTTAGAGGATCAAATAACTATGTTTGGTGTACAACATCTGTACTGGGTAAGGGAGCAACTGGAGCGGTTTACCAAGGAGTTAATAGAGTAAGTACTAGCTTACATTCTATAAAGTTTAATTGTATTTTTATCTTTTTTTATAATGAAGAATGATATATAGTGTACCCTTAGGATTTTTTAAAGCTAATTCAGGTGTTACTTTTTTAGTGATAATTTTTCTACATAAACTTCATACCCTAATTTTCTGTATTAAGAATATGAGAATTATTACATCTTTTAATTTTGGTTGTTTGTATAATTGTTAAAAATAATTTGCTATGTATAATTATTACCCCATGGAGACAGTAATACAACCATTGCAATATTAGTTGTACTTGTGTATAATAATCTTGCCTGTATTCAATAACCACGCTGTATAAGGGCTCAGAATTCTGTTTAATCATGACAATGCTCTAGCTCATCAATGCTTTTGAGGTCAGAACTGTAAGACTTTAGGCCAATTACAGCCCTAATTTGACCCCCTCCCCCCTGACATTATTTTAGTTACCCAACTTGAAATAAAGCATCAAACAGAATCATGTTTCATCAATTGAAGAGTTGAAAACAATGGTGCAAACCTGGTGAAATTCAAAAGACATTTCTCTGCAAAAAGGGTTAGGAAGTTTAAACAAGTGAGAAAAGTATTTTGATTATATGATTATGTAGAAAAAATAAACTATATGTTTTAATACTTTCCAGTAATGCTTTGAGTGCCTTATACTTAAAAACACAATGGCCCCAACCTACCTTACTGAAACATAGTATGCACCATCTTAGTGTGTGGGGATACACATGTCTAGAAAATGGGGAAATTAATCCACCAAGTGTGACTGCAAAACTTAGATGCATGTAGATTGGATGTTTGAAAAGACTTTAAAGAGGAAATATGATATTTTCTAGTTTTCTAAAGCTAGAAAAGATGTACTGTTTAGTAAAATAGTTATGCAATAGTTATTTTATAATTAGGTTGCTTCAATTTTAAAAGTAGGTGAACTCTGAGGAAAAGATATCTAAATAAAGAAAGTTGTGTATGATAAGTATGTAGGAAGGCATGGGGAATGTGCTTTGTCCTATTCAACATTCTATACCTATACTCTCCTCCAAAATATGTGCAAAAGATACATAAAACAATCCAATATAGTAGTATTCTGCCTCCTCTCCTTTGGGGAGGGGAGGTGGACTACTACTAATCCCTTTCTTCTCTTTCAGGGTGCTTGTGACGAAAATGATGAGAGAGGCTGATCTGAGTGGGGGACCTGATAGACTTCTATCGCGCCTCCCATTCATCTCTCTCTTCCTACAGGTGGATTTTTTTTGTAAAGTATTGTTGTCCGAATTGATAGTGTGAAAGAAGAAGTAACTGGACAGTCATCCAGGTGAATGGGTGTGTGTTGTGGGTATGTTGATATTAATGATGTTTGAGTCTGGTAGCGAATCTATGACTAAAGATGCCTTCTCCTTTCCAGCTCCTTGGTACCAGTAGTCTATCGACATCTCGCTTGACAACCTTGACCCTCACCTACATTCCTGTGATTGTGAAATGACCATTCCAAAGCGTGGTTCATTGAGGCTCCAACAAGTGGCTGGAACTCTCACATCCCAGTCCCTTAAGATGGGACACCATTAAGGAATTCCTAGAAGAAAGCAGTCCTGCCTCCCTTTACCCCCCAATTTATGTGCATTGTATCTTGAGTTTGGGGATGCACCCAATACTTTATTGTGTACAATTTGGATTCCTCAGTGGAACGCCTTATATATATATATATATATATATATATATATTTATTAATTTTTATTTACTGGATTTTATATATATCTTTATTTTTCATGTGATTTCTTTTTTTGCATTGGCCAATATTGACTTTATAAGGCTGTATATATATATATTTGGGGGTATTGTACACATTTTAGTATTGTGAAGGTTTGGGGTTGCCATTTTTTTTTAAATAAAGTAAATATTAGACTATCCCCTCATTATCCTCCCCTCAAACACCTGGGTGGCAGGGATTGTAGTGCAGGATCCAAAACCTGCTGCCTCATATTTTTGATGTACAAATAGGGACTGCGGGTGGTTTGAGGAAAGAGAGGGGGGATTCATGTCTTTTCTGAATAGAAGAGGAGCAGAAAGGCATGAGGGAGGTGAGAAGGCTGAAGGAGTTGTTGCCGTAAAGGATCGGAAAAAATGTGCAATTGAGAGAAAGGAGAACAATAGTCTGAAGAGGAAAATGAGGAAGATGTAAGAGAGGATTAGAGACAGTCCTGGGGAGGGGAGGGGCATATGGAGGTGGCCCCCTGTGAGATGGACATGGTCCATGAGGCAACCGTCCACCCCTGTGTCAGGTCCTCCTCAGATGGCTCAGGTCTCCTCTCCATCTGCGGGGCATGCAGGGATAGATGGGTCTGCTGCTGTTTTGGTAAGTGACCAGGCCAAGATTGGCACGTCCAGAAATATGCAGAGTGGAGCCTCGATTACTTCGGGGTCCCTCATTCAGAAGCTACCTGTCATTTTCAAGCCCACTGGCTTCAAACGCTTCCCTGTCATATGCTCCACTGATGGCAGCATGTTGGCTAAAGGCAACATGATCCATCAGAGAAGAGCCTTCCTTTGAGAAGGAAATCCTGGCCGTTCAGACCCAGGATCATCTCACATTTTGCGAAGCTAAGGACTTGGTCCTGGTGTGCCTGTCTCTGCGTGGGACATTTTATGCCTCAATTCTTAGAAAGACACCCTTTGCTCCTGGCCCCTCCAGGTCTACCTGTTGTTTACATGCCCATTCAGAACCCTGGGTGCTACCCTAGTAAAGCTGGTGTTACAAAGGGCTCACACCCACCCAGCTAAAACCAGGTCTCCCCTCCCTTCCCCCAGCAAGACCATTTCCCATAAAATGAAATGGCTGCATGCATCCACCAAGTCTTTAGACTCGCAAGAGGCAATATCCATGAAGTTGGTCATGAGGCTATCTTCCGGGGCTCAAAAAGCTGCCCCCCGAAAGGTGGACAGCCTTCGCCCTCACCCAGTGGCATGCTGAGGAGCTCAGAGATGGTGGATCCTACAAAGGAGAGACCCCTGCTCCCCTAAGGTTTTGAGGCTGAGGGAAGAAAAGACTTGCCTGGCGAGCCAAACCTTTCCCGGTAAGTCCTCGAAGGCCTGGAGGGAATATTCCTTCAATGTAATTACCGCGGACTCCAAGCCAATGGGGAGGAACTGCAGAGGCTCATCTCGTCCCATTCCCTGTTAGCTATCCTTTTGCAGGAGACCATGCTGAGCACATACCCCCTGCCTACTCACCCAGGGTATAAGGGTTTTGCCACCCCACCACCACGGGATGGGGGTTGGGCGATGGGATGCACCATTTACACCCGGCATGATGTCTCTGTTTTTCTCTTCTTTAGATACCTCCTTTCAGTTTAGCTGTGCAGCTGCACCTGGATATGAGGTATACACTTATTTCTGCGTATATTCCACCAGTAGCAAACTTGGACACGGCGGACTTCCGCTGCGCCATGGCACGGTTGCCGAGGCCTTTACTCTTGCTCAGAGATCTGATGGTAGACACCCTCTCTGGGGAGACTACTCAATTAATCCCTGGGGTCAAGTCCTTGCTGACCTGATATACAAGCTGGAGATAGCTCTCCTATATAGGGGTGAGTTTATGCATCACTGCCCAAGAACCCATTCAAATATCATTTTCTGGGCCGCTGCCGCCCGACAGTCCGCCCTGGTGGTGCTTGGCACTGGCACAGTGGTCCCGATTTCAGGAAATGACAGATTTCTCTATCTCAGTCTAGGAGTTTAGGTCGGTTGATGAGTTCGTTGAGTTCTCTCTATGGCAACCTCATCACCGTGGGCCTGACTACTATTCCTAGAATGTCTGGCCATTTTGCACGCCAACTGCTCCCGTGGTGGTCAGCCGAGTGTGAGACGCCCTGCAAGTAGAAGCGTTATGCCTACATGCGTTATAAGCACCGTCCGAACGATTTCACTGTCACCGAATTTCTTCTGGCTAGGTTCCGGTATATTCCAAAGCACGCCTGCCGCTCTTCCTAGCAGGCATATGTCTCTTCACTTAACGAGAAAGACCCCTCCAGCAGAGGTGTGGAAGCGAGTCAAAAGAATTCTGGACAAGTTCTCGCATGATTCCCCTCCTGTTGTCCAGGAGAATGGGACTGCAATCTCGGACCCCGCATCTTTGGCAGATTCCTTCACGACCGCTCTCTCCGCATTCTCTGCCTGGGATGCTGCTCCACCAGCGTTCAACGCGCGTTGTGTTGTCACGGAATGCCGCCGACTGGACTTTACCTCCAGAGGCGGAGAACCCTTCAACGACAGGTTTACTCTGAGTGAGTTGCGCTCCGCTCTCGCTTCATGTGCAGACACCGCCCCTGGTCCGGACAATGTCCTGTACGCCATGCTTTGACACCTGGGTGAGCTAGGCATGACCTTTATTAGATTTGTTCAACAGGATCTGGGTAGAGGATATCCTCGTAGATTCCTGGTGAATTGCTACCGTGCTAACTTTTCACAAACCAGACAGAGATCAATCTTTCTCAGCCGGTTTCCGCCCAATCTCTCTAACCTCTTGCATGTGCAAAAAATTGGTAAATGTTGGATTCGCCTTTTTTTCTGAACAGCGGAGGTCACCTGTCTTCTGCAAAGTGCGACTTATGCAAGTTCCACACCATGTCGGATGCTCTCCTCCAACTGGGAAATGCCATCTGTGAGGCCTTCCTCCATAGACAGCACAATGCTACGGTCTTTTTTGATGTGGATAAGGCCTATGATACTGCATGGCAATATGGTATCATGGTGACGCTCCACACGAGGGGGGTGAGGGGACGCCTCCCAATCTTTATATCTGAATCTTTGTGAGATTATTGATTCCGCGTATGGGTGGTGGGAGCCCTCTCCCACCCAATGGAGCAGGAAGAGACTGTCCCGCAGCGAAGTGTCACACTTTTACCTGAGCATCAGCGACATCACCTTGGTGCCACCAGAATATGTTCTTGCTATGTTCTTGGACAACCTTTCGATCTCTTTTGGTGCGGCCCAGATGCCAACTCTGGAGTGTCGACTCCAACAGGCATTGAACCGTGTCTCTTGTTATGCCAAAGTGCACAGGCTTCAGTTTTCCTTAGCCAAGAATAAATTGGTGCACTTCTGCCGCCATCCGCAGTTCCTCCACCCTGACCAAGACTTGTTTCTAAATGGGGGGGGGCCTGGAATTGGTGGACTCTTACTGTTTCCTTGGTCTTGTATTTGACCAACGCCTCACCTAGGAGGCTCATATTCGTAGCCCTAGGGTCTCTTGCACCTGCGCCATGGATTTCTTCGTTCAGCGCCTGGGGCGCTGATAGACCTACTGCCTTACCTTTTTATCAATCCTTTGTTCATTTGAAGCTCGACTACAGATGCAAGTTCATCCCCTGCTGAGTGTGTGCTGTGGAAGGTGGACTCGATCCACCACGCCGGTCTACGCCTGGCGACCGGTGCCTTCCGCACTTCCCGCATTGAGAGCCTAGTTGTCGATGCTGGGGAGATGCCACTCACTCTGCGCCATACACAGTGCATTTCTCGACTGTACACGTGAGCCCAGCGTCTCCCTCAGTTGCCAACAGTTCTCACTGCATTCATAGCTGATCTGTACGTTTACTATGCAGCTGATAGACGCCAGTCATACCCTAAGCCCTTCGGCTTTAGTACCAGGATGCCTCCCTGGAGGGTACCACCTTTGACCATTTTTCACTACGCTTCTGCTCCCAAAGCTTGTACAGTGCCAGGATATTGCATTCGGCCATTTTGGAGCACACTTCATATCACGCTGGAACCGTGCCAGTGTATACAGATGGCTCCAAGTCCCAAGAGGGGGGGTCAGTTTCCACGCCGCATCCCCATTGTTTGAAGTCAGCGTGTCTCTGCCAGGGGCTGCATCTGTCTTCATGCCCGAGCTGGTTGCAATCCACTGCTCGGCATGGGAGATTAGGCGATGTGCCCGGTTCGGAGACCGGATTGTGATTTATAGTGACTCACAAAGCACCTTGAGTGCTCTTGTGAGTATTGGAATCTCTGCATCCCCTGGTTCGCGATATCTGTGATGTCATGGTTTTGGCAAGCAGGTTGGATGTCAAGATTATTTTTGCTGGGTTCCTGGACATGTAGGAATTGTGGGGAATGAGGGAGCCAAAGAGTCTGTGATGACTGCATGACCAGACCAGCATTTCGCTCTTCCTCACACTGATTACATGGCAGGAATACGGGCAGGTGTCCAAGCTGCTTGGCAAAGATGGAGTAGATCGAGGGTATCCTAAAGTCGCGTACCATTGTGCTGCAACTGTTCCCATCGCCCTCCTCCCTAATGTCACAATGGCTTCAGGTTGCTTTCTCTCATCTCTGAATTGGCCACGCTCTCAAGGTACACTGGCATTTGAAGGAACACTCGCCTGCGCCTTATTGTGACGAGTACATTGTCCCCCAGACTGTTCATTACATTCTCGTTGAATGTCCCAGTCTAGCTTATCTTCGCACATGTTACCTACCCTGGTACTGGGATGAGCAGGGTTGCTACCTCGCTACCCCTTGTCCCTTCTACTCAGGACAGATTTGAGCACACTGATGTGGACATTTTGGAGGAGGTTGGCCTCCTCCACCTTATCCAACTGTTTTTTTTTTTTTGTAGGTCGCTCGTTCCTGCACCAGGGCCTCCCCTCAAGCCTGACCATGCTTCCTGCCCTTTTTGTTTTCTTATTGTTGTTTTTTTTTGCATATTATTTTAATGTAGCCTAGTACTAGGCTGTCCTGAGTACAGTGACTTATGGCCAAGTAGGCAGTTGCCAGATGGGCTCCCAAAATAAATATATATATATATATATGGACAGGATAAACGGCAAAGTGTGTATGTTGGCTGTAAGCAGAGTAGAGATGAGGTTCGGAATGGTTGGCATATGAGTTAGAATGGAAGGAATGGTAGCTGATCCAGAGGGACTGAGCCTAGGTGTCTGCGATGCAAGAAAGTTGGGTACATGAGGGCTGAACGTCTTTGGTCAATAGGAAGTTGTTTCAGCTGTGGGCAGTTGGGACATCTGCTAAAAAATTGTAGCCATACAAGAGAAAGTGTGTGTTATGGATGTGGAAGATAGAGACACTTGGCACGAGATTGCACGGAAGGTGGATGAGTTAACATGAGTAGGCCTGGAATGTGTGGTAATTGTGGACAAATAGGACATTATGCCACGATGTGTGCCATCCCAAGGAATACATGCAGTAAAGTGGGACTCTAGGTCATGCAACAAGGTTGTGTAGGACTGGTGAAAGACTTGGGAAAGAAAGAATGAATGGGAATAATGTGAGTAATAGAGATAGTATGACTCAGGGAAACTGAAGAATGAGAGGTTTCCTTCTGGTGAATTCTCAAGAGTGTAAGTGATAAATATGAGAGAAAGATTCTTGAGTCTTGGAGTGAATTGGGATTGGAAAGTGAATAGGTGTGTGTGCCAGTTAAATGTGGAAAAGAAGAAGTAAGTGCATTGATTGATACAGGATGTAAGGTAAATGTTGTTTACTATGAAGCGTTTGTAGGAATGAAAGTAAGTGAAGCTAAGGATAGTAGATATCATTTGACTGGATTGGGTGAGCAGGATGTGCCAATTGTTGTGAGGTTTAGAGAGAATTTTGATTGCAGGTGTCTGAATGAATGAAGATGAATTTTTTGAATTAGAAGGATAGCAGTTTTTGAGAGCAAATGGTATTGTGATTCAACCTGATGTAGAGATGATTGAATGTAAGAAGAATTGAAGTTTGAAGTGTCAATGGTATTTGGATCCAGATGGATGTGTGAAAGTGAATATTATGGAAGATGTGGAGGTATATGTGATGGAGAGTGTGTCTGTTAAACAGGATGAAACATTGAGTGCAAGGATTGGATGGAATTTTGATTTTGAGATAGTGCTGCGAACTATTGACTTAAATGAGTTGGGTATGTGTTTGATGGTGTAATTGATATGGAAGATCTGCGTGTGTGCATTCAAGTTTGGTCCGATCTGAAAAGGAAGAGTTTGAGAGGAGTCCAAGTGGGAGATAAATTAGGCAGGCTGAATACAGTGGTGAATATGGAGAATGATACACATGTGGCAAATGCAAGTGTATTTTCTATGAGTGTGAGGGGGATGAGGACTTCGGCAATGGTCGCTTGCCTGAATTCAAAATTGCCCCCCCCTCCCTAATCTATCCAAGGCCTCGTCATTTCCCTCCCCCCATGGTACAAGAAATTGAGGAACAGTGTGAAGAATTAGTGTAATTGAACCAAGCATGAGTGCTTAGAATACTCCTATTATACCTGTGCAAAAGCCAGATGGAAGTTTGTGACTGACTGGGTATTGATTATAGCAGAGTAAATGAATGAATGTTGAAAGATAAGTTTCCTATGAGTGTTGTGTCCAAAGATGGGGCGAAACCAACTGATTACATTGCCCTACTTGAATTAGATTAGTGTCCATTAACACACAAGATGGATCTTCCCCCTACCTTCAATGAATTGCTATGGGCAATTCAGTCACTCAAAGTCAACAAATCTTCAAGCCCTGACAACATACCCGCAGAGATCTTAAAGCACACCTCTACAAATTCATCCTGGAGCAAGTGCCCCAAAAGTGGAAGGATGCTAATATCATAATATATAAAAACAAGAGCAGCAAAAACATTTGTGGCAACAGCAGAGCTATATCACCACTTTCTGTTGCGAGGAAAGTCCTCTCTAAAATCATCTTGCAGAGACTAAACATCCTTAATCACAGAAGACCTACTCCCATAATCGCAATGTGGCTTTCGCAAGGATTGAGGTACAGTTGACCTGATTTTCATAGCCTAGGACCTGCAAAAAAAATCTAGAGAGCAAAACAAAGATTTGTTTATGGCTTTCATTGATCTCACAAAGGCCTTTGACCCTGTAAACAGGGAGACACACTGGGTTATGCATATTTCTGACTGCCCACCAAAATTCATAAAGATTGTAAGACAGTTACATGACAGTATATATGCTAAAGTGACAATGGGTAGTCTGGAGTCAACCCCTTTCGCTATTAACTCTGGGGTGAGACAAGGGTGTGTGATGGCTCCAGTATTGTTCAACATTTACCTAGTATGCGTCTATGCATCACTACACTACTTCACCGTACTGTCTGTAAGAAAGTGGAATAACCATCAATTTCAGACTGGATGGCAGCCTTTTCAACAAGAGACCACATTCTGGACCTACAATATGTAGATGACTCTGCTTTGGTGGCTAACTCACCTGAGGTACTGCAATATGTCTTGACCACTGCTACTGATATATAAACCAGATTTATCCTTGTTGCAAATATAAAGAAAACAGAAATACTCACACAGTGGTCTGATGAAGCGCCTCCTAATCCTCCAGAGTTTCAAATTGCTGGTGAGAATCTTGCAAACCTTCTATCTTTTAAGTACCTTGGTAGCTACCTCTCCAATGACACGCATTTGGATGTTGAAATACAGCACTGCATTAGACAAGCAGCAGCATCCTTTGGGCAACTCTCTACAAGAGTCTATCAAAATAAAGACTTGAAAATAAGTACTGAGATGACTACAATGCTGTTTGTCTATCATCTCTCCTGTGTGACTGTGAAACATGGATGACATACAGGAGAAACGTAAAGCCTCTAGACTCATTCTATATAAGATCCCTGCAAAAGATCCTTGGTATGACATAGCAAAACATCATGATACATGTCTCGATACTGGAGAGAACCAAGAGCACCAGCATCGAGGCAATCATTTCTAAACACCAGCTGCGATGGCTGGGTCACATCATACGCATGCCTAAAGAAAGGCTTCCCTGCAGAGCGATGTATGGTCAGCTCCATGATGGAAGGAGGGCAGCGGGTGGTCCCAAGCTCAGATTCAAAGATAATATCAAGAAAATGCTGAAGAAATGCATGGTTGACTATTCAAATCCGGAGGAGTCAGCTTCAAACAGGGTGAATTGGACACGACTCAGCCATGAGGGAGTAGATCATCTTGAAAACAACCGCCAAGATCATCAACCCCAAAACTGTGCTCGCCAGAGTGTGAGACAGCAAGAGCCACCACCCCAACCTCCTCCCAAATTTTCAATGTCCTACCTGTGGCAAGCAATGCTTATCTAGTATTGACTTGTACAGTCCCTGGATAAGACATGGACGGGAGTAAGAGAGAGAACATCATCATCAGACCCGGTGGACTACCTTAAGTGAGTATAGTATGTATGGATCGGAAGTATTTGTGAAGATAGATCTGGTACCGTGCTACTAACAGATCCCTGGGGCTGAAGAGGGTGGGCCTATTATTGGTTTAGAAACCTGAGATTTGGGTTGGCGAATGCCTCAACCACTTTTCAGCATGCTATGAATGTAGAGTTGAGTGGTTTTCCATGTAAGAAAGTGCAAGTATTTTTGGATAATATTTTGGTGAGAGCGAGAACATGCAAGATCATATCATATCTTGGTGAATGATGTTTTGAGAAAGTTGGAAGAGGTTGGTATGAAAATGAAGTTGTCTAAATGTGTGTGGTTTGCCAGTGAAGTTGAGTTTTGGGGACATAAGGTGGGTGCAGCTGAATTGCATAAATCTGTGAAGTTTGTGGAAAAGGTCAGGAATTTTGCTAAACCTACCATAGAGAGTTGCATGGTTTCTTGGTTTGGTTGAGTTCAAAAGAAGGCTTATGAAAGATTGTTCAGGTATGATGAAACCATTGAGTGTATGAACTAGGAAAAAGAAGAGTACAGTGATTAAGTGGAATGACTCAATGAATGCAGCATTTGAGAAGTTGAAAGAGATGTGGAACTTGTGTATGTTTCAAAGGTGTTTAGTGTGGCAGTATGTGCGTATTCAACGATTGAAAGAGAGTAGTCTGTGTTACATTTCTGTCTCAAATCATTACATCCATTTTTGTATGGAGTACAATTTATAGTGAGAATGGATCACCAGCCATTAGTGTATTTGTAACACATGAGGTTAGTGGATAGTAGACTTGCAAGAACGATGGAAGATTTGAGTGATTTTGATTTTTTAATTGAGTATTTGCCAGGTGAAAGGAATGGGATTGCTGATTTGATTTCATGTTTGTCACGAGGTTTAAATGAGAGTGAGACTGTATGTATAAATCATGAGTATTTGCCAGCAGATGTAGTTGTAGGAAGGAAATGTAAAGGTGGAGGTGATTCTATGTTCAAAAGTGTGTTGTATGCCTTATGAGACTTGATGAAAGATAGATTGCTTGAGAAGATGCCAGAAAGCATGGATGTATTAAGAAAGATGGTTATGGAAGAATTGTGTAAAAGACCAAAGCAATTGGGAATGGAAAATTTCAGTAGGTTAAGGAAAGAGTTGAGAAGTATGTGTATGCCAAGAGTGATGACATTTCAGGAAGTGATAGTGAGTAAGCTGTTTGGCGTGAGAGTATATGTATATTATGATGTGGAGAAGCCAGTGATGCATCGTGGTAAAGGTGTAGACTGAGAGAATGGGTGTGAGTTGCATCTGCAATGTTTTAGTGGAGTGCATTATAATTAGTTAATTGAGAAGAAGAATTATGTAAGAAGCACATTAGATGAAGTTTGCAAGGAGATTATTCCCGTTAGTGAATGAGGGTTTGGATGCTGCAGCAGTGTTTGTTGAATGGGATTGAAGAGAGAGTGCAAGTTATCTTGACTATGAATGGGAAGAGATAGTGTGGAATGATTGATACAGGTGCTCAGATTTCCTTTGTAAATGCAAAAGTGGTGTGTGATGCTGACAGTATGAGTTGGATGAACATAACTAGAAGAGGTGTGACAGTCTTGATAAATACACTCAAAAGTGGAAGTATTATGGCATGTGAGGAAGTGAGTTTGTTTGTAAGCATGGGGAAGTTTAATGACATATTACATGAATTTGTTGCATTAAGTGAGAATGAGTTACCATATTGTTTTCTGTTTTGGATCGATTTTTTGCACAAGAATAAGATTTTGGTAGATGTAAGTAATTAATGTTTAGTGCAAGATGGCATAGCAGTTGGGAATTTGTAGAGTGAGCTTGTAGGATGAACTGGATTTGTAGGAGTAGCAGGTGTTGATTTGAGTAAAGAGCTGCTGACTGCTGAAGATATAGAGAGAACGCAAGAGTTGTGTCCAATTGTGTGTTAATTGAAAGATAGTGTGATGACCAGTGTTCCTGTGATTGAATGGAGCGGCATATTAAGAGAGTTTAGAAGGTTTTCTTGAAATTTTGTAGTATGCAAGGGCTTAGTGTATTTTGTGTGATGTATAGATGATGAGGATGTATATATTCCAGTGTTTTCTGTATGTGGTACAATTGGGATAGTGAAGATTTTGCATGAAGGGTATAGTCCCTTTTTGAGAAAGATTTTCATGGATATAGTGACTACATGTGAAGTGGGCCAGAAAAGAAAGTATCAGAGAGTGTATGCTACCCTGCCACTACTAAAGTTGTATGAATGAACCTTTCAAAGTGCTAGCGATTGATTGCTCTCTCTTCCGATGACTGTGACAGGGTATGTAAGAATGGTTGTGATGGTGCATCGTAAGAGTAAATTTGTGTATGCCACACCTGTGATGAGTAAATCATTGTTGAGTGTTGCTAGAGTAGTGAGAGAGAATGTTGCCCATGTGCTTGTGTAAGCCTGTGCGTATGTTGAGTGGCAATGGATCTGAGTTTGTGGGTAGTGCTTTTGAAGAGATGTGGAGTGAATGGGGGATAGATCATATGCAAACGATTCCTTATGTACCTAGTGCGAATGGCTTGGTTGAAAGAACTATAAGAACCCTCAGTGAGAGGTTGCGATTAATGGTGAATGATGAGAAAGAATGGAATGAATGCTTGGGAAGAGTAATTTGGGTGTATAAGATGAAGGTGCATAAAGCGACTGGAATGTAAGTATTTGATGAATTTTGAAAGAATGTTTAGGCCACATAAGGGACTTATGAGAGTGATCATGAGTTATGGAGAAAAGAGAATGAAAGGTTTGAAAGTTTTTCTGTTGGAGATAAAGTGCTGAGAGATATTGAAACAAAGGGTAGATTGAATGTGGATAAGTTGAAAGAGAAGTTTGTAGGTTCGTTTGTGGTGATAAAGGTTTGGTTAAATGGGGTAAGTTATGTGATTGTTTGTGAAAGAGAGGATGGAAGTTTGGATGAAGGTAGAGTGTGCATCACGGTCATTTATGAAAGTGGCATGAACCTCCTCAATATTTGGTGCAACATCCAGTGAATGAGTTTCTGGGAAAGTATAAGAAGACTGTGAAAGGGTAGATGATATAGTTAGTGCTCTAGAAGGGAAGCAGCTAGTGTTAGTCGAACATGGAAGCAGGAAGTGTAAGAGGAAGCTGTTGAGAAAGGATGAATAGATGCAACAGTTCAGTGAGATGGGAGAGTTTTCAGGGTTTTTGCAAGATCGACATGGATTATATGATAGAATGTACAGTATTTGTAAGTTTCCTTTGAATGAATCTGAGTTTATGCTAAGGAGTATAAATGGGATAAGTGCGCAATTGGAGCAAAAGTTGATGAATGTTATGAAAGAGTGGGAAGGATTGATGGGTGAAATAGAGAAGCCGGTTGAGGATTTGAGTGAGATTGGTCAACGAGTGTCAGATGTGTGTGTGGATGAAGGATGAAGGGCATGGAGAAAGGGACTTTGCGACATATGACAGACAGTTGTCGGCCCTGCGACTAGGCAGAGAGGCAAAATGAAAGAGTATGACTGAGTGATGCCGAAAGCTTTGTGAATGAGTGAGATATGTTTGTGAAGATAGGGATTGATACATGCTGAGGTGAGGCGAACTTAGGTGGGAGGGATGTAGTAGTAAGTATTAGTCCTCCTCCCGTGCCTAAATGTCTAATCTCTCATCTCTTCCAGGGTGCTTGGGACAAAGATGATGAGAGAGGGTGATCCAGGTGAGGGACTCGATAGACTTCCATCGCGCCTACTATTCATCAGTCTCTACCTACAGACGTATTTTTCAGTTTATTGAAATAAGAGTTGAGAGACTGATTGTTTTTGTATCACATTCAGTGATCTTACTAGTTAAGTGAGGAAGTTTGAATTGATAGTGCGAAAGTAGTAATAGCTAGACAGTCATCCAGGGAAGAGTCAGTGTGAATGGGTGTGTGTGTATGTATGTATGTTGGCATTAATGATGTTTGAGTGTAGCAGTGAATCTGTGACTGAAGATGCCTTCTCCTTTCCAGCTTCTAGCTCCTTGGTACTGGCAGTTTATCAACATCTAGCTTGAGAGGCAGCGGCAGACAACCTTGACCCTCACCCACTTCCTGTGACTGTTAAGGTCTGTCCCGAAGCTTGGGTCATTGAGAGCGTCTCCCAGGCTCCAACAAGTGGCTGAAACACTCTCATCCCAGTCCCTTAAGACAGGATGCCATTAAAGAATTCCTAGAAGAAAGCGGGGGTGCACCCCTGAGTGGAAGGCCTTATATATATTTAAATTTTTATTTACTGGATCCTATATATATCTTCTATTTTCTTGTTTGATTTCTTTTTTCCCGTTGGCCAATATTGATGTAAGGCTGTATATATTTGGGGGTTTTGTACACATTTTAGTATTGCGAAGGTTTGGGGTTGCCATTTTTTTTTTTTTACAGTCTTTTTGAAATAAAGTAAATATTAGACTAGCCCCTCATTATCCTTCCCTCAAACACATGGGCGGCTCTGTTGGAGCAGCAGGGATTGTAGTGCAGGATCTAGAACCTGCCACCACAACAACACAGCAAGCATTCCAATCAATAGATCCAAAACCATTTCCTAATTGCGATTTTACAAAGCATTAATCCAGCAGTGACATCTCTCCCACTTCATACACAGGTCAACCTGGACTGGCCTTGTGGTAGGTCCATTTTTGTTTGCCTCAGCTCACCAGTGCCCAATGTAATGCTGGCCTTTTGTTTGAGGTTTTGGTGAATGGAGGACAAAGTTGCCTGGAAGCAGTGTGTGTCCCCCGTCTTTTGCTGAGGTCTGACGTTTCTCCCCCCCCCCCCTCCTCCACAGGCGAAATATATAAGTAGAGGTTTTGATGAGTGATTGAAAATGGCCAATAGTGAATGCACGAAAGAAGTGGAGCTGGACGTAAAGCCAGGTACGGTATGAGTAAGTGAGGGAGGGGTAAACATGTAACACCTTGAAAAAAAGCAACAGGGAGTAATTATTATCGATTTTTTCAGCTCCTTTGGTCCCGCTGCTCTTGTCTGTGAGTGAGGAGAGGGAAGAAGTCAAGCGCTAAGCCTTTGGCGTGTGGCACAATTAAGGGGCCACAGCCAACTGTCCCTTTGGTTCCCCTTGAGAGAGAGAGACCGACCGACCGCTTGAGTGCACTTTCTTCCCCGCCCCATGCTCAGGGAGAGTGAGTGAACCATCCCATAACATGCAAAAAAAAAATGCCCTGTGGCAACATTAGTGACTATTAAACTAAATGAGTCGGCTCAATTGGAGGTTTAGTGGTGGCCATGAGTGTTGGAGAGAGAGAGGGGTGGAGGAAACCATTGGTGCTTTTGCAAACCAATAGTTGTGTTTCGAAATTGTATATATTTATGGTGTTGCCTCTATATTGACATTTGTATATATTTATGGTGTTGCGCCTATAGACATTTGTATACATTTTGTGTTCCGCATGAGGAAGGTTGAAGTGGGAGCATCCATTTGTATATATTTTGCATTGTTCATTTTTCTTATATATTTATATTGTTGGGTAATTAATTATATTGGGTGATGGATATATTTATGTTATTTTAATAAAAGAGAATAGTTATCTGTGTATTTTGTCTCCTTCCAATCTGACAGGCATCTCATGAGTGAGTGAGGGAGCCTTGTGGCAGGTGGTTTCCGGGACCAGCCGCTACAGCCTGACCAACACAGACATCTTCACCCACTGCCACCAGAAACTGACAGATCCCACCACATATAATAACATGCCCTGCAGTTGCTCAACCTAGGCAAGATCTGAAAATACACAGATTTGAATAACTATGGGGGACCCTGTATTTGTTGGCGAGGATTCATTGAGGCCCCTGGCCTGAGTACAGAATTTTAAGCCAAAGGCAATATAAGTTAGGCCTGCAGGGAAGAGATTACCACATATTTCAAGACACCTCAATTACTTCAATGATGAAACCTTTAAATGTTTTCTCACCTTTCTTTGATGCGCCATTCAAGCACTGATATCCACACTGATGCAAATATTTCCCCCTTTATCATAATATCCTCATTGTTCATTTGTTTTCATTTTTCTCATTTCAGTCAGTTATTAACACTTGTTACTTCTCTCTGAATATATGCATACTTTTTATTAGTATGTTTTACATGAAATGTTGGGGAGAGGGATGGTAATAGGAAGTTGAAACTGTCATAAAAAAAGAATATATTTAATCAAGAACTGATCAACTTACATTAATAACTCTTTGCCAATGATCCTCTAATAATAATAATCCATTTCTTTCAAATTCTTTTAAGTCTCTTGATCACAATTGCAGCAAAAGCAATATATATTTCCATTAACTTTATTGTGAATATTGAGTTCAAAGTGTTTGAAAAGTTGCTATTCAGTAGGGGAATATGGATGCTACCTCAAAACTTCTGATCTCAAATTCTCTTAGCTTAGATATTTTATCAATACCATTAGGCCGCTATTGTTTCCCTTGCTTCCAAAAATGGATGATTCCTTTACTATTTCACACACACCATAATCTTCATAGGATGCAACTGTAAATACCTCTGGCACATGACTTTTTTTTTCTTGGCTAGCCATTCATCAGATGTCTTTCTTCTGTCATATAGTATCCATTTTTCATCACAGGTTATATTCTCTCTCACTACATACAATGGACAGATTTCAAGACATGACAATTACTGATTTCATTCAATTCATGTGGAAGCCACATTTCCAATTCTTTAGCTTTCTCTATTCCCTTGTGGTAACATGGCATGGTGAGTGCTAAAGTCCTAAAGCCTTCAGCTCAAACTGCAGGCGATAAATGTAGATCATTAGATACAAGTTATGGGACTTGAGGTTCATTATTGGTTTCCATGGTTCTAGACCCAAACTTATTTACCAACACTGAGTTCTCAATATAGTAATCTTTATCTGAATTCTTTGTTGATGTTATCAGCAACTTGCACAGCAGTTTGTCCCTATTTGTATGTGTAAATTAGTTGGATTTCTTAGGTAGATAGCATTGGTGTTGAAAAGTATGAAAGGCTAAAAGAAAAACTATATTTCATGAGAAACAACCTAATACATCTTATCCTTTAGCACACAGGTGAACCTGTAGCTGTGAAAACATTTAATCAGTTATCCCACATGCGTCCTCAAGAGGTTCAAATGAGAGAATTTTTAGTTCTTGAGAAAGTTAATCATGAAAATATTGTGAAGCTCCTGGCAATTGAAGAGGAAGTAAGTATTATTCATATTCACTTTATCTTGGCATGGTTTCTTTCTTTGCTCTTCATATGCCCTGTAAGGGGCATGGCGATATGCCATCCTGGCCGCCGTGCTGACGGGACTCAGCACCCTATCCGACCCCAGCTTAGCCTCTTCTCCTTCCTTCAGACACTTGTGTTTCCTCGCTTTTCATACAAACTCTCCCACAACTTTCTCTGGTCAGCCTCTAATTTCACAGGGTAGATGCTGACCTTCTTCTCAAGCCAACCGTCCTGGATCGGAGCTGAGGGGGGAGGGGACAACGTTCCCTAACCCCTGAGCTCCGGTTCGGGATGTGTTTTTTTTAACAACCTGCTTCATCCCCACCCATACCTTCCTCACATCCCTTTTTCTTTCCTCTTCACACTCTTATCAGTTTTACGCTGTGTCTAAGGTGGAGCCGCCATGCTGATGGACTGCCAGGCCACCAGGCGGGAGGGGTGGTCCCAAATGGCGGCGCCTGGCTCTGCCGGGCATGTAAGCACCTCTTGCAGTGCGGACTACTGCGAGAGGTGATGCGCGATTGCATCCCGTGTAAAAAAGAGGTTCATCATGCCCATCAATGACAAAATTTTTAAAAAAACCCAAATCTCTCCCCAATTTTCCTTGCTCATCAATGGAGCCGCCCTCGGGCAGCTCCACAAAAAAAAATGGAGATTCCCTCCCTGTACTTGCACAGGGGACCCTCCATATTTCTTTAATCGGAGAGGAGGCTTACTCCTCTCCTACACCTTCGGTCGCTTCCCTCAAAAGACCTGCTGGCAAGAATATTAAACCTTGCCGGGGTCAAGGCCTGTGCCTCCCCACACAAGACTGGTGATGCTGCCAAGGGGACCTGCGATGTCCTGGGACGGGATGGCCAACTGGAGGCCCATCCTGTGATAGACATGGTCCTTGAGGAAACCCAGTCTCAGACGGTAGGGCCTTCCATGGGGGGAAATCCAGGCTCGGCACCAAGCACCGAACCCGAATCCGCCCCTATGCAAGGTCCTCCTCAAACGGCTGAGGGCTCCGAGGCAGTACAAGGAGGGAAGGGATCTCCTCCAACCGGTGCCCCTGCGACCACCAGGACCTTCTCCATTTCGGAGAAGGACCTGGCTGAGGCCGGTCCATTTTGCCAGGGGGCTCTTGCCGGCAGGGAGGGGGGGAAGCGGGTTCATTCCCCGCCCTCCTCTCCTAAAAAGAAAAAAAATAGGAAAAAGACTAAGAAGACTCGGGGCTCCTTTCTATCCGGGATACAGCGGGAACGAATGGGTCTGATGCAACTTCGGTAAGTGACCAAGCCAAGATCGACACATCCGGCCCCTCTGGCTCTCCGGGTGTGGAGCCCCTGACTATAACGAAGACGAAAAGAGTGCAGGGCGGAGCCTCGATAACATCGGGGCCCCTCATACAGAGGTTACCTGGCATTTTTGAGCCCGCTGGCTTCAAACCCTTCCTCGTTATTCGCTCCACTGATGGCAGCATGTTGGCAAAGGGCAACATGATCCATCAGATGAGAGCATTAGCTAGTGCAATTCGTAGAGAGCCGGAGGTGACCGGTTTCTTCGGACGGGAGCCTTCTGGCGAATGCGGCGAATTGCCCCGAGGCAGCCAAGATAAGTGCTCTTCGGACACTTGATGGTACCCCGGTGAGTGTGATGCCGCACTCTACCATGAACTTTGTGAAAGGAGTAGTTTATGCGAGAGAACTCGTTGACTACTCCATTGAGGACATCACCTTAGAGCTGGCCGACCATGGGGCGGTCAAGGTCGAATGTGTGATGAGAAAACAGGGAGGGGCCTCGAGACCCACCCCTACACTTTTTGTCACGTTCGACTGTGACAAGATCCCTGAGTCGGTGCGTGCCGGTTGGTACCGCTACCGCGTGAAGGTATTCGTGCCACTGGCGCGGCGGTGCTATTACTGTTACTGCTTCGGCCATACGAATCGTTCTTGTAGACGTGCAAAGTCGAGGTCACCCGAAGTTTGTGTAAATTGCTCCAAGGCCGCACATGATAAGAGTAAATCGTGTGTGGCCAAGTGTGTAAATTGCGGAGAGCAGCACCCCGCTTCTTCGAAGCAATGTGGTGCATATCTCCTTGAGAAAGAATTCCTGGCCGTTCAGGCACAGGATCGACTCTCATTCCACGAGGCTAAGGACTTGGTCATGGCGCGCCCGGCTCTGCCTGGGACGTCATATGCCTCAATAGTTAGAAAGGCACCCTCTGCTCCTGGCCCATCCAGGCCAACGAGCACGGTTGTTTCCGCGCCCATTCGGAGCCCTTCTGCAGGCTATACTCAACCCGGGCGCTTCCCTAATAAAGCTGGCAGCAAAAAGGGTTCACACCCAGCCCCGGCTAAAACCAGGGCTCCCCCCTCTTTCCCCAGCGTGACCGTTTTCCGTAAGGCGAAACGGCCACGCGCCTCCACCGAGTCGTTAGACTCACAGGAGGCAACAGCCCTGAAGATGGTCGCTAGGCCATCTTCCGCGGTTCCTAACGCTGTTCCCCGAAAGGAGGAGAGCAACAAAGGAGCTTCGGCCACACCTAGGTGTGGAGCGAGTGGCTCGGAGACGGTGGTTCCTCGAAAAGAGGGCCCCCCGCCTCCCAAGCCGCAACGCCCGCCTAAGTTTTCGAGGCGGGGGGAGGAAAAGACTCACATGGCGAGCCCAACCTCCCTTAATAAGTCCTCGAAGGCGACAGCGCCTTCAGCGCTTTGTCCGGCCAACAGCGCCCGGGGTTCTGCCTCCGGGAAGCGTACGGCTATTCCCGTGAGGGTCTTCTGTTCGAGGAGGGCCCCCGCGTCTCCTCCGAGCTAGGCCTGGAGGGCATATTCCTTCAATGGAATTGCCGTGGACTCCGGGCCAACTGGGAGGACCTGCGGAGGCTCGTCTCGTCCCGTTCCCCGTTAGTTATATTTGTGCAGGATACCATGCTAGGCGCGTGCCCCCTGCCTGCCCTCCCGGGGTATAAGGGTCTTGCGACCCCACCACCACGAGATGGCCCGGCTGGGCGATGCGTTGTTTACACCCGGCATGATGTCTCCGTTATTCCTTTCTCTTTAGATAACTCCTTTCAGGCAGTGGCTGTGCAGCTGCACCTGGATAGGAGGTATGCTATCATTTCTGCGTACATTCCACCGTCAGCTGACTTCGACGCGGGGGATCCCGCCGCGTCGTGGCACGGTTGCCGAGGCCCTTTCTCTTGCTTGGAGATCTGAACGACAGGCATCCTCTCTGGGGAGATTACTCAATAAATCTCAGGGGACAAGTCCGCCGATCTGATCGAAGAGCTTGAGATGGGTGTCCTAAACGTGGATGAGTTTACGCATCACTGTCCGAAAACCGCTTCATTTTCTTGCCTTGACCTATCTTTGTGCTCTTCGGATGCACAGCCTGATTTTGATTGGGGGGTGGTCGATGACCTCCATGGTAGTGATCACTTTCCCATTCAAATATCATTTTCAGGGCAACTGCCGCCTGAGAGCCCACCTCGGTGGTGCTTGGCGCGGGCGCCGTGGCCTTCATTTCAGGAAATGACTGAATTCTCTCTCTCAGTTGAGGAGTTTAGGTCGGCAACCTCATCGCTGTGGGCCTGAATACTATTCTAGAACGTCTGTCCGTTTTGCACGCCGACCACTCCCATGGTGGTCGGCCGAGTGTGAGACGGCCCTCAAACAGAAGCGTTATGCCTACATGCGCTATAAGCGCCACCTGAACGATTTTACTGTCACTGAATTTCGTCGGGCTAGGTTGCCCGTTTCTCCGCATTCTCTATCTGGGATGCTGCTCCGCCAGCATTTAATGCACGTCGTGATGTCGAGGAAGGACCCTGACTGGACTTTAACGCCAGAGGCGGAGAACCCTTCAATGACAGGTTTACTTTCAGTGAGTTGCGTTCTGCTCTTGCTTCGTGCGCGTTCACCGCCCATGGTCCGGATGTCCTGTACGCCATGCTTCGACAGCTGGGTGAGCGAAGCATTGCTTTTCTCTTAGATTTGTTCAATAGGATCTGGGTGGAAGGTCTCCTCCCGGATTCCTGGCGAATGGTTACTGTGCTCGCCTTTCGCAAACCGAGGAAAGATAACTCTACTCCTGCCGATTTTCGCCCAATCTCTCTAACCTCTTGCGTGTTCAAGTTGATGGAGAAATTGGTAAATGTTAGATTAGCCTTTTTCCTGGACAGCGGAAGTCATCTGTCTTCTGCAAGTTCCACTCCACGTCGGATACTCTGCTCCGACTGGAAAATGCCGTCTGTCAGGCCTTCCTTCGTAGACAGCACTACGCCACGGTGTTTTTCGATCTGGAGAAGGCCTATGATACCGCATGGCGATACGGTATCATGGAGACTCTCCACACGATGGGGGCGAGGGGCCGCCTCTCACTGTTTATATCTGAATTTTTGCGAGATCGTCGATTCCGCGTACGGGTGGGGGGAGCCCTCTCCGGCCCAAAGGAGCAGGAAGAGGGTGTCCCGCAGGGAAGTGTCCTTAGTGTCACACTCTTTGCACTGAGCATCAACGGCATCACCTCGGTGCTGCCGGAAGATGTTCTCGCTACGCTCTACTTGGACGACCTTTCGATCTCTTGGTGCGGCCCTGATGCCAACTCTGGAGCATCGCCTCCAACAGGCATTGAACCGCGTCTCTCGCTATGACGAAGCGCACAGGTTTCGGTTTTCTTTAGCCAAGACCTAGTTAGTGCATTTCTGCCGCCACCCACGGCTCCACCCCGACCCAGATTTGTTTCTTAATTGGGTGCGCCTGGATGTGGTTGAATCGCACCGTTTCCTTGGTCTTGTACTTGACCGCCATGGATATTCTCCGTTCCGTGACGTTCTGCGTTTGAGGCGCTGATAGGGCTACTGCCCTACTTTTTTATCGCTCCTTTTTTCGTTCGAAGCTCGACTACAGATGCGAGTTTTATGCATCCGCAGCTGAGCGTTTATTGCGGAAGGTGGACTCGATCCACCACCCCGCCCTTCGCCTTGCGACCGGTGCCTTCCGCACTTCCTCCATTGAGAGCCTGTTGGTCGATGCTGGGGAGATGCCACTCGCTCTACGCCGCGTGCAGTGCATCACTCGCCTGTGCGCGTGAGCCCGGCGCCTCCCTCAGTCGCCAACAGCTCTCACTGCATCCGCAGCTGATCTCGACGGTGTCTATGCCGCCGAGAGACGCCAGTCATACCATAAGCCCTTTGGGTTTAGGGCCAGGAAACTCCTTTGAGAGCTATGTATAGCTCTCGGGCCGGTGGCGCTCCTGGTTCTGCCCAGGACGCCACCCTGGAGGGTACCACATTTGGCTATTTGTCGCCACGCCTCTGCTCCCAAAGCTTATACAGCACCGGGAATATTGCGTTCGACCTTTTTGGAGCACACCTCGTGTCACGCTGGAACCGTGCCAGTGTATACTGATGGCTCCAAGTCCCAAGAGGGGGTCGGCTTCCACGCCGTATCCCCTCTATTTGAAGTCAGCGGGGCTCTGCCAGGCGCAGAGTCCGTCTTCACCGCCGACGCGCCCGTTTCGGAGACTGGATTGTGATCTATAGCGACTCACAAAGCGCCCTGAGTGCTCTCGGGGTATTGGAATCTCTGCATCCCCTGGTTCGCGACATCCGTGAAGCCACGGCAAGAATACGGGCAGCTCTTCGGGCTGCTTGGCAAAGAAGATGGGAGACGGTTCAGGTGAACTTAAAGTTGCGTGCCATTGCGCCCCGACTGTTCTCATGGACCTATCCCCCAATGCCGCGACGGCTTCAGATCGCTTTCTGTCGTCTCCGAATCATGCACATTCGTGTGACGCATCGCCATTTGATGGAGCGCTCGCCTGCGCCCTATTGTGACGACTGCGTCGTCCCCCAGTCTGGGTGATCTTCGCGCACGTTACCTGTCCTGGTACCGGGATAGGCGGGGTCGCTATCGCCTGTCCCTTGTACTCGAGATGGGTTCGTCCACACCGACCTGCAGACTTTTAGACTTTTGGGAGGAGGCTGGCCTTCTCGCCGTTATTTAATATTTGACTATGGATCGCGTTCTTCTTTGCCGGGGGAGGGCGGGCCCCCCCTGTTCGACAGAGCTTACTTTTATTTTTTCAATTTGTTTCTTTTTCTTTTTTTCTTTTGATTTAGCTTTTAATATAGCCTAGATTTAGGTTAGCTTGAGTACGGTGACTTATGCCCTAGAAGGCAGTCCCCAGATGAGATATTATAATTAAAAAAAAATGCTCTTCATATGCTAGCTTACTATGTAGGTTTCTAATAGGTATAAAAAGCTGCAGTTACAAGTTACAACTGATTTTTTTAAAGACATATTTTTAATATCCCTTAAAATAGTCATTCTTATCTAACAAAATTGAAACAAATATTTACATTAAATGGACAGTGAAACAAAACAAGAAATGAGAATAATCACCTAGTCTGATGTTATGTCCCCCTAAATGTACTTTAAATTCTTGATTATTAAAGGACACATAAGGCTGGTTTGAATAAGCTCACCACTAAGCTGTTGAAACAGAGGACAACCAGCTCTTTTAAAAATTCACTGTCATTCATATTTTGCTATATAACAATGTATATTAGCTGCTTGTAAAACTTGGTTAAATTTTTATGTACACTCAATATCCAAAATTTTACACCTACAAACGCCTCATCTTGACAAATGCAGACATCTACACTCACTGCCATCAGGTACCAGACAGTCCAACACACTTCCTACATACATACCCTTGGACCAAAAATCTACAGATACAGTGTGTTTGATCTCTGTGGTAACCATGTCCAGTTGCTAAAGTTTATCAGGAAGGTTGGCTTAGAAGCAGAACTTTGAGCCAAAGGCAACATAAGATAAACTGGGACGGAAAGAAAGGTTCAAGAATGTTTTGTAACAAGTAGTTAATGGAATGGTTATTGGATGATTTGTTTAGATTTATTTATTTTTGTAATTGTAGTTTTTTCCATCAATCTGCACTCAATTAAGATGCCTTTATTTCTCAGTTTAACCTACTGTATAGCAGACACAGGGTAGGTAACCCGAATCAGGAATCCATCCAGCAACTAATCACACCCAATGTAGCTTAACTTTGATCAAATTGGAGGCAATATCTAAGCGTAGCCCTTGTTTAGGAGATATGAATGAATAGGTTCAAAGGGTGAATGAGGGAATAATAGGGGCTTTTTGTCTCTCTCTCTCTCTCTCTCTCTCTCTCTCTCTCTCTCTCTCTCTATATATATATATATATATATATATATATATTTATATTTATATTTATATATGTGTGTGGAAAGAGTGGTAGGTTTCTTTGCTGAGAGATAACTATCCAACAAATGTCCTTTCAGCACAAGGATGTGTATGACTGAACATCTGGTTTTTGAAAAGAACTGAGGTGATAAGAGACTGATTGATCTGCTCAATGTCAGAAAGAATATGCTGAGGGATATGTATGAAGTTGTGAGTGGTATGAGTATAACTCTCTCTGACCATATGACTTGTGTGAAGTTAGATTGATTAGTTCATCAATTAGAAGATTTAAGAAAAGTGGAAAAGAAAAGAAGGATCAAATGTGAAAGATGTTTGAATTAGTGATGGAAGAGTGTATGAAAATGCTTGAAAGTCAATGAGAGGAAATATAAATGTAGCAAATGGGAAACACATTCAAAGAAGTAATTACAGGTTATACAAAGGATTTATGTTGATGTGCTATAACTGGAAAGAGAAAGTGAAATGCTTAATGATAGAATGGAGTGAGATGAGCAGTGAAGCAAATAATTAATCAAGAGTGAACTGAGCAGCAAATGAAGCATCTGAAATGAGGTTGAATGAGTCTTTTAGCGGGAGGGGGGAGATGTATAGATGGATGCATTAAGGGTGATGGCTGAAAAATTACAGGATGAGATATAAGACATATGGCAGATTCTAAGAATGTATGGATTGAGTGTTAAACTGTTGGATATAGTGTAATAAAAGGTAGCTTGGAAGAAAGTCATACCTGGGAGTGGGGTGATTTTTCAGCCCTCAAAATTAAACTGACAATGTTGTATCACAAATAAAGTTTGTATATTGAGATCTGTAAAGAAAGTAATGATGATAGAGGAAGTGAAAATCTATGGCTGCATATCCTCCTACTGGCATTGGGGCTGGGAGGGTACTCAACCCTTTAGATGTTACCCGACATTCGCTTGCGGATTTAGGAGGGGTGAAGCAAATGTGATGCTGCCTTGGTGAAGGATTGAAAGACCACACTAATTAGATAATGTGAGTGTTTATTAAGAGAGGAATGGTAAATACGAAGAGGATGTAAATAAGTGGATGCTTTTATACATGATAGTTGTGCATGGGGGCATAGGGCTTGCTTGTTTGTTTCTGCCCAGGGCTGAACCCCTGATGAAAAAGAGGTTAAAGCACATAGAACCACCTTGCTAAGGAGGACGGATGGCACAGAAGAAATAAACGGATTGGTAGCTTTGTGCATAGGAAGACATAATGAAATGGAATTTGAAACATACTTTCTCTGGCACTGTTTCACTCATACTCTACTATTTTGCGTGAAGTGATAGTGGAGAAAAAGATGAATGAAAGGCATTCCATTTACCTGGATAGTGGGGAGGAAAATTTTCCCAATTCTTCTCTTTGTGTAGTGACTGACTTTAATCTTCTGTGAGCAGCAGGAGGGAAGAGGAAAAGTCATTGTGATGGAACTCTGTACTGGTGGTTCTCTCTTCAACATCTTAGATGATCCAGAAAATAGTCATGGCCTCGAAGAAGCTGAGTTTCTTTTGGTTCTTAAACATTTAGGTAAGAAATTTTCTTTGTCAGATTTGTCAATTATTTGGGGGGTTTTAAGATAGATTTGAGGAGAATGTTAGTTAATTGCACCACCCTGCCTTTTGTAATTGTGACCAAGTCCTTCATCTAGATAATGAAATTCATATAAAGATCAGAATATCACTGGCAAAGCTGTGGGCACGGGAAGCTGATCCTTTGTTTTGACCTATCCCCCCAAGTCAGCAGGAAATCCTGCATGGCCCAAGGAAGAGCTACCCTTTACATATCAATATAATATGAAACCTCCTCCTGAAGCTTCCAGGGTGGAAGACATTTTTTGTGCAAATAATGGAGGGAAGACTAGACTGCTGTGTATAATTGCCAGAAATGTATTTACAAACTAGATTCATTACCTGATTAGCAGCAGTTCCCATGAGCTCCAGGTTTTTGTCTCTCTCTTTCACTAAGATTTGAACCCAGTACCTGTGAGTAGAAATCGAAGGCCTTATTAACTATGGTAGTGAGAGCTCCTTAGAGGATTGGTAATTGCTCAAGGTCAATTGGCATAGGTAAGGCTGCTACAAAGGTTCCTAAATACTTTTAAAGGGAAAATCAGATCGTGTGGCGAGATTCGAACCAACAAACTTTGCATCACTAAGATGCTATTGACAGGCGCTGTTAATACTCGGCCATCCTGCAACTTAAAAGAGCTACCTCCAAGACAGGCTTATAAAGCTGCCTGCTTCTGCACTTTCTTCACTACTACCATTATTTAGATCCCTCCCCCCCCCAAAAAAAAAAAAAAAATCAACATGTTCCAGAGTTGAATTTGGTTCAATTAATTGTCACTTAAAGCCAAATTCCCAATCTGTTGCTGTGCACAATGCACATTGATGGCAATGGGCCTTTCCTGTCATGCCACATATTCCATGTCAATGTTCGAATCAAGTTGTGGTGTGGACTGTGATATGGGAAAGAGTGGAGTGGTAGCCTGTTTTTAAAACAGGGAGACAAACAAGAAAGGGAATGTAGAGTGTGTGTCGGATTGAGTGCAATCAGGTGTACTGGTTTTGCAAAAGTTCTGTTATACTCGTTTTTTTGTTTTGTTTTTTTACCCTTTCGAGAGGTTTACGTGTGTGATAGAGAACGTTCCGTCAAACAAACTTAAAGTTCTATCTTTCCAGCGTGTGTCAATAAAACGTCTTTTACATCGTGTGCAGGTGTGTCGAGATGGAAGTGCAAAGACGATCTCTGCTCTCCTGCGCGTGGACCACAAGTCCGACATCACCAAGCAGCTTAAGGTCAGCCAGATGACCGTCTACAGAGTTACGGAAAGGCGCAAGAACGGGGAATACCTCAAAGATCGACCTCGTTTAACAGACCTCAAGTTGTCAACCGCTTGGCTGTGAGATAAGCCTCCGAAAATGCTCCGAAGCCTAAAAATGGCTGCCCTCGTGAAGAAGATGAACTCTCGATGGCCACGGTATTCAGGGCCGTCATGGAGGATGGCGGCAAGGGTTTTTTGAGATGCGGGGAAAGGACTCTGCTCACCGACCGTATGCGAGAACAACGTCGGGATCGCTGTCTTCGCCTTCTCAACGACTTGAAGAATCATGGCAATCAAATTCGCATTTTTTGCTGATGAAAAAAAAAGAACTTACGCTCGTTTCGGTCATCAACAAGCAGAATGACAGCGTGGTAAGCTTCGTCCAGGACGTCTTAAAGCTTCGCTACGTGTCTATAACCAAGCACCCTGCCTCCGTGATGATGCTTGGTGTCGTGGCTTCGAATAGCAAAAAGATGCCGCCGTTGTTGTAGTTCGTAGTCGGTTACATGGCCGATTTCAGGGACATTTTGGCCACGAAAGTGCTGCCATGGGTGAGAAAGATCACGAAGAAGGCGGGCTATGTCTTTCAGCATGATGGTGCCCCGGTCCACACGACCAAGATCGTGCAAGAGTGGTTGGGGTTGAAGGAATTTTAGCCGCCGCAGTTGCCTGACCTCAATCTCATCGACTACAATGTGTGGGGGCATGTCAAAGACAAGTTCTGCAGGGTCCGCCACAGCAATGTCGACAAGCTGAAGTCCTCCGTCAACTGTGTTTGGGAGAGCATGAGGAAAGACTCTGTGTTTAATGTGCGTGGCATTAAGGTCTCGCCTGGATAGCGTACTCACTTCCGAGGGCGGCAACATTGATTAATATTACAATTTAAACACATTTATATGTTAAAATAATAAAAAAACATGTCTAACTGCATCAAAGCTGTGTATACTTTGTTGAGAGCGCCGTAACGAGTAATGACTTTTGCAATACCCGGTAGATCTTTACTTTGTCTTGATAAAGTAACTTCACTTCCCCAGTATTGGATTTATGATTTTGTTTAGTTCTCGGTGGTTAAAAGTTAATGAAACTTTGTGCCCTTTTCCATTTCATCCCGAAGGGTGAGAAAGAATCGTATCCTTTGTGATTCGATTCCTCTTGTAAAAAGTGACAGGGTAAATAGGCAGGAGTGGATGCAAAATCTCTGTGCAGTACCTCATGTAAGTCCAACTAGAACTGAGCATATATGAACTCACACTTTAAATTTAATCTTTGTTCGGGATTATGGAGTTTTTAAGCTCATGGCTAACACTAAGAAATCTCCAGCTTTGTCTACTCTCCAATCAGCTCTTCCTCGGGAGACAAGCGATATGTGTCTAGCCACCATCCATTGGCCCAAATAATCTAGACGGAATTGTGAATCTTTCAGGTCATTAAGATAAAATAAGGTGAATGCGCTGCAGATAAGTGGACTACTGTAGGTACTCTAAATATCAAAGTCTGACTGATGTATTAAAACTACTGCTACCATGTTACACCATCCTTCTTTGATTCATGATGTCAAAAAATGTGTTTTTAAAACCAAACCTCGATCAGGTAAGGAACCTTCGTTACCCCATGGGAAGGGGCACCCGTTCAGCGTCATGGGTATATGGATACAACTAACCATCGGTTGGATTTCTTAGAACAGAGAAGCGTGTTGTGCTGTTAAGACGTGGAAGGAAAGATAGCGGTGTTGTGATTGGGTCTGTGATGACATGTATAAGATCTTCCTAACAGGGTGTGGGGTTAAGCGCAGCACATCCACAAAATGGTGGCCAGACCTCTATGTGCGCTGATGTTTGTGTCCGCTCTCACTTGAGATCAAACCCAACACTGACATTAGAAGACCAACGCGGTATTCACTAGAATAGCGAGAGCTCTCGATGTATGTAAAGGTAACTTTTAGTTAGTGGAAGTGAGCACAGAGGCTGATTCTGATTATAGGTGGGTGGGTAATTGCCCAGCGGTTACAGGTTGTCTTTTCTCACCTTGACTGTGACCGCGTCCTCGCCTTCTCCCTCTTCAGCTGCTGGCATGAATCACCTCAGGGATAACAACCTGGTACACCGGGACCTGAAACCTGGTAATATCATGAAGTTCATCGGTGTGGATGGTGCCACTGTCTACAAGTTGACAGATTTTGGTGCTGCCCGTGAACTTCAGGATGACCAGCAGTTTATGTCACTTTATGGCACCGAAGAATATTTGGTGAGGTTCCATTCTTTGATTCATTGAGAGGGGAGGGGTGTTCTGCATCCCAGGTTCCTCAGGCGATTGTGCATGTGTTTATGGTTTCATGACCTTGTATTGCCGGGAGAGGGGGGGGGGTCTTTCTCACTATGAGGGTTGCAAATATTTATTGGCCTACATTTGGATCTTTCATGGCCTGGGTGACTCTGGTTTTTGCACTATGAAGCTTTTGCTGCAAGGTCTGGGTGTAATTTGGCCACCTCATTTTCATTGGCAGTCATAATTCCAAGTGCCCCAATTATTTTTTTTCTTCTGGTTATGCATCTCCAAAACAATCCTACTTCTAATGTCATCATTTTATTTGCTAAAATCTCAAAAGCTTTCTTGGGTGAAGACCCTAACTAAGCACCTAGTGTCACTGAGACATTCCATGTAACCCATCATACACAATATCTTCCATATTCTCTCTTTCTCAGTCTCATTTCTTGAAAGAACTGTTTTATTAGCTGTCTGTTCATGTTTCTACTCATTTAGAACCTCTTCCTGGGTCCAGTATTTTGAAGTGACATGGCTTGCCATTACATTGTCATCACTTTGCTCTTATTTCTACGCCTTTTCTCTCCATCTGTCCTTATTTTTATTCTTGGATGACCGTGAACACCCTGTACTAATCCTCGCCCTCTTTCCTTGGCAGCACCCGGACCTCTACGAGAGAGCCGTCCTACGCAAGCCGGTCGGCAAGTCCTTCGGCGCCAGGGTCGACCTGTGGTCCATCGGTGAGCAGGTTTTTCGTAGCTGGGCCCAATCAAGGGATCACAGGAATCGGGAAGGGACTCCTTGGGACATTGTGAAAGGGAGGGTGGGAGCGGACTGCCCCTCGAGCAGCCATTTTCACGCCGATTGCCTATAAAACCCCCAATACATTTTTTACCCACCCCCAACGCCCGTGCTAGGGCCTAGGGCTACTTTTTTTCCTCGGAATTGGAAGGGGGGCGGGGAATCTAAACCCCTTTCTGTGTGGTCCTCTCTTCTCATTGTCAACTTCCTACATTAATAAGATCTTTTGCTCTTAAAAAGATATGCTGAGGGATGTATTTGATTGAGAGGTACTCTTTGCCCCTTGGGCTGATATGATATCATGGCCAACCGCATTCTGGATGTAAACCGCCATCACTGTGGGTCATTCCCACATGGTTCACTGATGAAATGTATTTGTCAAGAGGGGTGCCAAGATGGGGCAGTGTTCCATGAGGTGCTCAGAATTTTTGCTGTGGCGATTGCCCTGGAGAAGTATGCTTTTTTGATGGCAGGTGTTTTACCACTGATTTTAACTTATTTAAGATGCTTCTATTTCTCAGTGGTGACTGACTGATTAACGTGAGAAACATAGACATCTTAAACGAGTTCAGTTCGGTGGTAAAACCCCTACCCTAAAAAATATATATATATATATTGTAAGGCCAAATTAGTTGCTGTTTGACTGAGATGAAGTGAGGAAGGTGGAAAGGAAAGGAGAATCACAAGTGAAGGGTAAAACCCTCCCATCAAAAATATATATATATTGTAAGGCCAAATTAGTTGCTGTTTGACAGATGAAGTGAGGAAGGTAGAAAGGAAAGGAGAATCATAAGTGAAGGGTTAAGTGAATCTGAAAGAGAACGGGAACATATGAATGGCAAGAGCTTTATGTGGGAGTACTTGAACTGGAAAGAGACGGTGAATTAATAGAAAGAGACATTTCTTGGAAATCTTTATTGCGGAAATAACTGGTTTCCATATTCAGTCTTCCGAAACCTCTCTAACCGGGACGCTGCTCCGCCGGCATTTAAAGCACGTCGTGGGCTCGCTGAAAGCTACCATTGTAGGACTTCACCTCCAGAGGTAAGGAACCCTTCAATGGATACCACCCCTGGTGCAGGCGATATCTCGTACGCCATGCCTCCACACTTTGGTAGCCAAGGCATGGCGTTTTGTTAGCCTCATTCAAAATTATCTAGATGAAGGGTATCTTCCCAGATTCCTGGGTAATGGCTACCTTGCTTGCTTTTCGCAAGTCTGGGAAAGATTATTACACCCTGGCTGGTTTCTGTCCAATCGGTGTGCACGTTGATGGAGAAATTGTTTCCTGTTAGGCTAATTTACTGAACAATGGAGGTCGCTTATCTTCAGCACAACGCGGCTTTTGCAGGTTCCACTGTACATCGGATGTTCTAGTCTGGCTAGGAAATGCTATCTGCAACGCCTTCCTTCTTGGACAGTTGGTCCAAGTCCGTACAAGATAAGTCCCTATCGTATATGGCCAATGTGGTGTATATCTCCCGGGGAAGGAAGTCCTGGCCATTCAGGATCGGATCGTCTATCATTTCGCGAGGATAAGGACCTGGTCTTGTTGCGCCCGGCGTCGCCTAGGACATACAACGGCAAGTCCTCCAGAACACTTTACTACACTAACGGAGTACCGCAGGGCTCCGTACTCTCATCCACACTCTTCAACTTATTCATGCATGACATACCATACCTCACTCAACCCAACACGCACATTATGTCATACGCAGATGACCTCACAATACTCCCACAACATTCTAAACATGAGGCCGCCGCTGAACAACTTCAACAATACATATACACAATAGAGAACTGGCTATACAACAGAATAAAGGTCTCAACAAACAAATCATCACTCACGCTCATAACATCATATAACACGGAATACGGACTACAACCACACATTACATTACACAACACGCCTATCCCAGTCACACAAACCACCAAAATCCTTGGAGTAACACTTGAGAGAGGGATGACATTTAAGCAACACACAGACGACATTAACACTAAATCCAAAAACAGATTGAACGTCATCCGTTCCCTCACTAACACAACCTATGGACACACCAAGGAGGACATTGAAAAGTTTATAAACAATACATTAGACCCATACTAACATACACCCATACTGCATGGCAGCCTGACACCACCAACACCCACATAAATAAACTACAGACAACACAAAACACTACCCTACGCATTGCAACCGGCTGCTCAAAATCAACACCCACCACACACATGAAGAAACCCATGTCCTCCCTCTCAGGTCTTAGATGGACATGAGAGGTACACATGCATACACACCCACAACAGACCCTCAACACCCTCTACGCTTCATGCAGATACTAGCGCAGACACATTCACAACACACCGGCCAGACACTACCACTCCCTTTATTCCTCTCTTCCCCTGATGTCTCGGAGCGAACTCACATCCACACAGAATTCACCGGGCCCCAACCCTCTATTGGGAACCAAACCTCCCCCGGTGAACGATGACGAGCGTGAGCTCTCCCGGTGGGAATGGGTGCAGCTGGGTCACCTACGCTGTGGATATCACACAGCCATCCCGGCCTACAAGCATAGTATTGGACTTGCTCCGGACCATCCCTGCCGGAACTGCAATCTGTGACCGGCGCACATACTAATACACAAGGTAACACACGGAATAGACAACATGGACCACCTCTGGACCCGCCTTGCCGCCGTCATGCAATTTCTGCTAGACGCTGGCATCGTCCGAACGCCCACATAAGCCCACACCATCCCAAGTGGACTCGTCGACTGGGTCAGAGCGGCAACATCTTATGCCTCAATGTTGAAAAATGCACCCTTTGCTCCTGGCCCATCCATGCCTACGACGACGGTCGTTTCCGCGCCCATTCTGAGCACTTATGCAAGTTCTACCCTCTCCAACCCCTGGGCGCTTCCCTGGTAGAGCTACCGGCACAAAGCGTTTACACCTAGCCAGGCCCCACCTCCCCCAGCATGTCTGTTTCTCGTAAAGCGAAACGGCTGGGCGCTTCCCGAGTCGTAAGACTCCCAGGAGTAAACACCGCTGAAGGTGGTTGTGAGGCCGTCTTCAGGGGTTCCTAAAGATGTCCCTCGAAAGCAGGACATTACCAAAGGAGCTTCGGCTCATACGCCCCCACCCAAGGCAGGACTGGGTGGCTCAAAGATGGTGGATCCTCCAAAGGAAGGACCCCCGACAAAGATTCGAGGCAAAGGGAAGAAAAGACTCCCATAGCGAGCACAACTTTCCCGGATCCTCGAAGGCGACAGCGACTTGTTCGGCCAACAGCACCCAGAGTTCTGCTTCCGAGGAGCCTACGGCAATTTCCTTCAGGGTTCTATCTTCGAAGAGAACCCCAGCATCTCCGAGTTAGGCCTGCACAGCATATTCCTTCAATGGAATTGCCACGGACTCCGGGCCAACTGTGAGGAGCTGCGGTGGCTCGTCTCCTCGCGTTCCCGGTTAGCTATTTTTATTTTGCAGGAAACCATGCTGGGCGCGTGCCCCCTGCCTACCCTCGCGGGGTATGAGTTTTGCGATTCCACCATCACGGGATAGGGGTCGGGCAGGAGGATATCGATTTATACCCATCAATGATGTCTCCATTCTTCTCTTTGCTATGAATTGCTTTGAGGCAGTAGCAGTGTAGCTGTACCTGGATGAGATGTATACTGCTATTTCTATGTATTCCACCTTCAGCCGACTTCGACACGGGGACTTCCGCCGCATCGTGGCATGGATGCCGAGGCCCTTTCTACTGTTCGGGGATTTAAACGGTAGACACTCCTTCTGGGGAGACTATTCGATCAATCCGAGGGGTCGGCTCCTTTCCGACCTGATCGACGAGGTGGAGATGGGTATCCTAAATGTGGCTGAGTTTACGCATCGCTGCTCGAGAACCGCTTCATTTCCTTGTCTTCGTCTATCCTTGTGGTCTCCTAATGCACAGCATGATTTGGGGGGGGGGGTGTCAATCACCATGGTAGTGATCACTTTCCCATTCGCATATTTTCTGGAACGTTTCCGTCTGGGAGACCCCCTCCCCACGCGTGGTGCTTGGCGCGCGGGAGGGGGGGGGTCCTTATTTCAGGAAAAATTGATTTGTCCCACGGTCAATCTGATGACCGTGAGCTGATTACTATTCCTAGAACGTCTGGCCGTTTTGCACGCTGACCGCTTCTGTGGTGGTCAGCCGAGTTTGAAACGACCCTAAAACAGAAGTGTTATGCCTACATGCGCTATAAGCGCCGCCAGGACGATTTCACTGGTCGGTGATTTGCGTCGACTTAGGGCTAGGTTCCGGTAAGTTTCGAAGCACCTCCGCCGCTCTTCTTGGCGGGCATACGTGTCTTCACTTAAGGGGAAGACCTCCATAGCAGAGGTGTGGAAGTGAGTCCAAAGGACGAGGCTAGTTCTCGCAGGACCCTTTCTCCCATTTTCCAGGAGAATGGGACCGCAATCTCAGAACCCGCGTTCACGGTGGAGTCCTTCGTGACCGTATTCTGTAGCCCCGATGCTGCTCCGCCACTATTCAGTGGACGTCCTGATGTCGCCGAAGGCCACCGACTGGACTTTACCACCAGAAGTGGTGGTAAAGTCCAGTCGGTAAAGTCCCATTTCCTCTCTCTCTTCATGCGCGGTCACCACCCTTGGACCGGACGATGTCCCGTACGCCATGCTTTGACTCATAGGTGAATGAGGCATGGCCTTTCTGTTAGATTTGTTCAACAGGATCTGGGTGGAGGGTCTCCTCCCAGATTCCTGGCCAATCGCTACTGTGCTCGCCTTTCGCAAACCTGGGAGAGATCACTCTACTCCTGCCGGTTTCCGCCCAATCTCTCTAACCTCTTGTGTGTGCAAGTTGATGGAGAAATTGGTAAATGTTAGATTAGCCTTTTTCCTGGACAGCAGAGGCCATCTGTCTTCTGCACAGTGTGGCTTCCGCAAGTTCCACTCCACGTCGGATGCTCTGCTCCGACTGGAAAATGCCGTCTGCGAGGCTTTCCTTCGTAGACAGCACTACGCCACGGTGTTTTTCGATCTGGAGAAGGTCTATGATACCGCATGGCGATACGGTATCATGGAGACTCTCCACACGATGGGGGCGAGGGGCCGCCTTTCACTGTTTATATCTGAATTTTTGCGAGATCGTCGATTCCGCGTACGGGTGGGGGGAGGAGCTCTCTCCGGCCCAAAGGAGCAGGAAGAGGGTGTCCCGCAGGGAAGTGTCGTCAGTGTCACACTTTTTGCCCTGAGCATCAACGGCATCACCTCGGTGCTGCCGGAAGATGTTCTCGCTACGCTCTACGTGGACGACCTTTCGATCTCTTTTGTCGCGGCCCAGATGCCAACTCTGTAGCGTCGACTCCAACAGGCATTGAACTGCGTCTCTCGCTATGACGAAGCGCACAGGTTTCGGTTTTCTTTGGCCAACACCTAGGTGGTGCATTTCTGCCGCCATCCACGGCTCCACCCCGACCCAGATTTGTTTCTTAATGGGGTGCGCCTGGATGTGGTTGAATCGCACCGTTTCCTTGGTCCTGTATTTGCCCGACGCTTCACCTGGGAGGCTCATATTCGTAGCCTTAGGGTCTGTTGTACCCACGCCATGGATATTCTCCGTTCTGTGACGTTCAGTGCTTGGGGCGCTGATAGGGCTACTGCCCTACTTTTTTATCGATCATTTTCTCGTTCGAAGCTCGACTACGGATGCGAGTTTTATACATCCGCAGCTGTGCGTTTATTGCAAAAGGTGGACTCGATCCACCACACCGGCCTTCGCTTTGCGACCGGGGCATTCCGCACTTCCCCCATTGAGAGCCTGTTGGTCGATGCAGGGGAGATGCCATTCGCTCTACGCCGCGTGCAGTGCATTACTCGCCTGTACGCGCGAGCCCGGCGCCTCCCTCAGCCCCCCCACAGCTCTCACTGCATCCGCAGCTGATCTCGACGGTGCCTATGCCGCCGAGAGACGCGAGTCATACCCTAAGCCCTTTGGGTTTAGGGCCAGGAAACTCTTTTGAGAGCTAGGTATAGCTCTCGGGCCGGTGGTGCCTCTGTTTCTGCCCAGGACACCACACTGGAGGGTATAGCACCGGGAATATTGTGTTCGACCTTTTTGGAGCACACCTCGTCTCACGCTGGAACCGTGCCAGTGTATACGGAGGGCTCCAAGTCCCAAGAGGGGGTCGGCTTCCACGCCGTATCCCCTATATTTGAAGTCAGTGAGGCTCTTCCAGGCGCAGTGTCTGTCTTCACCGCCGACGCGCCCGGTTCGGAGACTGGATTATGATCTATAGCGACTCACAAAGCGCCCTGAGTTCTCTCGGGGCATTGGAATCTCCGCACCCCCTTTGTTCGCGACATCCGTTACGCCATGTTTTTGGCGAGCTGGGCGGATGTCGAGATTATCTTCTGCTGGGTTCCTGGACATGTAGGAATTTTGGGGAATGAGCGCGCCAAAGAGTCCGCGAGATTCTGCGACCGGACCAGCGTTTCGCTCTTCCTCCCACTGACTACATGGCAGGAATACGACCATCTCTTTGGACTGCTTTGCAAAGAAGATGGGAGACGGTCAAAGGGAACTTAAAGTTGCGTGCCATTTCCCTGCGACTGTTCCCATGGACCTATCCCCCAATGCCGCGACGGCTTCAGGTTGCTTTCTGTCTTCTCCGAATCGGGCAGTATCGTGTGACGCATCGCTTTTTGTTGGAGTGCTCGCCTGCGCCCTATTGTGACGACTGCGTCGTACCCCAGACTGTTCGGCACATTCTTGTTGAATGTCCCAGTCTGGGTGATCTTCACGCACGTTACCTGTCCCGGTACCGGGATGGGCGGATTCACTACCGCCTGTCCCTTGTACTCGGGATGAGTGTGTGCACATTGACTGTTTTTTTTTTGGTTTTTTTGCTTATAGGTCGCACGCTTCTGCGCCGGGGGGACATGTCCCCAATGCAGGAGCTTGCTTACTGCTCGCCTCCTCTTCCCTTTTTTTGGGGGGGGGATGTTTTTTGTCTTTTTTAATTTTATTTTAAAGTAGCCTAGTACTAGGCCAGTTTTTAATACAGCGACTAATGCCCAAGTAGGCTGTCGCCAGATGAGCTCTTTAAAAAAATCAAAACATGAATCTTTTCTTTGAGCTGTCACATAGTTATCCCCTTTTGTACCAAAGCAGGATGCTTTCTCTGTTGATAAATGTATATGAGCAGATAATTGAAGGACATTTGTTTCAAGTTGCCATAATTCACATTAAATTCAATCAGCATATACTATAAATAAAGATGTTGCAAAAGTAAGCCGGTAGGTTTGTACATGGTAAACCTATGCTACTTAACATTATCGTTAGCTACTAGCAATTTTGACATTTTTAAAAAATAATAAATAGTGAAACTTGTCAATTCATTTAAGTATTATATAATTAGCTTTAAGAAATTCTTACCTTCAAATGAATGTGTAGATTGGAAGTAGCATTGCTCGCTGCAGAGATTTCGCCATTTTATGATGTACATACAGAATTCACCTTTTTTCCGTCGGAAGATTTCATTCTAAAAAATTTACCATCTAGTAAAGGATGACTATAATTACACGATTCTTTATCTTCTTCATCTTTATTATTGTCTAATATCTCCATTTCACACACTTTCAAGGAAGCTGAAGTTGCCATGCAGCAGTTGAAATAGCGCTGAGCGCTCTCATTATACAACAGAACCCAACTGTGACGATCTGTTAAATGAATTTGAACTGATGCAAGCAATCTTCCCTCATTGACTCACGCAGTCAACCATTTGTGTCATAGAAATTGTGACAAGCTCAAATCTGCATTACATGTTCTTAACAGCTATATAAACCTATTATGAGTAAACTATTTGCAAAAAGTATTTAAATAAATGATTTCAAATGTATTTACAAATACAATTTTAAATACAAATGTATTTAAATACTGCCCACCTCTGATTGAGAGCCTGCTTGTCAATGCTGGGGAGATGCCACTTGCTCTCCCCCGTGCATAGTGCATTATGTGCCTATATGCCCCTCCCTGAGGATTACTGTGTCATGGTGGAGGGGCTTGCGTACTTCAATTACACAGTGGGCTATGTCAGTGAAGACTGTGATGGACATTGTTATCCATCAGTCTGTCTTCAGGGGTCCTACCTTGCTGAACAGGCCACTGTGGAGGAGTCAGACTAAGGATCCTCACACCCTTGTGTTGAGTACTGCTGTACAGGTTGTCAATCATGTTCGCCGGAGGTATCACCTTGAAGGCCACATTTGTTCTGGGGCTGATAATGGTTCACAGCGTGGGTCTTAGCCTAGCTGTCGTCAAACTTCCATTCATGACGTTGTACTGTTTTTAAAATGACAGCTGTAGTGTGGGGGAGGGCTACCCTGAGGATGGTGTAAAGCACCTAGTCTGGGAGCAGCTACAGTAACATGACTCCACTTCCCCAGGGGTATGTGTTCTTTTACTACAACTATTTATAGGTAAAAATAATAAAAACTTTTCTCAGAGCCCCCAGGCTTCTGGTTTCCATGCCACCAATGACCATGATCTTCCTAAACTCGATCCTTTTGGTTCCAAGGTTGACAATGATCTTGATTATGATAGATTTGTAGTTTTAAAATCAGACAATGATACACCATTAAGTAAGGCTGACATTTTCAATGTCTATGAAGACTTTGTTGCCAAATGTGGTGAACCCGCCCAAATGTGGCCTAGGAATGATGGCTGTCTTGTTGTGGAGTCCTCTTCATTTGATCAGCATCAAAAACTCAAAACACTGGATTCTCTTGCTTCCCTCAATATCTCCTCTTTGGCCCATCCTACCTTTAACATCTGCAAGGGGGTTATCAGGTTGGGGGAGTTTATTTAATATGATGTGGACCAGCTTGTTGCTAAACTGACTTCTCAGAAGGTAGTTGATGCATACCATGTCAGTCGTAATGTTAATGGCACCAGAGTTCCTTCTGCTACAATCATATTAACTTTCAATAGGTTGGAACTCCCTAAGAATATCAAGGCTGGTTATCTGTGTATTCCCATGAAGCTCTACGTGGAGAATCCCCGTAGGTGCTTTCATTGTCAACGTTTTGGACATGTCAGTAAGCACTGCAGACAGGTGAGGGTATGTGTCAATTGTTCCTCTGATCTCAATGTAACACCGTGCCCTCGTGCCCCTTGTTGTGCCAACTGTGATGGCGACCACCTAGCCACCTCTAAGCAGTGCACCCTTTTCTTGTATGAGAGAGAGGTTGTTGCTCTTTGGAATAAATTCAGAATTAGCATGAAGGATGCTAGAAGGAGAGCTAAAGAATTATACTTGCAACCAGGAGTGAGTTTTGCGGATGCTCTTAGAGCGACCAGACCAGTCCGTAACAGATAGCAGAGACCATTCAGACCTCCACTTTTACGGCTGCAAAATATCCATCAAGAAGGCCCAATACAATCTCTGCCTCAGAATGATACTCCTCCTCCCTCTCCAATCATTAGAGAGGTTCCTGCTTCTCATAAACCAAGGCACAAAAGGACTCGCCGTTCCTCAGATTCCTCTCCATCAGCATCCAACCAACCATTGACATATCCTGAAGACATGGAGGCAGATTCCAAGGATGTTTGTGTGGTATTCGTTTCACCTTTGGACATCCTTCCTCCTCCCACTGAATCTGCCTTGAGTCCATCAGTCACAACTAGCCAGCCTATTACATCCACAGCATCAGTAACTCCAGAAGAAGCTAAATGGATTTTTTCTGATCCAACTTTGGCTGTAGCCCCTTTGGAGAGGAGAAACAACCTTCAGGGGTTTCTTCACCCACCCCAGCTGACCCACCAACCACCTCTCAGAATGACTCGGTACCATCTCTCAACATTACTACCTACCAGTACAGAGGACCCAATATCTTCAGAGGCATCTGTGCCAGCAAACACCACCCTATCATATTCACAACTGACTGGCAGATGGTTCTTTGCCCTCTAATAAAAGTGCCATCCCAAAAACATTCAAACTACCTATGCCTCAAGTGTTAATTTCACCTAAAAATCAAAAAGGTTCAAAACCCCAGTCACCTTCACCAGGTGCAAAGAAAAATTTAATTATCCTTGAATGATGAATATGTTTCCAATTGTTCATTGAAATCTACAAGGGATCTTGTCCAAATGGGAAGAATTCAAACTCCTGCTTCAGATTACAACCCTAGTTGTATAGCATTACAGAAGACCCAATTTGGTATTCGTCAATTACCCAATATCCCCCACTATGTGGGATATTTAAAGAATATCCATTTATGGTTGGGCTATTTTTGTCCGTGAAGACTGTTCTCACTTAGCAATACCTTTGAGAACAGACTTTCAAGAAGTGGTGATTCGTGTGTATACCACCCTCCTGTTGAGGAGTAGTTGCTTCAGATTTGGCTAAAAATTAGCCAATCTCATCTCCCAACTCCCGACCCCATTCCTACTAGTTGGAGACTTTAATGCAAGACACCACCTTTTGGGAGACTATGATGACAACCCCAAGGGAAATCTGATTGTGAGACTTATGGAGATCTTGGATGTGTTATTATTTAATGATGGCACTCCAACATCCTTCCATGTCCAGAACAACAGCTCTACCTATGTAGATTTGTCACTTTGATCCTCAGACTGTAGAACAGATTACAGCTGCTCAGTGGATCCTGATCTGAGAGGAAGCGATCACTTCCCAGTTGTTCTGACCTCATGCCTGGGTGGCTCTCCTTTCCCACCGAGTAATATGTGGAACACCAGGAAAGGCAATTGGCCAAAGTTTAAATACCTTTCTCACCATTCTGGACACTTCCCTCAGGGTGACATTGACATGGTCCTGGAGAACTTCCATGATCATGTCAACCAGGCAGCAAATTCTTCCATGCTCCTCTCCAAAACTGCTTCCCACAAGACCCATCTCCTTTTTGGTCTGAGGAATGCAGCAAAGTGGTGACAGAGTGTAAGCGAGCTTGTCGACACTACCATTGAAACCCTACTGCCATCAACAAGTATGCTCATAAGCCAAGCCAGGGCAGTATGACAGCCTACCCTCCACCAGGCTTGCCAAATTTTCTTAAAAGGGTACATCAACTCTATCAACCACCAAACTCCACCAGACAAACTCTGGAAAAGAGTGAAAAAGCTCATGGACAGAGCAAGTGGTTTCTCTGCCCCCAATATAGTTGAAGCAGGAGAGCTTTTGGGAGACTTGGCCAGATTTTCAAATGTCCTTGGAAAGACATTTGCTGACATTTCCAGCCCTAACAATTATTCCTTAGAATTTCAACATGTCAGGAAAATACAAGAATGGTGCCCCTTGAACTTCATGGATCCTTGTATGGATAATGAACCATACAATAAGCTCTTTTCCATTCATCAAATTTGAAGTGCTCTTTAAAGATGTGGAGCCACCGTACCTGGTCCTGATGGTATCTCTTATGATATGATCCTGAATATGCATTCAACACTCATTTCACATCTCGATATATTTAACTATATCTGGATTAAGGGCTGTTTCCCTTCCAATTGGAAGGAAGCAATCATACTTCCCCTTCGTAAACCAGGAAAGGAAGGGACGCTTCTGACCCACTATCGCCCAATTGCCCTTACTTGTTCCGCATGCAAGCTTTTTGAAAGGATGGTGAATGCCAGGTTGGTATGGTTCCTGGAGAAACACAACCTTATTTCTCCCTCACAGTCGGATTTTAGAAAGAGCCAATGCACCACAGACCTGCTGGTCAGGATGGATGATTGCATTTGACAAGCTTTCTCAAAGAGACAACACTCCATTGCTGTCTTTTTTGATATAGAAAAAGCATATGATACCACCTGAAAGTATGGTATCCTGAACCAACTATATGACTGGGTATCAAAGGCCATCTTCCTAGATTCATGCAGCAATTTCTTGCTGGATGCCTGTTCTGCGTTAGGTTAAGGAATGTCATATCGGAGCCTGTTGATCAGATAGAGGGCATGCCACAGGGAAGTGTTTTGAGTGTCACCTGCTTCTCGGTGGCTATCAACAGCATTATCACTGATCTTCCTGCAGAGGTAATGACAACTCTTTCTGTGGATGACTTGGCAATTTTTTCACCATCGCCTTAGCTGCCATTTGTCATCCATAAATTGCAACTGGCCATTAACATCATTGCCAAGAATGCCGCTTCAAAAGGTTTCTGACTGTCATCCTCAAAAACAAAGACAGTTCATTTCTACAATTTCAGGCAAGTTGACTGGGAACAGCCAACCTTATTTTTGTATGGCTCCCCCATCTCGTTTGAGCCTCATTGTAAATTTCTTGGGGTTATCTTTGACTCAAAGCTCTCCTGGGTCCCCCATATAACTGCCTTGAAAAAATCCTGCTTGAAGAGAATGGATATCTTAAAACTTCTATCACATTTTTCATGGGGATGTGATCGCCGTACCCTGTGGCTTTTGTATACAACCTTGATCCAGTCTAAGCTGGATTATGAGTCACAGGTATACTCTTCAGCCTCATCCTCAAACCTAGATAAGCTCAATTCTATCAGGAACCAGGGAGTGCATCTAGCTTTGGGAGCATTCAAGTCTTCCCCAGTATGGAGTCTCCATGCAGAGAGTGGGGTCCTTCCACTATCCTTTCACTGCCTTAATTTTAACCTGCAGTACCTTTTCAGGCTGCAACAGCTCCCCCACTCACCTGTATAAGAGTGCACCTATAATATTCACTCAGTGGCCTCATATGACAGGTTTCCTTCGCTGACTTGCCCCTTTGCCCTGCGTATGACTGGAGATACAAGTCAACTGAGGGAATTGTCAGTTATTCCATATCAGATCCCTAAAGTACCCCCCCTGGCCCTTGCCACCCATAAGGGTTTGCAAGGTGCTGGCAGGTGGACTGAAGACCATGTTCTTTCCCTCGGTTCTATGAAGCCTCTTTTATAAACTCTTTGTGCCACAAAGCAAGCACTTTTATCTGCACAGATGGATCTAAATCCTCTGATGGGGTAGGAGCTTCTTCTATCTTCACGGCTGAGCTTGTCACGATACTGGCTGTACTGTATACCATCGCTTCTTCATCACCAGGATCTTATACCTTTGGAGGCTTTAGTCATTTTATTTCCAGATCACCCATTGGTTTCAAAGATCCAACAGTGGCTTTTTTATTTATCCTCATTCCATGAAGTTTTATTCTGTTGGGTACCTAGCCACATAGGTATAAAAGGAAATGAGAGAGCAGATGCTGTTGCCAAGGCAGCTGCATCTCTAGGAACTTCCACCCCTGTTCCTCTTCCTTTCTGTGATGCTGTGCCATACATCCGTGAGTACATTGTCGGTTAGTGGCAGAGGACTTGGAATGAACTCCCCCCTTAACTAAACTGCATGCCATCAAACAGTCAGTCCGCCCTTGGCCACGCACTACTAGGACCCGTACTCAGTATGTTATTCTATGCCGTCTGAGAATTGGGCATTGTGGTCTGACACATGGCTTTCTAATGGAAGGCCTTCAGCAGCCTCCAATGTGCACTCACTTAGAGTACCAATGTCTGTACTCCACTTATTTGCTGAATGCCTACATTTCCATACTCTGATCTGAGGCAAAGGTTTTTTTTTCTTTTATTTGCCAAGTGATGTGTCCCCAGCAGGTTCTGAGGAGCATCCTTTCCGAACATGAGTGCACCTTTAACATGAGTTGAGTGTTTAAATTTTTATCAGAGATAAATCTTTTAAAGGAAATTTAATGTTTTATCATTTTTAGAACCAGATAGATGTGTCGTGTCTTATGATTTTACAGCATTCTAGAGGCATTTATTTTTCTATGTTGTTACTCCCTCTTCCTTTTTTTAATATATCTTTTAGATTTTTAACCATAGTCTATGTTTTTAAAGAACATTTGAATTTTTGATGAATCCTCTCCTTTTGAAAATGGCTGCGAGCTTGCCCACTTGGACTTATGCAGCACCCGTCTGTTTTGTACTATTCATTCATGTGCCTATATGCGCAAGCCCGGCGCCTTCCTGTCACCAACGACTCTTACTGCATCTGCAGCTGTTCTCGACTGTGCCTGCCACCAAGAGATGCCAGCCATACCCAAAACCCTTTGTGTTTAGGGCTAGCGTTTTGGCTGTTGATGCCTCTGGTTCTGCCAGGGCCAATACCACCTTTGACTATTTGCCGCCACACTTCTGTTCTACAGTGCTGGAAGTATTGCATTCAGCCTTTTTATTTTAGCACACTGTGTCACACTAGAACTGTGCCAGTGTATACGGATGGCTCCAAGTAAGTCCCAAGATGGGCATGGCTCCCAAGCCGTATGGTTGCAATACACCGCTCAGTACAGGAGATAACTGCATCGTATCCACTTCAGAGACCTGATTATGATATTTAGCGATTCAAAAAGTGCCCTGTGTCCTGTTTGGCACATTCTTGTTGAATGTCCCAGTCTGCTTGATCCTCACTCATGTTATCTGTCCGTATACCGGGACAGGCAGTGTCGCTACCACTTGTTTCCTGTACTCGTGATACATTCTTGCATACCTACAGACTTGTGGACTGTTTGACTTTTTGGAGGACTCCAACATTTTATTTGTCCCTCTTTGGTGGTGATCACGTTCTTGCGCCAGGGGGGGAGGGGTGCCTCTCCGACTCCAGAGCATGCTTACTTTATCTTGTCTTTGTTCTGTTTCTTATTGTTTGCATTTTTGTTAGTTGTTTGTTTGGTTTGGTTTTCATGAATTTTACTGGAGGCGATCCATTTATCTTGAGTCTTCTTGAGTTGTCCTCAAATCATTTTCTGTGGTCTCCGTTTTCTTCGTGAATTTTCTTCGTAAAAATTGTGGACTTGAGGATCGATCGCGGGTCTTTGAATCCAAAGGCCAGCACTGCCGTCACGCTACGGCGAGTCCATTTTGACTTGGTAATTTAATGGGCTATTTTATATTATCGCTGTGTAAGGAATTTTCTCTGATACATCTTTGCACCCCTACAAGTAGCTACATGCCCTCACTAGCAGTTGTGTGACACCACATACATACACAGGGTGATGTGATGCGTCTATTGTATTAGCAAAAGTTAGTGTTAAGTGCCTGCTTTGCTTGCCTTCTCGCTTGCAGCTTACTGCCGCTGGCTAGCCCTCATTGGTGAAAAGGGAAGCCGAGTGCATAAGTCTTTCCCCGCCAGTACATGGCCTCTTCATCATCAAGACTCCTGCTGTGCCTCCTCGTGGTCACACACGGTAACTGGGTGTCTTGTGCCCCCAGGCTAAATCAGCAGGGGATCTCAGAGCAGCAGTAGGCCCCAGAGGTACAGTATGCAGGCCCACCGGTGTGTGCACCTGCCCTATCACCTACCAACCACTGCACCCACCAACCACTCCCTTGTGGTCAAGTCCTTTAACCCTTAACCGGCGGACATCGTCAATTGATGTTCCCTTAGAGAACAGCGGGTAACATCAATTGATGATTCAAAGAGTTTCCTGCCATATGAGCATCGTCAATTGATGTCCCGTTGTTTTATTACTAATTGGCAACTCCTTGGGTGAAAGAGTTGACAGAATCATATTTGAGCTTAATTTATGCGTCATTTTTCAATCCAGTATAAAGATGGAGTCTGAAGCTTCAACGTTGTCAAATGTTCCAACGCGTAGAAAGTTATCTTCGAAAGAAATAGTTTATATTTTTTCATAATCCTTTTTGCCATTTTATCTAATATTTAGAATAATAAAATATAGTTTACATTGCATATTTACTTAAAAATTTGTTCACTCAACCTCCCCTGGATTGGAAACCGTGCCTATCGGGAACTCTGTTTTATCATGATTGAGACCAGGAAAGTTGTCTAGAGCCCTTTCAGTCATGGTGCATGGGGCTAGAAAATTGTTGTCTCAGCAATTATGACTGGGAAGAAAGGTAGACTTGCATGCCATTGGTTAAGAAAGGAAATAATAGACAGATTGCAACTCAAGAATACCCAAGGGAAAAATATATGAAAATACAGCATTAAAATGCACCTCCGCTCGCCTAGATTTGAACCAATTGAGTGTGCGGTGATAGAATAGAACCATTCAAGGATAGTTCTAGAACCCCTCATGAATTGAAGATGATGAAGAACTGTGTGATCAACAGAGGCTGTTGAGAAATCGAGAAGTAATCTAATGGAAGGTTGACCGCTGTTATCTGCTAGACAAAGGATGACATGATAGAGAACCCATGGTGACACTAACCTTTTGAGAATGTTAGAAAGGACCTAGATTTAGAGATTTGGCACTAGTTTCCCATGTTGTCTTGTCTAAGGCAGGATTTCTTTACAATCAGTCAAAGAGCAGCGTTTTTGAAATATGATGGTACCACACCGGATTAGAAGAATGCTCAATCTGTTAAGATTTTACCACCCATTCGCACTCATTTTGATACCTTTTATTTCTGAGTAGGGACCTAGAGTTTAGTGTAGGATCCAAACCATTAGTACCTAATGTGTGGCAGCCATAGTGACATCAACCCAGATCACTACTCCCTCCAATAACCAGTGGCATACAGTCAATGGAAGCAAAGGAAGCAATGCTTCCCCCATTTAAGAAGAAAAAAAGAAATTACACCCGAACAATTAATATGACAGCAGAATCAATTTTATTCTAACATTTATGCTTGCCTATACTTGTATACTCCATACAGTATCATTCACTTTCAATTGAGTTGGCGTTAGACCCTGATGAGCCTGACTGCAATTGAAAAAATGCATCCTTTTGTCAAGATTTCTAATCTCTCTCTCTTTTTTTTCTCTTCTCTTAATTTCAATAATAGTTCTACTTTTTGGTACTTTGGAATGAATAGCTTAAAAGATGTTTTGCTTTTCCTAGCAATAATATACAATCATTAGAATTTTATGATTTTTACCTAGATATTTCAACGCCATATTAGAATTAAGAAAAAAATAACCTATTTGTATATGTAAAAGGAAGCAAATTTAGCTTTGCAGTTATCTGCTTGCATCTGGCAACCCATTGCCGAAAGCAGCTCAATAGCAAAAACCCTAGTATGGTTAAGCTCTTATATCTTAAGCATTTTTTTTAATATTTCCGGGATTCTGGCAGGCCTACTGCCATTTTATTATGTGATAACCCTCTTTTAATCAAAATGGATGCAAATAAAGTTGAGAAAATATGATTGCATTATTGAAAAATTATTAAGAAGGAAGTTTAGTGTGATGATTTATAATTAAAAAGAAACTATTACCAAAACACGTAGGCCAACGCTAAGACTAAATGTTATCCCAAACTGTTGCACTTGCAAATACAATGTAGGCCAATATGATAGAACATCTTGGCTTGTGGCTGTGCATACTTACAGAATCTATTTTAACATTTAAATAAAGTGAGTAGCTTGCAATTTTATAGTTAGTTTTAATGAATGACATTTATTTTTGGAAAATTTGAATTGCTTTCTCATCTTCAAAAGTCGCTGCATGCCACTGCCAATAACCCAACACCCTCAATGTGGCTTAACTTTGCTGTAATCGGAACCAGTCTTTTCCCTCGGCTATACTGTAGGTCAACCCCAGATGAGAGGGGTGGGTTGAAGACACCAAGGACATGCAGAAAGAGAACAGAGATGTAATAACTATAGAGACTTAGTCAGCAAGTCAAAAAGAAAGGTCAGTTTTGAGGAGATAAGGATGGAGATTACATCCTTAGGAGATGAGTGAAAGAGGTGTAAAAGGGTATGTATAAGTACCATAAGAGATTCAGGGGCAGAGGGTATACCAGATCGACTAGGGTAAAAATATCTCCAGGGCAAACAGAATGTTAATGAATAGTGAGGGTATGAGAAAATGTTGGTGCCAACATTGGTATATGGGAGTGAGACTGGTATGGATGGAGCTTGAAAGATCTTGAGTGAGAGCAGTGCAAATGAACAAATTGAGAGGGATGTGTGGCATCCAAAAGGAACAACTGGTTGAGATATTTTTGATGTGAATGAGGTTTTAACTCTATTCTGAAATGGTTCTTTGTCGGCCCACTCAGTCTCTTCACTCACCCTGCAAGGGGGTGGATGGCACAACAAAGATAAAATCCCTGCTACAGCTGAACCCTAGATGAATGGAGCCTCCTCCCCTGGTCCCAATATGTACCCCACAGGCGGGTGTTAGGTATATCATGGACAACCATGCTACAGCTGACATCTAGAAGATAGTGTGCCTTCCAGGTCTCAATACCTGCAGGAGAATCTACAGCTATAATCTGTAGGAGATTCACTCATTGGTTTCACTTTAAATTTAGGAGGGGAGGTCTCCAGTCTAATTCGTCAGCACACAGGGATGATGCAATGGCATGAGGAGAATATTTTTTGAGTGTTAGAGTGTGCAAAGGGTTGGAAGACAGTGTTGATTATGTAAATGTGTGTGGGAGAGAAAGGCTGACTGATGTGGGACTGGATGATGTTTAAATTAAATCACCCCAGCGACGGTCCATCCTTTAGTCTGGCAGCCTCGACGGACTATGACAACCAGTGTCCCAGCGCAAGTGTAGAGTGGAGGGTGATGGTGTGCACGTAGGGGGTTTGTGAAGACCTACCCAGAGGTAAAGAATGACTGGATGAGATGCTATGACACAGTAACCCATTTCTATGAAGGGCCTATTTGATGTGGGGCAAAATGACTTTGTGGCAAAGCAAATGATAATGAACAACTTTGATCATGGAAATGGGCGGGAGTGAGTGAACTATGGAGAGTAGCACATATCCTTCCTCCTACTCAGGTCGTGTCTTCATATTCTCATTTTCCGCTACTTCATCTCAAACCTTTCGGGTTGTCATTTATACTCCCCCTTCAATTTGTTGCAGGGGTGACTCTGTACCATGTGGCGACGGGGCAGCTCCCGTTCCGTCCATTCGGAGGCCGCAAGAACAAAGAGACCATGTACCAGATTACGACCGAGAAGTCCCCCGGAGTCATCTCGGGTGTGCAGACATCCGAAAATGGCCCCATTGAGTGGAGCACGGAGTTGCCCAAGACGTGCCAGCTCTCCATGTAAGTCGGGTTCCACCCAGGCGGGTACACACGACCTTGCACTCAACCTTTTTTAATAACCATCTTTTAAGAGGTTCCTAGACAGCCTTTTATACGACCTCGTTCACTGAAATTTGAAATAAAACTAACAGGGGCCATTGATTTAGGATCTGGGCAGTTGGCACGTGCAGTCAGCCCCCACCATTTCCTCCTTAGATTCCCCTTTTAGTGGGTGTGGTCGTGTTCTTACTCGGTAACACACGGTTTCCCGCCGGTAGGGGGCTGTGCAAGTTGGTGACCCCGCTCCTTGGGGGCTTGCTGGAAGTGGACCAACACAAGATGTGGAATTTCGAGCGGTTCTTCACTGAGGTGACTATGCTCCTCAGCAAGAAGGTTGTGCACGTGTTCTTCGTGAACAGGGTGCAGCCGCTCATCCTCTACCTGGATGTCAAGCACAAGTAAGCCAAGCAGGTCATGTCATCGCCCCGTTCGTAGTTGGGAATCCTTTCGTGCGTTCTTTTCCCTCCCCCCAACGTTGACAACGACGCGATGCCCGTCTTTCCCGTCACCAGATTTGAAGACTTCCAGTCCCTGGTTTGCGAGCAGACGGAGGTGCTTCCTGCCAACCAGCTCCTCCTCCTCGACAACAAGCTCCTCTTGGACCTCGTCGATGAGAACATTACCGGCAAGAACTTCCCCTCCACGACGCCTTCTACCCCTGTCGTTCTCTTTTCGAAGCAGAAGGAGGACGTGACCCTCCACCTCCCCGAAGTACCACGTAAGCCATTCATTTTGATTCTTCTAGTGTCTTTTGATGCTTGATTTTGTCGTCCCCGTAAGGGGCGCGGCGATTTGCCATCCTGGCCGCCGTGCTGACGGGAATCAGCACCCCGTCCGACCCCAGCTTAGCCTCTTCCTTCAAAACTCTTGTTTCCCGCCTGTTTCCTCGCTTTTCATACAACCTCTCCCACAACTTTCTCTGGTCAGCCTCTAATTTCACAGGGTAGATACTGACCTCGGCCAACCGTCCCGGATCGGGGCTGAGGGGGTAGGGGACAACGTTCCCTAACCCCTGTGCTCCGGTTCAGGATGGTGTTTTTTTAACAACCTGCTTCATCACCCATACCTTCCTCACATTCCTTTTCCTTATCACTTCACCATCTATCCTTGATTTTACGCCGTGCCCAAGGTGGAGCTGCCATGCTGAAGGGCTGCCAGGTCACCAGGCAGGAGGGGTGGCCTTAAATGGCGGCACCTGGCTTTGCCAGGCCCGTACGCACCCCTTGCACAGCGGGCTACTGCGAGGGGTGATGTGCTATTGCATCCCGTAATAAAAAGAGGGTCACCATGCCCAATGATGAGTCAATAAAAAAATCCCCTTAATTCCCCCTGTACCAACGACGGAGCCGCCCTCGGGCATCTCCACCAAAAAAATGGAGCCCCTCCCCCTTGTGCTTGCGCAGGGGACCCTCCATATTTCTCTAACCGGAGAGGAGGCTTACTCCACTCCTACGACTACGGGTGTAGGGGACTCCCCCTCACCCCCTTCTCTGGATGTGCTTTCGGGCACCTCCCTATTTCCAGCGGCAGTCCCTCCTTTTCTTTCCAAGGGGACTACCAAGAAAGCCAGCAGGCCTACCATTGCCGACCGCCCCCCCCCCATTGAAGCGGCTCGGTAGGGCAAACCCCCTTAGGGGGGGAGAGGGAAGCCAGGTCGCCTTCCCCAAAAGACCTGCTGGCAAGAATATTGAACCTTGCCGGGGTCAAGGCCTGTGCCTCCCCACACCACCTGACTAGTAACAATACTGCCAACGGGACCTGCGATGTCTTGGGGTGGGGGGGCAACTGGAGGCCCCCTGAGGTAGACATGGTCCTTGAGGAAACCCAGCCTCAGACGGTAGGGCCTTTCATGGGGGGGAATCCGGGCTCGGCGCCAAGCACCGAACCCGAATCCGCCCCTATGCAAGGTCCTCCTCAAATGGCTAGGGATTCCGAGGCAGTACAAGGAGGGGAGGGATCTCCGACCGGTGCCCCTACGAGTGCCAGGACCTTCTCCATTTCGGAGAAGGACCTGGCCTGGGGGCTCCTGCCTGCGGAGGGGAGAAGCGGGTTCATTCCCTGCCCTCGTCTCCTAAAAAGAGACAAAATAAGAAAAAGACTAAAAAGACTCGGGGCTCCTCTCCATCCGCGGCGGCTGCGGGGACGGATGGGTCTGCTGCCACTTTGATAAGTGACCAAGCCAAGATCGGCACATCCGGCCCCTCTGCCCCCCTCCCCCGGGCGCGAAGCCCCCGACTAAGACTAAAAGTGCGCAGGGCGGAGCCTCGATAACATCGGGGCACCTCATTCAGAGGTTACCTGGCGTTTTAGAGCCCACTGGCCTCAAACGCTTCCGCGTCATTCGCTCCACTGATGGCACCATGTTGGTCAAGGGTAACATGATCCATCAGAGGAGAGGATTAGCTAGTGTAATTGGTAGAGAGCCGAAGGTGACCCGTTTCTCGGACGGTAGCCTTCTGGCGAATGCAGCGAATCGCTCGGAGGCGGCCAAGATAAGTGCTCTTCGGACACTTGATGGCACCCTGGTGAGTGTGACGCCGCACTCTACCATGAACTATGTGAAAGGAGTAGTTTATGCGAGGGAACTCGTTGACTACTCCATAGAGGACATCACCTTAGAGCTGGCTGACCATGGGGCGGTCAAGGTCGAACGTGTGATGAGCAAATAGGGAGGGGCTTCGAGACCCACCTCTAGACTCTTCGTCACGTTCGACTGTGACAAGCTTCCTGAGTCGGTGCGTGCCGGTTGGTACCGCTACCGCGTGAAGAGATTCGTGCCACTGCCGTGGCGGTGCTATTACTATCACCGCTTCGGCCATACGAATCGTTCTTTTAGACGTGCAAAGTCGGGGTCACCCGAAGTCTGTGTAAATGGCTCCAAGGCTGCATACGATAAGTCTAAATCGTGTGTGGTCAAGTGTGTGAATTGCGGAGAGCCGCACCCCGCTTCTTCGAAGCAATGTGGTGCATATCTCCTTGAGAATGAAATCCTGGCCGTTCAGGCCCAGGATCGACTCTCATTCTGCAAGGCTAAGGACTTGGCCCTGGCGCGCCCGGCTCTGCCTGTGACGTCATATGCCTCAATAGTTAGAAAGGCACCCTCTGCTCCTGGCCCATCCAGGCCAACGAGCACGGTTGTTTCCCATTCGGAGCCCTTCTGTGTGCTCTACTCAACCCGGGCGCTCCCCTGGTAAAGCTGGCGGCAAAAAGGGCTCACACCCAGCCCTGGCTAAAACCAGGGCTTCCCCCCCCTTTCCCCAGCGTAACCGTTTCCCGTAAGGCGAAACGGCCATGCGCCTCCACAGAGTCGTTAGACTCACAGGAGGCAACACCCCTGAAGTTGGTCGCTAGGCCATCTTCCGGGGTTCCTAAAGCTGTCCCTCGAAAGGAGGACAGCCCACGCCTAGTGGTGGGCTGAGTGGCTCGGAGACGGTGGTTCCTCGAAAAGCGGAACGCCCGCCTAAGATTTTGAGGCGGAGGGAGAAAAAGACTTGCATGGTGAGCCCAACCTTCCCAATAATTCCTCGAAGGCGACAGCGCTTTGTCCGGCCAACAGCACCTGAGGTTCTGCCTCCGGGAAGCGTACGGCCATTCCTGTGAGGGTCTTCAGTTCGAAGAGGGCCCCCGCGTCTCCGAGCTAGGCCTGGAGGGCATATTCCTTCAATGGAATTGCCGTGGACTCCGGGCCAACTGGGAGGACCTGCGGAGGCTCGTCTCGTCCCGTTCACCGTTTGCTATCTTTGTTCAGGAGACCATGCTAGGCGCGTGCCCCCTGCCCGCCCTTCCAGGGTATAAGGGTCTTGCGACCCGACCACCGATAGATGGGGGATGCGCGGTTTACACACGGCATGATATCTCCGTTCTTCCTTTCACTTTAGATACCTCCTTTCAGACAGTGGCTGTGCAGCTTCACCTGGATAGGAGGTATACTATAATTTCTGCGTACATTCCACCGTCAGCTGACTTCGACGCGGGGTATTCCGCCGCGTCGTGGCACGGTTGCCGAGGCCCTTTCTCTTGCTTGGAGATCTGAACGGCAGGCATCCGCTCTGGAGGAAATTACTCAATAAATCCCAGGGGACAAGTCCTCTCCGATCTGATCGAAGAGCTTGAGATGGGTGTCCTAAATGTGGATGAGTTTACACATCACTGCCCGAGAACCGCTTCATTTTCTTGCATTGATCTATCTTTGTGCTCTTCGGATGCACAGCGTGATTTTGATTGGGGAATGGTCGATGACTTCCATGGTAGTGATCACTTTCCCATTCAAATATCATTTTCAGGGCAACTGCCGCCTGAGAGCCCACCGCGGCGGTGCTTGGCGCGGGCGCCGTGGCCTGCATTTCAGGAAATGACTCAATTCTCTATCTTTGTCGAGGAGTTTAGGTCAGTAGATGAAGCCGTTGAGTTCTTCCCCGGCCCCCTCATCGCCGCGGGCCTGACTACTATTCCCAGAACGTCTGGACGTTTTGCACGCCGAGCACTCCCATGGTGGTCGGCCGAGTGTGAGACGGCCCTCAAACAGAAGCGTTATGCCTACATGCGCTATAATCGCCGCCTAAACGAATTCACTGTCGGTGAATTTCGTCGGGCTAGGGCTAAGTTCCGGTATATTTCGAAGCACGCCCGCTGCTCTTCTTGGCGGGCATACGTGTCTTCACTTAACGGGGGACAAGTCCTCTCCGATCTGATCGAAGAGCTTGAGATGGGTGTCCTAAATGTGGATGAGTTTACACATCACTGCCCGAGAACCGCTTCATTTTCTTGCATTGATCTATCTTTGTGCTCTTCGGATGCACAGCGTGATTTTGATTGGGGAATGGTCGATGACTTCCATGGTAGTGATCACTTTCCCATTCAAATATCATTTTCAGGGCAACTGCCGCCTGAGAGCCCACCGCGGCGGTGCTTGGCGCGGGCGCCGTGGCCTGCATTTCAGGAAATGACTGAATTCTCTATCTCTGTCGAGGAGTTTAGGTCAGTAGATGAAGCCGTTGAGTTCTTCCCCGGCCCCCTCATCGCCGCGGGCCTGACTACTATTCCCAGAACGTCTGGACGTTTTGCACGCCGAGCACTCCCATGGTGGTCGGCCGAGTGTGAGACGGCCCTCAAACAGAAGCGTTATGCCTACATGCGCTATAATCGCCGCCTAAACGAATTCACTGTCGGTGAATTTCGTCGGGCTAGGGCTAAGTTCCGGTATATTTCGAAGCACGCCCGCTGCTCTTCTTGGCGGGCATACGTGTCTTCACTTAACGGGGGACAAGTCCTCTCCGATCTGATCGAAGAGCTTGAGATGGGTGTCCTAAATGTGGATGAGTTTACACATCACTGCCCGAGAACCGCTTCATTTTCTTGCATTGATCTATCTTTGTGCTCTTCGGATGCACAGCGTGATTTTGATTGGGGAATGGTCGATGACTTCCATGGTAGTGATCACTTTCCCATTCAAATATCATTTTCAGGGCAACTGCCGCCTGAGAGCCCACCGCGGCGGTGCTTGGCGCGGGCGCCGTGGCCTGCATTTCAGGAAATGACTGAATTCTCTATCTCTGTCGAGGAGTTTAGGTCAGTAGATGAAGCCGTTGAGTTCTTCCCCGGCTCCCTCATCGCCGCGGGCCTGACTACTATTCCCAGAACGTCTGGACGTTTTGCACGCCGAGCACTCCCATGGTGGTCGGCCGAGTGTGAGACGGCCCTCAAACAGAAGCGTTATGCCTACATGCGCTATAATCGCCGCCTAAACGAATTCACTGTCGGTGAATTTCGTCGGGCTAGGGCTAAGTTCCGGTATATTTCGAAGCACGCCCGCTGCTCTTCTTGGCGGGCATACGTGTCTTCACTTAACGGGAAGACCCCTCTAGCAGAGGTGTGGAAGCTAGTCAAAACGATTCGGGGCAAGTTTTCGCAAGCCTTCCCTTCCCGTTCTCCAGGAGAATGAGACCGCAATCTCGGACCCCGCGTCCGTGGCGGAATCCTTCGGTACCGCTTTCTCCGCATTCTCTAGCTGGGATGCTGCTCCGCCAGCATTCAATGCACGTCGTCATGTCGCGGAAGGCCGCCGACTGGACTTTACCTCGAGAAGCGGAGAACCCTTCAACGACAAGTTTACTGTGAGTAAGTTGTGTTCCGCTCTTGCTTCGTGCGCGGATACCGCATATGGTCCAGACGATGTCCCGTACGCCATGCTTAGACACCTGGGTGAGCGAGGCATGTCCTTTCTGTTAGATTTAATCACAGGATCTGGGTGGAGGGTCTCCTCCCAGATTCCTGGCGAATCGCTACTGTGCTCGCCTTTCGCAAACCGGGGAGAGATCACTCTACTCCGACCGGTTTCCGCCCAATCACTCTTAACCTCTTCCGTGTGCAAGTTGATCGAGAAATTGGTATATGTTAGATTAGCCTTTTCCCTGGACAGCGGAGTCCATCTGGCTTTTCCACTCCACGTCGGATGCTCTGCTCCGACTGGAAAATGCCGTCTGCGAGGCCTTCCTTCGTAGATAGCACTACGCCACGGTGTTTTTCGATCTGGAGAAGGCCTATGATACCGCATGGCTATACGGTATCATGGAGTCTCTCCACACGATGAGGGCGAGGGGACGCATCCCAATATTTATATCTGAATTTTTGCGAGATAGTTGATTCCGCGTACGGGTGGGGGGAGCCCTCTCTGGCCCAAAGGAGCAGGAAGAGGGTGTCCCGCAGGGAAATGTCCTCAGTGTCACACTCTTTGCCCTGAGCATCAACGGCATCACCTCGGTGCTGCCGGAAGATGTTCTCGCTACGCTCTACGTTAACGACCTTCGATCTCTTTGGGCGCGGACTAGATGCCAACTCTGGAGCGTCGACTCCAACAGGCATTGAACCGCGTCTCTCACTATGCCGAAGCGCACAGGTTTCGGTTTTCTTTGGCTAAGACTAAGATGGTGCACTTCTGCCGCCATCCACGGCTCCACCCCGACCCAGATTTGTTTCTTAATGGGGTGCGCCTGGAAGTGGTTGAATCGCACTGTTTCCTTGGTCTTGTATTTGACTGCCGCCTCACCTGGGAGGCTCATATTCGCCCCCTTAGGGTCTCTTGTACTCGCGCCATGGATATTCTGCGTTCCGTGACGTTCAGCGCTTGGGGCGCTGTTAGGACTACTGCCCTACTTTTTATCGATCCTTTGTTCGTTCGAAGCTCGACTACGGATTCGAGTTTTATGCATCCGCAGCCAAGCGTTTATTGCGGAAGGTGGACTCGATCCACCACACCGGCCTTCGCCTTGCGACCGGTGCATTCCGCACTTTCCCCATTGAGAGTCTGTTGGTCGATGCTGGGGACGACGCAGTCGTCTTTATAGGGCGCAGGCGAGCGCTCCATCAGATAGCGATGCTCACACGATTTTGTCCGATTCGGAGACGACAGAAAGCGATCTGAAGCCGTCGCATTGGGGTATAGGTCCATGGGAACAGTCGCGGCGCAATGGCACACAACTTTAGGTTCCCTTCCACCGTCTCCCATCTTCTTTTCCAAGCAGTCCGAAGAGCTGCCCGTATCCCTGCCATGTAGTCGGTGTGAGGAAGAGCGAAACGCTGGTCCTGTCGCAGACTCTTTGGCGCCTTCATCGGCGCGCTCATTCCCCGCAATTCCTATATGTCCAGGAACCAGGTAGAAAATAATCTCGACATCTGCCCGGCTCGCCAAAACCGTGGCGTCACGTATATCGCGAACTAGGCGATGCGGAGATTCCAATGCCCCGAGAGCACTCAGGGCGCTTTGTGAGTCGCCATAGATCACAATCCGGTCTCCGAACCGGGCACATCGCGTGATCTCCCGTACAGAGTGGTGTATTGCCACCAGCTCGGCCGTGAAGACACGCAGCACCTGGCAGAGCCCCGTTGACTTCAAACAGAGGGGATACGGCGTGGAAGCCGACCCCCTCTTGGGACTTGGAGCCATCCGTATACACTGGCACGGTTCCAGCGTGACACGAGGTGTGCTCCAAAACGGTCGAACGCAATACTCCCGGCGCTGTACAAGCTCTTGGAGCAGAGGCGTGGCGACAAATAGCCAAATGTGGTACCCTCCAGTGTGGTGTCCATGGCGGAACCACCGGTGCCACCGGCCCGAGAGCTATACCTAGCTCTCGAAGGAGTTTCCTGGCCCTAAACCCAAAGGGCTTAGGATATGATTGGCGTCTCTCGGCGGCATAGGCACCGTCGAGATCAGCTGCGGATGCAGTGAGATCTGTTGGCGACTGAGGGAGGCACCGGGCTCGCTCGTACAGGCGAGTGATGCACTGCGCTGGGGGTACCTCTTCCTGACGCAGGAGCTTGCTTACTGCTCGCTTTCTTTTCCCATTTTCGGAGGGGTGGAGAGGGGTTGTTTTTTATCTTTTTGAATTTTATTTTAAAGTAGCCTAGTACTAGGCCAGTTTTTAATACTGCGACTAATGCCCAAGTAGGCAGTCGCCAGATGAGCTCTTTAAAAATAAAAAATCGATTCTGTCGTTTTAAGTCCGAACTATCAGCAGAGCGGGGTTGTGATGACTCGTATCGATTGCAGCCCTCAAATTTCCCACTTTCCCGAACCTGGTCAGTGTCGATCACGACGCGACCATTGGCAAGTCTATCTGCGCGGTTGGATACGCTATCAAGAGGCGGATTGAATATTTCTGCCGGTGCATCTTCCTCGTCGAGTACAGCGTCTCTAACTTAATGTGAGTCTTCGGCCTCGCGTTCGTAAAAACGGATTCGCGGTCGCCCTTGTAACCTTTTGTATCTATTCCCAGCGCTCTCGCACCCGTACATAATTGCTACTGAGTGTGCGACTTTTCTGCTGGGATTTTTAATGCAAAGACAACTCAATCTTACTTATATTGGAGAGGTTCAGTGCATCCTGTCTCTTGAAATACCTCCGATGAGATTCAAGTTCTTTCTTTTATCCTTGTTTACTTATACAAACTTTTTCCTGGATGTTTATAATTCCACCTGCGTTCAGTATTTAGAGTTGAAGTTTGCTATTGTACTCGTTTTCCTTAGATTTACACCTTTTTCATTCGTCTCCTCATTCTTTATTCCATTAAGTAAAACGTATTTGGTTACACTATCGACCTTATTTCCTAAACAAATCCTTAGTAGTACCCATCATCACGGGCACAAAACCGTATCAAGTAAGAGGAGAATTCGCGACCATTGGGTGGCTTTGATTGTTGCATAGCAGTGGGGAACACGATTGTGTTTGCTTTGTAGTCGTTAGGTGAGAGCTGTTGTGGTTGAGTTTGGCTGGAAGTGTGTTCCGTCGCGGTCCATTGAAGTGCGCTTTCCTCCCCCCCGCCCTCCGTGACACGACAGCGAGGTAATCGCGACCCATCTGAAGCGACTCTCTGGCGAGCTTCATTACCTCGAGAAGTTGACGACCGCCGTGAGTGAGCTCTTTGGTCAGCTTGTGGCCAACCACCGGCGCTTCCTCAAGATGGTACAGATGCTGACTGGCGGCGCCGGGGGCGCATCGCAGACGCTGCAGGAGACTTTGGAGGACCTCGTCGATAACAAGGTGGAGGACGAGAAAGCGGTGAGTGCAGCTGCCACAGCACCAAGCGAAACTTGTTTTGTGTTGAAGTTTTTGTTTATCTTGTCGATGATTATGCAGGCTTGAAGGCGCCTGGGAGGTTAAGGCAGTCTTTTGCCCGAAACTTTTTGTTGCCTTCGGAAATCACGCCCCGATTCATTGACGCTCGACCCCTCCCTCTGCAGGTACGAGAATCGCTGTCGACAGTGAAGCAGCTCCATAATCGCGTCGTGCTAGGAAACCAGCTGCGGAGGCAATGGGCGCCGACTCCGAATTGCAGTACGGCCGCCGTAGAGCGTGCGCCCAACAAGGCGGTAACGTACACATCGAAGCTGCGCGAGTCCTGGCAGCATCTCCTCAGGGACCGAGCGGCGAGAAGTAAGGGAGACCTCTGGTCTGCTTCGGGGTGACAGGACGTATGACAACTCTGGTTAAAATAACTTGTAGATTGTTTGGATTTCATGGGCCCCATCTCTATTGGGTGGTTTGCTGCATCTCTGAATTGAGTGGTCGGGTGGGGTCTTATTTCGAGAGTGGAGGGAGGGGCATAATTCTTTATAAGAAAATGATGCCTAGAGTTTTTCCAAATGACTATCACCAACGTTACAAGTAAAAAGGAAATACCTCTGTGGATATATTCTGGTTGGAGTTGGAAATCTCCAAATAGTTCCTGCTCTTCATATTCTCCCAGACGGTGGAATCTTCCATGGATGTGGTTTTAGTTTCGATTATAACTGTCTTCTTTGCTTCATAGTCCCATTTCTTCGTCATTCAATAATGATACTAAAAAACGGTTGCTCTTTAGTTGAGAAATGAGAGCTAAGTGAGCTTTGTGTTTTCCAAGTGATCTTCCCTCAATAGGTGAAGATCCCTTTGTCTTAATCTTAAAAGCCTTCTGGTTCGGTCAATGGCACTCTCTGCGAAGCGAATTGAAGCCTCTTCCTCCGCAAAGGAGTATCAGATTAGTAATGGCAACCATGCTACAGTTGACATCTGGAGAATTTCATCTACCCGACCAACCAATTTCTGCATTAGGATCTGGCTTAATTGAGACTTCCTTCTTATTGCTTTTGTTTTGGGGGTTGTTTATTGTTTGGTTTTGCTTTAGTTTGTTTCGTTCAGTGTTTTAATATAGCCTATTTGTAGGCTAAAATTTTATTACAACGACTTATACCCTTGGTGGCAGTCGCCAGATAGGCGCTATAAAAATAGGCTTAATTGAGCTGGTCTGGAAGAGTTGGAATTTAGTGCCCTAAGTAATTTCTTGATATAACTCCTTCACATCTTCACTTTCTTTAAAAAGGTGTCATCCCAAATTTAGGGACGGAAATTCTCTCTTTGCTTCACGCTTCTTAGTTTTAAGTAATTTAAAGGTGGAAGAGAGACAAATATATTAAAAAAAATAAGGGGCTTCTCTCCTGTTGTATGCCCTCATTTTCTCATCTTTGACCTGAGAGCTGCTCGATTTAACTCTTCTCTGCGAGTTCGAGGGGTGGGGAGGCTCGAACTGCCTTGTGTTCGACGCGTGTTGGCCTCTGTCCTGCCGCTGCTCACGCGTCCTCCCTCCCCACTCGAGGTCTCTCTTTCTCCGGCAGCATTGACCTTCAACGATGAGCAATTTCACCTTCTCGAGAAAATGAAGATGAAGGAGACTGCCAAGTGCCACGAGAACCTCCTCCTCCACTTAGTCACGTCGTCCCTCCACCAGACGACGGAGCACCTCGCCGACTGGTGCAAGTGAGTGAGAAGGAGGGGCTGGGGTTGTCTTCGACTCATCCTGACTTTTCTCGGGGTGTCTCTAGACATATGAATGGCGCCTCTCGTTTAAATTCCCCGTCGAGGGGTGACCAGAATATTCTCCGCGTTACCAGGTGCCCATGTGTTGATGGCCTCCTGTGTCCTCGCAAATCTTGGAATCTCGCTCCCTCCCCACCTTGTTCTTGTTTAGCAACAAGTCTGGTTCACCTACCCTATTGGATTACCAAGTTTACCCATACAAAAATCCCATTTTCCACTTAAGAGTTCCGAACTTTTGTTTCGGGTCCCAAGCTCCTCCCCTTCCTCTAACGATACCTTGCACCCTCCCTTAACCTTTAATAAGTCCCAGTGTCATGCGGGCACTTGAGGCTTGCGCTTGTTGCATGCGATTTTGAACCGAAGTGTTCCTCAGGGTGGCGGAGGTGCAACGCGTACAGGTGGAGATCGAGGAGGCAGACGTGGAGAAGCACAAGGACCTCCTCGAGGTGTTCCAGCGGAGCCTCTCGCAGACCCAAGCGAACTATCACCAGACTCTTTCCGAGCTCCTCTCCTCCGTCAAAGATCACCAACTGAAGGTGAGTCTCGGTTCCGACGAGAGAACCCAAGTCTGAGATTTAGTCCAAGGGGAGAAGAAATAGCGTCAAGGATGCGAGCTGCAACCCTCCTTCACAAGACCCAGAACGGTGACTGCAACAGAACTTAATAGCCGTCTGGGAGAGGAACTTATGAAGGTTTCTGGCTGTCTGGTTTTTAAAATTTAAACCGAAAACCAACGAGCTACATTTCTGCAGAAAGGTTATAAGGAGAGATCTGTAAACAAATGTAAGATGGGGGAAATGGTATAGAAGATATACAGGTGCAGATTCACAACCCACAAATGAGTACAACAAGGACTCTACTCCCAATGAATAAAACACCTACGCTGTTCGCTTTCACACTTGACTAAATTTCCGACAACACAAGAAACAAGAATTAACACACCCAGTAACCCCATTCGGGCAATCTTAGGAATCTGTCCTCCGCACATACAAGCAATATATCAATCATTCACACACACTATCATCTACTACAAAAGATACAAGGACCTCGTGCCTTGTACCCAGAAAAAGGAGACATCTGGAAGATTGTGACTCCCGCCCCCATCGACTGCAGGTGAATCTGCAGCTGTATATCTTCCATATTATTTCACCCATTTTGCTTATGTTTACAGATCTCTCCTTACAAACTTTTTGTGTAAATTTCTTCGTTGGTTTTCCGTTTAAATTTTTTAAACCTGACAAACACAAAACCTTCATAAGTTCCTCTTTCAGACTGCCATCTCTCCCAGAATTTTCTCTGGTCGAATTCTATCACACTCGCCACTTAAACACTACTATTCACAATGGCCCATGTTCCTTTCTCCTCTTTAGATTCTTCTCCTGATCACATGCATTTCACCACCAAGGACTGATTGGTATTTGATCATTTATTCCTTGGGCTCACAACCGCCACCTCACCATTACATTATCACCCATTCAACAAAACTCACTACTTGATGTCACCCTGAACATGGAATTAAGATTCAGCTGCGACATACGGCAAACATGAACGGTGTACTTTCGCTCTCTCCAAGAAATCCATCACCTAAACATTCAAGCTATACACGCGCTGCACTGTCGCCTATGCCAGCACCCATACCTTAACACACTTGACCTCACAACTGGATGCGTTCGAAACACCCCAACAAACCACTTCAAAGCCAAGGTTAATGTCCATAAAACTCCACCTGACCTTCTCGCAACGTCGCTCGTCAACATCAGACGAAGTCCAAGACGCCCTTGTCACAACCCAGGTCATCCTCTTCAGATGTTCTCGGCAACCACCCACCACCAAGGTCTGCTCATTCACTCGTGAAACGCCTGGGAGATTGAAAGGAGACGTAGATACTTAGATTTATAGATTTATTTATCATATATATCCCACCCCTCAATTTAAATAACCACACAGTATATACATACGAATATCTTCCCCACATACAATCAATCAAAATATGTATATAAATCAATGCAAAAAGAATTTACATAAGTGTTGCTGTGGTACCCGGGGCTCTTGTCATTCCAGGAAGCCCGCACCACGCATGTAGGGCACCACACCGACTGGATCCGACCATAACTGATGGATATGTGAAATGTTGTGGTGTAGTCCTAGAGCTGCCAAGTTAGGGCAATCTTCTATGAGATGCGTGACTGTGTGCGGACTAAATTGGCAGAGTGGAGGTGTTTGTAGGTGTTTAGTGACTGGTGGTGTCCACAGCGAATTCGTGTAAGATGTACTCTCTCCGACCGTGAGAGTTGCGTTTTCTGTGCTGGGGGGGGGGGGTATTTTGTCGTGAGGGAGATTGTTCAGTGCTTGCCTGGTGAGGTGTGTGTAAATATTTTTTTTTATATTGTGTTACATTTGCATGTTATGGTATGGTATTTAGGATGTTTGTGTAATATCTGTGTGGTGTGTTTAATATTTCTCTGTGGGTGTAGTTTCTCATATAGTGACAGGGGCTGTTTGCGTTGTTTATGACAGATGCTAGGAACTGTGTGCCTCTCATGTTCAGATGTTGTTTTATAGTTAGTACCTTGGTTTCAACATGTAGGTGTTCTATAGGTGGTTTTTGTGTGCCACCAAGTATGATTCTAAGTGCACTGTTTTGTGTATTTTATAACTTGTTTAGCTGTGTGTTGAATATGACAGGGGCCCAGGCAGGGCTGGCATAGTCTATTATGGACCATATATGTTGCTTGTATACTAGAGTGAGTGTTTCTTTGTGTTGTCCAAAGTTGTACTTGTTAGTGCTCTGAGTGCACTAAGTCTTGGTCTGCATTTTGTGATTATGTTGTTTATGTGTGGTGCCAATGACACATTAATTTAAAAAAAGAGATGAATACTGGACAAGTAATCCACCATCTACAAGATGGAATAAAAAAGATAGTTAGAAGAAGAGAAAGTTGCCAAAGGAAATTAATTAAGGCAAATTACACAATGGTCTTCAACAAAATTTGCATTCAAGAAAGACTGCTACCCAACTACACTAATATATATATATATATATATATATATATATTTATATTTATATATATATAATATATATATTTATATATATAAATAAATTGGGCACCTTTTTATCGAAATCTGCTACTTTTTTGCAATTTTTCTGAAAAAATCTGGCAACCCTGCTGCGTCATCAGTAGCCTGCTGGCTTTCGTAATGAAAGGTTCTCTATCGCGAGCTCTCCGCTTCTGCTTTGTAATTATAACTTGTTACAAAAAAAAATTATGTAGTGTCGATCGGGGCTTTAGCATTCCAACCCGAGTTTGATCAAGTGAAGTAACATTGTTTAAATTGTTTTTCACCGCATTTCTCAACTTTTATAGATCATGGATAGATATCTTAACAGAGACAGGAGCAGGAGTGTGTCTACTGATAGTAATAGACCTGATAGTATGCTAAGTAGCGTGAGCTTCAGAGACAGTGAAGTGGACCAGAGCCAGCATTTCGCTTGGTGCCGAGTCTCTGAATGACACCCAGCCACTGGAGGAGACAGGTGACGCTGGGGACCAGGACATCAGGGAACTCAAAGGTTACCTCCAGAACTGCGAAATGTAAAGAAGGAAGCCCTCTTCCCCAAGGAGCACAGGGAGGCGTGGGTAGACTTGTTCATCAAGTACAACACCCCCTCCCTAGCTCCGCTGCCGTGGAGAGGATATTCTCCACAGCCAGTGACATTCTCAGGCCGAAGAGGGCCGCCTTGGCCAGCGCCAACTTCCAGAAGCTGGTGTGTTCCTCAAGGGAAACATGTCCCAGTTGAGGTAGCCCAGCTACAAGGGGCAGTTTGGGGAGGAGAAACAGGAGAAGAGGCAGTAATAGTATAAGAATTTATTTTTATTTTTTTTTTGTAAAGTGGTCCAAACTGTTTCTAAATAAATAAAATTGTGTGCTGTTACTCTTGTAAACAGATTTTACTGACGGTCCTAAAATTGCGGTGACGGAAGCGTGGTTAAAATAACGATGACTGACTGGGCCGGCCGCTGGCGAATGACGAATAACGGACCGGCAAAATTTACTGACGCGCCCACCCCTGCATATGATGATATGTGTATGTTGTTTGGTGGTGTTGGTATGTCGTGCATGTATAAATTGAAAAGTGTGGGGCTTAGGACAGAGCCTTGTAGGACTCCATTAGGGAAGTTTCTAATAGTGGATGACTCGCCATTGTAGTGTACGAATGATTGTCTTCCCGATAAGTAGTTGGCGAGCCAGCGTTTGGTGTTGTAAATTTTGTTAATGAGTAGTGGTCTGGAGATGGCATCAAACGCATTACTTATGTCTATTGTTGCTAGCAGTGTTCTGTGTGGTGGTCGTCTGGAGTTGATGCCATCTTGTATTGTTTGTGTGAAATTATGTAACTAAAGAATTAGATAGGGGTGAGAAAGTTGATGTGATCTACTTAGATTTCAGCAAAGCTTTTGATAAGGTTCCACATAGAAGACTAGTCCATAAATTAAAGCTGCATGGGATATGTGGGAACGTTTTAAATTGGATAACTGAATGGCTGAAAAATAGGAAACAGAGAGTTGTACTGAATGGAGTGAGGTCAGAGTGGAGGAATGTTATTAGTGGCGTACCTCAGGGATCAGTTTTAGGCCTTTTATTATTTATAATCTATGTAAATGATCTTGGGCAAGGTGTAAATAGCAAAGTGTCAATTTTTGCTGACGACACTAAATTGGCAGCTGTAGTCAAAGAGGTTGAGGGTAGCTTTAAAGTGCAGGGTGACTTAAGTAAGTTGTTAGCTTGGGCTCAGAAGTGGCAGATGACTTTTAACCTTAATAAATGCAAAGTTATTAACATGGGGAGAGATAATAGGGAATTTAGCTATGAGATGGATGGGTATTGGCTTAATTCAGTTGAAGATGAGAAGGACTTAGGAGTAGTAGTAGATAGGTCACTGAAATTTTCAAAGCAGTGTATTGAGGCAAAAAATAGAACAAATAGGGTGCTAGGTTACATTAAAAGAAATATTAGCTACAAGAGTAAGGAGGTCATCCTTAAACTATACAACTCTTATGTCAGGCCACATTTAGAGTACTGTATACAGGCATGGTCACCACATTTTTGACATGATATAAACTTATTAGAGTCAGTACAAAGGAGGGCAACAAAAATAATACCATCCCTGAAGCACCTTGAATATGAAGATAGACTGAGGGTATTAAATATGTTTTCATTTGAAAGAAGGTGTGTGAGGGGAGATATGATTGAGCTTTTTAAAATCTTTTCTGGGATGGATAAATTGGATTTCAGCAAGTTATTTGAGTTAGAATATAGTAATGGAACTAGAGGCCACCACTTAAAGATTAAAAAACAGAGGTGCAGACTGGATGTTAGGAAATATTTTTTCACTAACAGAGTGGTGGATTATTGGAATAGTTTGCCACCTGAGACTGTAGACAGCCCAAACTTTAATGTTTTCAAGCGCAGATTGGATGATTATATGGGGATGGAGGGTTAATTTCTTACTTTTTGGTATGTGGATATGTTTCTTGACTCATTCTTGTGGATGCAGTTTCTTTTTATTGTATATTTTGGGGGACTTTGATTTTGTTTTTGACAGACTCCTATGGAGGCTTTGAATTATATATTGTAAATGCATGGTTGGACATTCCTATGGATTGTTAAATTGTATATTGTAGATGCATGATCTGACAAAATCCTATGGATGCATTATGTGGGTGGGATTTGATGGATACGGATGACCTTTGATAGGCCCTTGTTGCTTTTTTTCATCCGTGAAATTATGTATGTATGTATGGTGAGTAGTGTTGTGGTTGAGTGGTCTGGTCTGTAAGTGTTGTGTGGGTGACTGGAATATGTGGTGTTATATTGCGTAGGAGAAGGCGTTCTACGACTTTGGATTGTCTTTTGCAGTCTCCTTCTTTTCTTATGTTCTTATGTAATGTTATGGGTCTGTAGGATACTGCTCCTGTGGGTGTTTTGTTTAGTCTGAGTAGTTTGATGAATTCACCTAGTTTCCAAATGTTTGGTATTATGCAGTGTGCGTATGAGTAGTTTGTTATGTTTGTGTGCCGTGGGGACCGAGGCATTTGAGATGTATGTTGGATATGTTATCATTGCTCACGACTGAGGAGTTTTTAAGTTGTTTTATGATGTGTGCAGTGTCTTCCGTTGTGGCAAGTATTACTGTGTAGTCTAATGGGAAGTCTAGTTTGCGTCTGTGTATATGTCCGTCTTCTTTGTGTTTGTGAAACTGGCTAATTTTAGAGTAATGTGATATTTCAAAATGTTGGCCTGTTGTTTGCGTGAAGGCATTTTGTCTGAAGGGTAAATGTATGCTGACTTTGTACAATGCCACTGTTTGAGTTAGTGAGGCTTCTGATTGTTTCGTGTTGTTTGGATGTATTTGTTTTGTAGTCAAATGTTTTTAGGAAAGCTAACCAGTTTTTTTGTTTGTTTCTCTATTAGTTTGGTGTTTATCTGTGTGTTGAATTCTTGTATACAGTTTGTTGTGTTTTGTGTGTGCAGGGTGGATGTGTCACGTAGATTGTTGCATTCCCTTATAAGTCTGTTGATGTCTGTCTGGTGAAAAGTTGGGGTTATAATGTTTTATGTTGCCTTTAGGGATGTGTGCTTTGCGTTGTTTATTATGTCATTGAACTGTATGGTTGTGTTGTTTAATATCGGTGTTGATGTTATATGTGTATGATTTAGCTCCTGAAAATGATCTTCGGTGGTTTCCCGAAAACTCTCCCTGGCAGCTCGCTTGTAGTTGGTGCTGGTCTGGTGGGTGGGTGAGAATGTGTCTGTTGTGGTGTGCAGTGTGATGATGATTGGGAAGTGATCTGATTACAGGTCTGTTACAGTTTTCCATGTTTGGTGAGCAGAAAGTTTTGTCTTGGGAAGTGCAATTGAAATTTGTTTGGTGTGGAGTGTGTATGAATGTCTGCGTTATTAACGTTGAAGAGCTGATCTAGTTGTGTGCAGATTTCTGTACCCCTTTGTGAGGTGTTGTGTTGGGCATACCAGTCTGTGTGTTTGGCATTAAAATTTCCACCCAGAAGAATGTTTTGGAGGGTCGCTACCTCTGTCCCTTGTACTCGAGACGGATTCGTGCACACCAACTGTTTGTTGTGAGTCGCATGCTCTTACGCCGGGGGGGGGAGGTGGGCCTACCCCCGACGCTGGAGCGCGCTTCCTTCTTGTTACCTTTTTCCTTTTTCTTTTTAGCGTATGACCTTTTTCCACTCATTTGTTTTTTAATATACAATAGTCATAGGCTGTAGTGAGTACGGCGACTTATGCCCAAGTAGGCAGTCGCCAGATAGGCTAAAAAAAAAAGAAGATAACCATGCCAGGATGGAATGCAGTAAAGAGGCTTACTACTTCCACTGCAGGAAAGATTATCTTGTGAATTCCCGGCAATGCAAAACCTATAAATCGGAGCAGAACATCCTACATCTGTCCAACTCACAGAAATTCAGCCTGGGGAGCGTGGCTAGCCGCCCTTCCAAAGAAACAAAAGCTGCTCTCCCAAAACAGAATGCCACAGTCGTGCCCCCAGGAGGTGCATCTGTTGCGGCGGCAGTTAGGAACAGATTTGGTGCCCTAGAAAACGAGGCCGAGTCGAAACATGCCAACTCAACTGAGTCACCACCGGTTGACCATTCTAGGCTCCAAAGTCCAAGCCAAAGAGGAACCTGTCTACAAAATTCTCACACCAAAAGGGAGGTTGCTCCTCCTTAGAGTCCTTGGACTCGGTGTTGGCGCCACCACCGGCTAAAATCATCTTGGCAGCGGAGGCTCAAGAGTCGGAGGCACTACCTGTTGCTTCCATAACTCCAGAACCCCCAGCGAACAAAGACCAAGACACCGGCAACATGTCAAGTAACGGTGAGATGGAGAAGCAGGAGAGCAACACTGCCACCAGCTCCAGCCTGAAGCCCGCTTGATATCCCATGAGGAGGATGACGCCTTGACATGCCTTCGGGAGGCGGAGTCCCCCAAGAATTCCATAAGGACACAGATGGCATCCAGCCTGAAGCCCGCTCGATATCCCATGAGGATGATGACGCCTTAACATGCCTTCGCAAGGTGGAGTCCCCCAAGAATTCCATAAGGACACACAGATGGCATGCAGCCATCAGTGGATCCCCGCACAACGGTGACCACTGGTGCTCCATAAAAAAAAAACCATCAAGCTTCCTATAAAGAAGGAAGAGGAAAACATTTTCAACCATCACCGCCACCCTACCTACCTTTACCTCAGAGAGAGGTTAAAAAATAAAAGTTGAGTTCCACTGCAGGAACATCGGCCTAAAAGACAGGCCTAGTGGTCCTTAAACGTCGATCAAAATAAACATGGCCACGATCCTGCAGTGGAACATTCGTGGTATATGAGCAAACTGGGAGGAACTTACCACTCTGGTGGTAGACTCCTCAACAGCAGTTTTCTGCCTTCAAGAGACCATGATGAGGCATGGAAATTGTCCATGCCCCATGGGATGATGCTGCAAACATCTACTCACAGTGGTGGAGAACATCGCGGCGGAGGTTGTTTATACCATCGTTGTGATGTCCCCTTCCAAAAAATAAAATTATGTACAATCCCCCTCCCCCTTGCAGGCTGTCGCAGGGTGCGTCAACCTAGGCGCAGACTACACAGTCTGCGTCATTTATCCAACACCAAGTGACGACATTGTACCCCAGCACCTAGCAAACCTTGTGGGGCAGCTGCCTCCCCCATTGTTACTCCCCGGAGACTTCAATTGTCATTTGTTATGGGGGGATTCAATCTGCAATAGCATGGGTGACTCCCTGCTCACATTTATTGATGGGCATTTCTTAGTTGTCCTCAACACTGGTGAGTCCACTCATTTCCATACTCAAACGAGCACATCCACTGCCATAGACCTCTCACTCTGTACCTCAAGTATAGCAGTGGATTTTACTTGGATGTTGGATGAAGATCTACATGGAAGTGACCACTATCCTATAATTCTAAAGACCGTGGTATCCCCTCCCACTACTTGTCCCCCCCCACCCCCGTAAGGGGCGCAGCGATTTGCCATCCTGGCCGCCCTGCTGACGGGATCCAGCGCTCCATCCGGCCTCAGCTTAGCCTCTTCCTTCCTTCAGATAGCCTTCAGATAACCAGGGGGAACCCTGGTTTTAGCCAGGGATGGGTGTGAGCCCTTTTTGCCGCCAGCTTTACCAGGGGAGCGCCCGGGTTGAGTAGAGCACACAGAAGGGCTCCGAATGGGAAACAACCGTGCTCGTTGGCCTGGATGGGCCAGGAGTAGAAGGTGCCTTTCTAATAATTGAGGTATAAGACGTCCCAGGCAGAGCCGGGCGCTCCAGGACCAAGTCCTTAGCCTCGCGAAATGAGATTCGATCGTGGGCCTGAACGGCCAGGATTTCTTTCTCAAGGAGATATGCACCACATTGCTTCGAAGAAGCGGGGTGCGGCTCTCCGCAATTCACACACTTGGTCACACACGATTTAGACTTATCGTGTGCGGCCTTGGAGTAATTTACACAGACTTCGGATGACCCCGACCTTGCACATCTACAAGAACGATTCGTATGACCGAAGCGGTGACAGTAATAGCACCTCCGCGACAGTGTCACGAATGCCTTCACGCGGTAGCGGTACCAACCGGCACGCACCGACTCAGTGAGCTTGTCACAGTCGAACGTGACGAAGAATGTAGGGGTGGGTCTCGAGGCCCCTCCCTGTTTTCTCATCACACGTTCGACCTTGACAGCCCCATGGTCGGCCAGCCCTTAGGTGATGTCCTCTATGGAGTAGTCAACGAGTTCCCTCGCATAAACTACTCCTTTCACAAAGTTCATGGTAGAGTGCGGCGTCACACTCACCGGGGTGCCATGAAGTGTCCGAAGAGCACTTATCTTGGCCGCCTCGGAGCGATTCGCCGCATTCTTCAGAAGGCTCCCCGTCCGAGAAACGCATCACCTTCGGCTCTCTACCAATTACACTAGCTAATGCTCTCCTGTGTTGATTTATGTTGCCCTTGGCCAACATGGTGCCATCAGTGGAGCGAATGACGAGGAAGCGTTTGAACCCAGCGGGCTCGAAAACGCCAGGTAACCTCTGAATCAGGGGCCCCAATGTTATCGAGGCTCCACCCTGTGCACTTTTGGTCTTAGTCATAGTCAGGGGCTCCGCACCCGGGGGGTAGAGGGGCCGGATGTGCCGATCTTGGCTTGGTCGCTTGCCAAAGTAGCAGCAGACCCATCCGTCTCCGCAGCCGCCGCGGATGGAGAGGAGCCCCCGAGTCTTTTTATGTCCTTTTTCTTTTTTGGAGAGGAGGGTGGGGAATAAACCCCTTCTTACCTCCACCGGTAGGAGCACCCTGCCTAGATGGACTGGCCTCAGCCAGGTCCTTCTCCGAAATGGAGAAGGTCCTGGCAGTAGTAGGGGCACCGGTCGGAGGAGATCTCTCCCCTCCTTGTACTGCCTCGGAAACCCTAGCCGTTTGAGGAGGACCTTGCATAGGGGCGGATTCGGGTTCGGTGCTTAGCCCCGAGCCGCCCGGATTGCCCCCTAATGGAAGGCCCTACCGTTTGAGGCTGGGTTGCCTCAAGGACTATGTCTATCTCAGGGGGGGGCCTCTAGTTGGCCATCCTCCCCCAGGACATCGCAGTCACGTTGGCATCATTGTCACTAGTCAGGTGTGGGGAGGCACAGGCCTTGACCCCGGCAAGGTTTAATATTCTTGCCAGCAGGTCTTTTGAGGGAAGCGACCAAAAGGGGCCTGGCTTCCCTCTCCCCCCTAAAGGGGTTTGCCCTACCGAGCCGCTTCAATGGGGAGCTGTCGGCTACGGGCTGCCTGCTGGCTTTCTTGGCAGTCCCCTTGGAAAGAAAAGGAGGGACTGCCGCTGCAAACAGGGAGGTGCCCGAAAGCACCTCCAGAGAAGGGGGTGAGGGGGAGTCCCCTACACCCGTAGGCGTAGTAGAGGAATAAGCCTCCTCTCCGGTTAGAGAAATATGGAGGGTCCTCTGTGCAAGCAGAGGATGGAGGGAACCTCCATTTTTCCGGTGGAGCTGCCTGAGGGTGGCTCCGACGATGGAACTAGGGAAATTAAGGGCAGATTTTTTTCTTCTTCATCATTGGGCATGGTGACCCTCTTTTAATTACGGGATGCAACAGCTTATCACCCCTCGCAGTAGCCCGCACTGCAAGGGGTGCGTACAGGCCTGGCAGAGCCAGGTGCTGCCATTCAGGACCACCCCTCCCGCCTGGTGGCCTGGCAGTCCATCCGCATGGCGGCTCCACCTTGGACACGGCGTAAAATTGATAGAGTGTGAAGAGAAAGGAAAAGGGATTTGAGGAAGGTATGGGTGGGGATGAAGCAGGTTCTTAAAAACCAACCACCCCAGACCGGAGCTCAGGGGTTAGGGAACGTTGTCCCCTTCCCCCTCAGCCCCGATCCGGGACGGTTGGCGGAGAAGAAGGTCAGCATCTACCCTGTGAAATTAGAGGCTGACCAGAAAGGAGGACAGCAACAAAGGAGTTTCGGCTCCTTCGCCCACGCCTAGTGATTGGCTGAGTGGCTCGGAGACGGTGGTTCCTCGAAAAGAGGCCCCCCCACTCCCGCCTCCGAAGCCGCAACGCCCGCCTAAGGTTTCGAGGCGGAGGGAAGAAAAGACTCGTATGGTGAGCCCAACCTCCCCCAATAAGTCCTCGAAGGTGACAGCGCCTTCACCGCTTTGTCCGGACAACAGCACCCGAGGTTCTGCCTCTGGGAAGCGTACGGCCATTCCCGTCAGGGTCTTCTGTTCGAAGAGGGCTCCCGCGTCTCCTCCCAGCTAGGCCTGGAGGGCATATTCCTTCAATAGAATTGCCGTGGACTCCGGGCTAACTAGGAGGAGCTGCGGAGGCTCGTCTCGTCCCGTTCCCCGTTAGTCATTTTCTGCAGGAGACCATGCTAGGCGCGTGCCCCCTGCCCGCTCTCCCGGGGTAAAGGGTCTTGCGACCCCACCACCGCAAGATGGCCGGGCTGGGCGGTGCGCGGTTTACACACGGCATGATGTCTCCGTTCTTCCTTTCACTTGAGATACCTCCTTTCAGGCAGTGGCTGTGCAGCTTCACCTGGATAGGAGGTATACTATCATTTCTGCTTACATTCCATCCTTAGCTGACTTCGACGCGGGGGAGTTCCGCCGCGTCGTGGCAGGTTGCCGATGCCCTTTCTCTTGCTTGGAGATCTGAACGGCAGTCATCCTCTCTGGGGGGGATTACTCAATAATCTATCTTTGTGCTCTTCGGATGCACAGCCTGATTTTGATTGGGGGTTGGTCGATGACCTCCATGGTAGTGATCACTTTCCCATTCAAATATCATTTTCAGGGCAACTGCCGCCTGAGAGCCCACCTCGGTGTTGCTTGGCGCGGGCGCGGTGGCCTGCATTTCAGGAAATGACAATTCTGTATCATTCGAGGAGTTTAGGTCGGTAGTTGAGGCCGTTGAGTTCTTCTCCGGCAAACTCATCGCCGCGGACCTGACTACTATTGACAGAACGTCTGGCCGTTTTGCACGCCGACCACTCCCATGGTGGTCAGCCGAGTGTGAGACAGCCCTCAAACAGAAACGTTATGCCTACATGCGCTATAAGCTCCGCCCGAACGATATCATTGTCGCTGAATTTCATCGGGCTAGGGCTAGGTTCGGGTATATTTCGAAGCACGCCCACCTCTATTCTTGGCGGGCATACGTGTCTTCGCTTAACGGGAAGACCCCACTGGCAGAGGTGTGGAAGCGAGTCAAAAGGATTCGGGGCAAGTTCTCTTATGACCCCCCTCCCGTTCTCCAGGGAAATGGGACCGCAATCTCAGTCCCCGCGTCCGTGGCGGAATCCTTTGCGACCGCTTTCCCTGCATTCTGTAGCCGGGATTCTGCTCCGCCGGCATTCAATGCACGTCGTGATGTCGTCGAAGGTCGCCGGCTGGACTTTACCTCGAGAGGCGGAGAACCCTTCAACGACAGGTTTACTGTGAGTGAGTGGCGCTCCGCTCTCGCTTCGTGCGCGGACACCGCCCATGGTCCGGACGATGTCCCGTACGCCAGTACGCCATGCTCCGACACCTGGGTGAGCGAGGCATGGCCTTTCTCAAACCGGGAAGAGATCACTCTACTCCTGCCGGTTTCGGCCCAATCCCTCTAACCTCTTGCGTGTGCAAGTTGATGGAGAAATTAGTAAATGTTAGATTAGCCTTTTTCCTGGACACCGGAGGCCATGTGTCTTCTGCACAGTGCGGCTTCTGCAAGTTCCACTCCACGTCGGATGCTCTGCTCCGACTGGAAAATGCCGTCTGCGAGGCCCTCCTTCGTAGACAGCACTACGCCACGGTCTTTTTTGATCTGGAGAAGGCCTATGATACCGCATGGCGATACGGTATCATGGAGACTCTCCACACGATGGGGGCGAGGGGACGCCTCCCAGTCTTTATATCTGAATTTTTGCGAGATCGTCGATTCCGCGTACGGGTGGGGGGAGGAGCTCTCTCCGGCCCAAAGGAGCAAGACGAGGGTGTCCCGCAGGCAAGTGTCCTCAGTATCATACTCTTTGCCCTGAGCCTCAACGGCATCACCTCGGTGCTGCCGGAAGATGTTCTCGCTACGCTCTACGTGGACGACCTTTCGATCTCTTTTGGCGCGGCCCAGATGCCAACTCTGGAACGTCGACTCCAACAGGCATTGAACCGCGTCTCTCGCTATGCCGAAGCGCACAGGTTTCGGTTTTCTTTGGCCAAGACTAAGGTGGTGCACTTCTGCCGCCATCCACGGCTCCACCCTGACCCAGATTTGTTTCTTAAAGGGGTGTGCCTGGATGTGGTTGAGTCGCACCGTTTCCTTGGTCTTGTATTCGACCGACGCCTCACCTGGGAGGCTCATATTCGCAGCCTTAGGGTCTGTTGTACCCGCGCCATGGATATTCTCCGTTCCGTGACGTTCAGCGCTTGGGGCGCTGATAGGGCTACTGCCCTACTTTTTTATCGATCCTTTGTTCGTTCGAAGCTCGACTACGGATGCGAGTTTTATGCATCCGCAGCCGAGCGTTTATTGCGGAAGGTGGATTCGATCCACCTTCCGCAATAAACGCTCGGCTGCGGATGCATAAAACTCGCATCCGTAGTCGAGCTTCGAACGAACAAAGGATCGATAAAAAAGTAGGGCAGTAGCCCTATCAGCGCCCCAAGCGCTGAACGCCACGGAACCGTGCCAGTGTATACGGATGGCTCCAAGTCCCAAGAGGGGGTCGGCTTCCACGTCGTATCCCCTCTGTTTGAAGTCAGTGGGGCTCTGGCCAGGTGCTGCGTCTGTCTTCACGGCCGAGCTGGTGGCAATACACCACTCGGTATGGGAGATTACGCGACGTGCCCGGTTCGGAGATCGGATTGTGATCTATAGCGACTCACAAAGCGCCCTGAGTGCTCTCGGGGCATTGGAATCTCCACATTTCCTGGTTCGCGATATCCGTGACGCCACGGTTTTGGCGAGCCGGGCAGATGTCGAGATTATCTTCTGCTGGGTTCCTGGACATGTAGGAATTGCGGGGAATGAGCGCACCAAAGAGTCCGCGAGGACTCTGCGACCGGACCAGCGTTTCGCTCTTCCTCAGACCGACTACATGGCAGGAATACGGGTAGCTCTTCGTTGTGCTTGGCAAAGAAGATGGGAGACGGTCGAAGGGAACTTAAAGTTGTATGCCATTGTGCCGCGACTGTTCCCATGGACCTATCCCCCAATGCCGCGGCGGCTTCAGGTTGCTTTCTATTGTCTCCGAATCGGGCACACTCGTGTGACGCATCGCTATTTGATGGAGCGCTCGCGCTCGCCCTCGCCCTATTGCAACGACTGCGTCGTCCCCCAGACTGTTCGGCACATTCTTGTCGAATGTCCCAGTCTGGGTGATCTTCGCGCACGATACCTGTCCCGGTCCTGGGATGGGTGGGGTCGCTACCGCCTGTTCCTTGTACTCGGGACGGATTCGTGCACATTGACTTGTTGACTTTTTAGGGGATGCCGGGCTTCTTCCCTTTATTTAAGGTTCTTTTCTGTTTTTTCTTTTGTTATTGTTTTGTTTGTAGGTTGCACTCTCCTGCACCGGGGTGAGGGGGACCTCCCCCCGCTGCCGGAGATTGCTTCCTGATTGTAAAGTTTTTCCAATATTTATCATTGTTATTTTTCATAATTTTATTTTAAAGTGTTCTAGGCTGTCGTGTTTTTCGGCGACTTATGCCCAAGTGAGCAGTTGCCAGATGGGCTCTATAAAATTTTTTAAAAAAATGCCCCATCAAAAGATATTTCATTAAATCCTTTTTGTCATTTTTTTTCAGGTCAATTCGGATTCTGATACCAGTTCCCTGAATCTTGCCAATGATCAGTGGGTGTCCATGTACGCCAAATTTGGCTGTTCTAAAGAAGAATTGCGCTTATCCAAGAGTTGGTAAGTAGATTCAATGGTACATTCCGTCTCAAGATCTTCTTCTTTGCCCTGCCTTGTGTCTGATCACAGACATTTGCTATCTTCGAAATCAGTCTACCCATTGGACAGATGAATTGATCAAAATTAGCTACTGGTAGGCAATGCAAAAAGCTAAAAAGACAAGTGTAATACTAAATAGTGGATTGTCAATGGAAATGTGTAATGGAGTGAAACAGGCAGACTTGTTTAATAGTGCAGATGAGCATTGTCAGATATACAAGTATGAGGATAAATACGTACAGGGTGAAAAGACATTGGTTAGAAAGCAGCTAAGGAGGAATCCTTTAGGAAGGTAAATGAGGATCCAGTTGAGAACTGGAAGTTAATTGAAAGGAAATAATAATTCTGAGAGAAACCAAGAGTGGAAAAAATGATGGTGGGAACATCATGGGTACGGGTTGAGAGTCAAGAGGTTTTATTAACATGTAAGAAAAATGGATAGAAATAGACTTGTGAAGAGATATAGGAGAGAGAGTGCGTGTATGTCAGGGTGTGAGAGGGGTTGGAGGGTCGCATAAAATGTTGGCTGATTAGTGTGAGAGAAGAGGCTGGGGTGTTTTGAGGGTGCATGCTGATACCCCTTCTCCCCAGGGATGAACGTTGCCCTGACTATATAATCTTCAATCGCATAGGCCCTCATTGCTATAAAGGGTCTTTTCTTGTGGGAAAAATGATATGTGGTCGTGTGCAACATGCGTGTTGAATAACAAGGGAATTTGTGTGCCATTTGTCCTAATTTATGTGGGTGAAATTGGGGTATTCTGACCATGTTGCCTTCCCAAACGAGGGTCATCTTCAAGATGAACTTATGGCTCCGTACGAGACACCAAGGCCGCCGTCCCCCGCCGGTCACCAATAGCAATGGAGCCGGGGGGGGGCGATAAAGACAGGTCGTCGTTTGTGCATGGGGCTCATTTCTTTTCCAGTGACACACACTCCTGCCTATCTCAGTAGTAGAGACATACAATGGTGGTGGTACAGATGAAGTAGATTGCGAATACCAGGCTTTAGATGGTAGAAAAGTCTACTCCCACAAAGTGAGGTAGATGCGAATCAACACTACTAAACTACCTCCCTCATTTATACCACTCATCCTTTTTCCATGCTGAATGAGCCTTCATAATGATGAGGGGCTTTGTGTTGTAGCATCTCGTCCATTCAGTCTTCCATCTCTGGCACCCCTACCACTTGCAAATTCGTCCCTTCACAAATTCCCTCTCATACATACATACCTACCATCATCATACACGATATCAGCCACTTCCTCCCCAACCAGTCCTCTCTCTTCCAAACGCTCGTAGTCGCCAAATGGTCGGTTTAAAGAAAAAAATAAAAAATTCAAATAAGCAAACCCTTTTACTTAAGCGGGCTTCCAATCCATGGGCCATCTCACACCTTGACGTTCACTGTTGTAGTCTCTTTACGCGTCTTTTTCTATCCATTCCTCTTACATGTCCATACCACCTCAGAACAGTGTCACAACCTCATTCATACCATAAATATTTTAACCAGTCTTTCTTCACTCTATCCACCTCTCGCACACCAAGCATTTCTTTCAAGTTATCCATTTGAACTACATCACTCGAGAGTTTTCTTCTTCCATACCATAGTCTCACTCTCATGCCTCACAAACGTTGGCACCAGCATCCTCGCATGCAGATTCCAGAAACATACCACAATCGAACCCTTACCATTCACTAACGTTAATCGCCCCAGCTACTTTCCTACCATTTAAAGCCATCTATTTCACCTGTACCACTATCATTTACAATCCACCATAGATACTTAAAGCTTCGCACTTGTTCAAAGGTAACTTCACATACTAATGGCTCTCTGCTAGAACCTTTTACTCTCGCAGAGCACTTGTCTAGGACTGAAGGAAGGTTTGGCGGTCGAAGTGGGTCTTAAATGATTTAGGCCTCGAAGGCGTTTAGTAGCCGCCAGTTCATTCCACGTCTTAGGGACGCAGATTAAGAAGGGATAGTCTCATGCAGCACAAACGTTTCCGAGGTCCATGCACAAGGGATGGGGGGGAGAAAACCGGTAGGATGGGCCAGTTTTATTCATAATAGACGATACGGAACTAGAGAGAGAACCAGTCCAGTTTTAGGAGCAAGGGCGTTGCACAAAAAAATGGGTATGACGAAGGAGAACACGTTCTGCAGAGTTTTGAACAGGCTGAAGGGATCGGAGAGAGATAGCAGCGTATCCATCAAGACTGTAATTCCACTAGTCAAGGCGGGAAGTGATGAAAGGGTTGATGGTGATCTCGAAATTCTTTACTAAAAGTATGAGCGGATACGGTGAAGATGTCAAAATGAGCGGAGAAAGGATCTACTGACACACCGACCATGGAAGTTGACGCCCATGTTTTTAATTGTCACTTAAGAGAAATACCCACCGGCGTCAGATAAACAACAATACCTTTAGATCCGGTCTTGGACGGGGTTATACAACCTAACAGCACTTCACTTTTATCATGGTCCAGTTTCATAAAGTTGTGATGGTCTAGTAAGGAAGGAAGGGGATTCTTTGAGACTCAACTTACGAGGCGCGGCAGAAGAACAGCAACAATCGTAAACTTGACAAGACTCGAATCTTATCCCCATCCGATCACTTTGCATACTCAATGCGGCCTGGGTGAAAACCGGTTTCCACTCGGTTTACGCCGTAGCCTATGGCCACTTGGGGTCTGGCAGGCGTATGAGAGAGAGTCGATTCTCGTCCCTTTCCCCCCTGTGGCATTAACCGGTATCTATGCATATTTGTGCTTCTGATGATGGTAGTCACTTGGATAGTTTAGGACCGGGTTGGTTTGCCGTCATTTACTAACAATCCTTTATTTTCACCCGCTTTCTCTCAAGGCGGCAAAGCTGTCCAAAGCGAGGTTCATAAAGAAACTGGTGACGTTGCGGGGCGTGAAAACCTTAGGAAATTATCAGACGGAGGGAATCCTTGGAGGTGCGCAGCTCTCGAGATTCTCGCTAACCACAATTTTAGCATATTTCCCTACGAGCGTTATGGCCTCGTGGGCGGCACGCAATCCCCTAGATGTCAGCTGCAGCACGCTTGTCCTGTCCCCCTCCCCCCGCCGCTTCGACTGTTTTGCGAGCCCCCCTTCCCCTCCCACACACACCACCACCACCTTCCTCAACGCCCTCTAACGGAGCTTTCCTCTTGGCTTCTAGCTTGCGGCAGTTTCAAGAGTCGAGTTGCACGGCGCTGCGGCTGTTGGAGGAGAACGGCACCATCATCAAGGAGCTGAAGCAGTTGTCGATCGATTGCGTGAACAAGACGAGTCCCCCCTCCCACCGCTTCTCCACGCCGCCTCAATGATGCAAACGCCCCCACCCTCGCTCCCTTTTCTCCGGCCATCGAAGACCGACCTTCTGCCATTCATTATACTCTTTCTGCTTTTCCCCTCGTCCGGCACCGAGGGGCTTTTGCCTTCAAGGGTCAGGGCCCTCGGGAGACGCTGGTTAGGTTCCTTTGCAGCCAGAGTTCGAGCCTGAAGAGGTATCGCTGTAAATTTTGGGGAGGTGCACGAATGTTGAGCTCGCGGTCAGGGAGTTCCTCCTTGACCCGACTGTTTCTGTTTATGATCGATCTGTCGTCGGAGCCAGAGGAGAGAGAAGAGTTGGGATATCATCCTCTCAGCTGCTCTTTTATTTGAGCGAGTTTGTTTGTGGTTGTCTTCGTGATTCCCTGGTGCTCTGTAGCTGATAATTGCGTGATGTATTTGAGGGTTTGCTTGTATGGTGAAATTGGGGGTGTTCACCTTCAGGTAGATGGCTTCGTGTTTTGTTCACGGTTGCTTGTGTTTGCAAGTTTCCTGATTTCTAGTTTGTTTTGTGGTTATTCTTCAGAGAGGCTCGTTTGCTGTTGGTCAGTGCTTGAATATTGAGTGTTAAGTTATTGGTTTTGTTAAGGGTTTGTGGTTTTATCGAGTAGAGGGTAATGTATGAGGAAGTATTTAAGGTTGTCCGATCAGGTTGGCATCGTTCAGACGCCAACCAGACGGTGTTTTAGCCAGGTTGCTTGATTGCTAAAGTTTCATACGACGGAGGCGTTATTTTGTCGTATTGGGGGGTTGTCTAGTGCTGGCTCATAGCTTGGAGGTCAGGTTGATAATGCCGCTCTGTCTTTGACGCCTGCGCGGAGGGTTTAGATGTCCATATGGTCCTGTTGTGAAAGAGAGGCAGAGAATGCTGCGAAAATGTTGAAAGCGATGTCATTTTTTCTTACTCGAATTTTTTAGCAACGAGGCCGTACCACGCAGACTGTGAGATAAGAGAGAGATGTAAAAGAAAAGTGAAGGTACACTACTCACCAAAATAAGAGAACGATTTTCCTTTATTAAAATATTTTTTAACAATATGATGAGAAGGTAAATGAAATTTCAATGGTACGTAAAGGCATGCATTTAATACATTTTACCCCCTCCCTCCCTGGGACATTTTCTTTCTTCAGGTGTTGGTCCCAGAGAGGCTTTGGCCTCATGGTGACGAGGGAGTCAGCCCTGGGGCCCGGGTCCCGGGTCCCTTGGTCCTGCGAACTAGACTTTTTAATATGCCCCTATTTCTTTCTTTTACTGCCCTTTATTTCCCCCTCTTCTTTGTCCTCTTGAGTGGCCCTGACGGTTGCCTGACCTCTGCTTGTTCTTTTCGTACTTATTCTGAATTGTTCTTTCATGAAGGTCGGAGGAGGCTGGGCATCTCTACCGACTTCGTCTCCCGATGCCCAAGGAGAAACACATCATTGGCCCCTTTTCTCCGCGCGTAGGAGAACTCGAGCAGCCTCTTCTGTCTATAAAGATGGTGAGGTGGATCCGTATCCATTCTCCAAGAGGACTTGCCGGATGTAACCGAATCGAGAGTTGCGTACTGCAGGGCCCTTGTAAGCCTCCATGGTGGGAAGTCCTGAGGGAGAATGTGAAGTTATTTCTATTTGCAATGGCTTGCCATAAACCTAAAACCTCCCCTTCTCGTAAGGGTTCTCGTGCCAAACGTTCTTCAGCCCCCTTTCAACCTTTCCTCGCTCGTTGGATCCCTATACCAAAGATGTGGACCCAGATTTAGATTATCCCCGCTTTCTTGTGATGCGTTCGTCATCTGACACCCCACTTGCAAAAGTCGATGTGTTTGACGTTAACGAATCATTTGAGTCCCGGTGTGGTCAAGAGGTAGTGGAATGTAGTCGAGGTGTCATCTCACTCTTAACATAATCTTGTGCGAAATCTGCCATCGACAGCCGATGTTCCCGTAACTGTATCGCCCATTCCATTTCTGAATTTTGTCAAAGGTGTCGTCCGTTCAAACGAATTTAGGGACTACGACCTCACCCGCCTTCAGAGCAAGCTTAGTACCCAACGTGTCACACACGTACACAGGGTGACTAAAACTGTAGGCTTTACTAGTGTCCCACATTGATTTTAACGTTTGAACGTCAGAAACTGTCGCAGTATATTAAAGCTGGGTACCTCCGTGTCCCGGTAAGCCCCTACGTCGAACTACCCAATACGGCGCTTCAATTGTAATCAATTTGTACATGTTAGTTTTGCCTGTCCGCTCTTTCCTTCCTGCGTGAATTGCAGTTCTGATTACCATGGCCCTGAATGCACCAAAACACCGTGCTGTGCCAACTGCGGTGGTGCCCACAGTGGTCCTCACTTTGCGCTACTCTGCGTCTGGACGTGAGATAGGCTCGCCAACGTGCGCGGACACAAATGTCATCTCTTGCCCGTCTCTTCTCAGACGTTTTGCGTGACGCTGGACGAAACCGACCATCACGTTCGAGTTCCGACACGCCTGAAGCATCTAATCGCCTATCTACCGTTAGTGTCAGAAGTATTCATGATATACCGTCGAAGCATCGATCTCACACCGAGATACCCAATGTTGCCTCCCTCTCTCCGGCATCTCTAGCCTGGACCGACGCTCAGGGTGAGGCACTTGAAGACATCAGACGTTATCTAAAAGAATCTTCCATATCGCCCAGACATCAGACGTTATCTAAAAGAATCTTCCATATCGACCAGTGAAGGTTCTTCTACCCGGTCCCGCGACCCAAAGCCGCGTGGTAACAGAAAGGACTCTTTACCTGGGTCATCTGACACCAATAAGCGGGCAGCCTCTGGAACTGACTCGACCGAGCCTCAAGAATCTTCATTAGACTCTTCTCATGTTGCAGAATATTCTCTGCCCTCAAGCCCGTCCCGCCCTTCACATGACTTGGCCCGGTACAAACGATTGAAGCAGATGATATTCCAACAACACCAGCCGCAGTTGTTGGTTCAACCCCTCAGCAATCGAAAGCACCCTCGGCCCATCATTCCGGATCTACCGTCCGGAAATCTCTTTTCCATCTTCCGTTTCCGCCTGGCTGTTCGCCCCAATTACAGGCAGGTGCCTCGTCCGGTTCCTCGAAACCATCCGACATTTTCCCCGTCACTGTTCCTTCCAGGATCTCTTCCTCTGCTGTAGCAAGCTCTTTCGGCACGCACTTCAAACATAACATCAGCCACAAAGGAGAAAAAGATATCCACATAATATCCTCCATTTTACAATGGAATTGTCAAGGTGTTCTTCCGAATTGGGGAGAACTCAAAGTATGTTTTACGACTCGCCACCCCGCTCTTATTTGTCTTAAGGAGAACAAAGTGGGTACACAGCCTTTTCCGGCGATACCCGGTTTTCGTATTTTCAACTCTCTTGCCCCTGTTTACTCTATTTACCTCCCTCCTTTTTTACCATTATCAAGACCCGACCTTTTAGGACTTGGAGATCAGTTGCCCTCCCTGTTTTTATTACCTGGAGATTTTAATTTTGGATCACATCACTCGGAATGCCAAAGGCAGTGTTTGTCTTTTATTATTTGACTTTCTTTGCGTTTTAAACACCGACGGATTCTTCTAGTTGTGTTGATGTCTCTCTGTTCCTCTGATTGCCTCACTGATTTTCGATAGTCAACCATTGATGACCTCCATGAGAGTGACCACTTCCCTATTGTCTTGTCGGCCATTCATTCTAGCCCTCATACAACCATGCTGATTGGGAAGGCTTCCGAGAGGCGTTCTTAACAAGTGACTCCTTGTCGACGCGGCAGTAGCGTACTTCACATCGATTATCTACAACGCGGCCAAACAGACCATTCCACGGGGTCGCTCAACCGTGCCCTGGTGGACCTCGGAGTATGCGACAGACGTCAAAAACTACAAGTTAGCTCTTGCCCGATTCCGGCGGAACCCAGCCTTTTGCAATAAGGTTGACTGAAACCGGGCTTGGGCGCTTCGCCAAATAACCCTTCGTCAGGCTTGCCGAACTTATGGCGCCGCTACGCTTCATCAATTTCCTCTATGACCCCTACCGCAAAGACCTGGAAGAGAATTAACAAGATCCGGGGTTGTTATACCGGCCATAATACACCCACACTCAACTTACAGGGATCTTTAGAGAATGACAGCCTGGTGGTCAGCAATTCTTTGGCCGACCATTTTCGCGCTGTCAGCAGTGTCAGTCATTCAATAAGGATTTTCTAGCCTATAAATCAAACGAAGAGTCGCATCCTCTCAATTTTACAACAAAATCTAACCTTCCGTATAATGCCCTATTCATCATCCACGGGTTGCGTCTTGCATTGTCCCTTTGTAGATCCACTTCTTGCCTTGACGGGATTCATTTTTATATGATTCGGCACCTCCATCCACACCCTTGACTTGTACAACCTTATATGAGTGAAGGGTTTTTACCCATCATTCTGCCGCGTCGGGATTGTTCTTTCCTTTGTCAAACCGGGCAAGGATGGGTTGGACGCAGATGACTACCCCTTATTGCTCTTACCAGCTGTGTGAGAAAGTTGCTAGAGAAGATGGTGTTGGTGCGCCTGAACTGGTTCCTAGAAACCAATCACTTACTGTCTGCATTTCAGTGCGGTTTTCGCAAGGGTCATAGTACCCTTGACCTCTTAATACGCTTCGAGGGATCGGTCCGGAAAGCTTTCTCGTTAAAGCACCGAGTCTTGACCATATTTTTCGACTGAGAAAGCCTACGATACAACATGGATATACGGCATCTTGAAGCAGCTATACGTTTGTGATACGAGTGGTCTCTTACCGTCTTTTATTCAAAGTTTCTTAGCATCTCTATCCTTTATGGTACGCTTTGGACACACCTCTGACCTGCTACCCCAAGAGGAGGGAGTTCCTCAGGGCAGCATTTTAAGTGTTTTATATTTCGTAATTGCGATCATTGATATCATTTCTTCTCCCAGAGGGTGTATCGGCGACCCTGTTCGTCGATGACTTGGCACTATACTGTTCCTCGCTTCGCCTTCCATCAGCACCGGCAGTCGATGCGGTCTCGAAAAGTGCAACTTGGGGGATTCCGCTTTTCCACGTAGGTAGAGCGGCTCTTGTTCCGCCACCAATCTCCCTGCAAGGTGTAGAGATAGAGTTCGTCTCTGAGTTTCGGTTTCTGGGCGTAACTCTTGATCCCAAGCTATTCTAGTTACCACACCTACGCTGTCTGCGTGTTCTAGACATTTTGAAAGACATCTTCCACACGTCGTGGGGCAGTGATCGTCAAATTCTGTGGTTACTGTATACTGCACTCTTCCAATCCAAATTGGATTATGGATGCCAAATTTACTCCTCGGCTTCACCTTCAGCCCTTCAAATGTTGAACCCCATTCGCAACCTCGGAGTTCATCTCTCCAGTGGAGCCTTCCGCACTTCTCCCATTAACAGTAGGGTGCTTTCCTTGCCCTATCATCAACTCCAGATCTGCATGCGATACCTCTTCCGTGTACAGCAGGCCCCTTTATCAGAGGTTTACAGATGTCTGTATGCTGCTGAGTCAACGGCAGCATTCGATAGGTTGCCATCCTTACCCCGCCCCCTGAACCTCCGGATAGGAGATCATCTCTCCAACCTGGGTGCTCTAAAGGTCCTTGCCCTTCCGTCGTCGCTGACCCCTAGTTGGCGTGCTCCACCTCCCACAGTTTGTGCCAGCATGTTGAGCCTGTACAAGTCGTCCGCGGACCCTTGCTTCCTTGAAAGCATGCGCCCTCACATATACAACACTGCCCGATTTATACGGATGGTTCCAAATCAGACCGTGGCGTGGGTGCAGCAGCCACCTACTCAGGAGAGTTTTTAACTTTGTCTTTGCCGCTGCCAGCTTCTATTTTTACCGCTGAACTTTAAGCCATTCTTTTAGCTTTTAGACTAATCAAAATTCTACTTTTTAAAGATTTTGTCTTTTTTTTTCGACTCTAGGATTGTTTTAAAGGCAATTGGCTGGTCCAGAATGTGTCCCGATATCGATTTATATTTTGTTGGTCCTGGGTAACGAGAGTGCTGATCAGCTGGCCCGTTCAGCCTACTCTGTGTCCCCAGATAACTCTGCACTGCCTTTTCGAGATTTCTTTCCCTCTACAAGAGAGAGATATTTTTCAGTTGAGGCAGAACGAATGGGATGGATGTTCATCATTTAAATTATATAAAATCAAAAACTCTGTTCGTTCTTGGCCCGCGAGCCTCCAGAGATTACTGTCCCTAGAGGTGGCCATTTGCCGCGTTCGCATCGGCTGATACTAGCTAGAATCAGCCCTTCCTGCCGTTTTTAGTCGCGGGCGACTCTACATGTCACTACGTCGGTTGGTCCGTTTTGCATTTTTTTTTTTTGTAATAACATTGTAAATGTTGGGCCGATTCTAACGAAAATTGAAACCCTTATATTGTTTTACATTCTCTTTCGAATGATATAATTGCCAAAGTCCTCCCAAGGTTAGCCCGGAAATTATTTTGTTTTGGCAATAACATCATAACTATTTAGCCAATTCTAACAAAATTTGAAACCTTATGTTGTTTTACATTCTCTTTCGAATGATATAATTGCCAAAGTCCTCCCAAGGTTAGCTCGGAAATTATTTTGTTTTGGCAATAACATCATAACTTCGGCCAATTCTAACGAAATTTGAAACCCTTATGTTGTTTTACATTTTCTTTCTAATGATATAATTGTCAAAGTCCTCCCAAGTTTAGCCCGAAAATTATTTTGTTTTGGCAATAACATCATAACTATTCGGCCGATTCTAACGAAATATGAGAACCTTATGTTGTTTTACATTCTCTTTCGAATGATATAATTGCCAAGGTCCTCCTAAGGTTAGCCTTAGAATTATTACATTCTCTTTCGATCATAGAATTGACAAGGTCCTCCCAAGTTTAGTCCGAGAATTACTGAAGGTCGAAGGTCATAAATCAGAATAAGTGAGAGCACTTGACTTTTTGGTCAGCAGACTTTGTTGTGGTGGAGACCAATAAGTCGGCCATCTTCTACTAGAATGCACTCATTTCGCCACTCTCCGCTCTTCCTGTTTCCCGACCCTTTTGACAATCCCTCGCCTGTCCCGCCTTCGTTTCATTCTGGCTGAGGAATCTTTTAAACTCATTTTAAAAATTTTATTCACATAGTGGCACTTGCGGCTCTTAGCTAAAATTAGTAGGGGTGCTGCATCAGAATTTTTTTAGCATTGTTTTAATATTGTGTAAAAGGAAATAAACCTAAAAAAAATTATAGGTAAACTTGATAAAAATCCTAAACAGAACAAAATCAAACATTTTTTTACTTACTAATAGCCTAAATTTTTACATTTCAAGCTTGATCCATTCATTTACAAATGAAATCCATTCTTCTTGTTTTAATTTTCATTCAAAGATTATTTATTTTCTCCTTGATTTCTGGATGACTACTGAGGAATTCTTTCTCCATTGAAAGCACTGCAAGTGTATTTAGTCTTTCAGAATTCATAGTGCTCCTTAGAAATTATTTATTCTTTTCGGTGTTGAAAAACTGCATTCTGCCTCTGATGTATTCTTCGTAATTGTCAAGAGGATTTTTATCAGTTTCTTAATTTCACTAAGAACAGCATCTAGATTATTTTCCAAGATAAATTTCAGCTGTTAAATTAATTGATAAAAGAACCGAAAAAATATGAATTAAATTCTTCACATTCAAGAATATATACACATTTTTAAGCACAACACGCACGGAGCCAAAAAAACACTACCTTCCACCGGCACACCAGGCTCTGCACTGCGTGAGCCACAGTGCTCTCTCTCTCTTCTTAGCGTGCAGCTTCCTATCTTGGACATATGAGCATGCGCACAACAGCCAAACACTGCGTCGCTTGAACTGTGAAGTGCACACTTCTATACAAGGATTTATTTTTCATAAACTAGGATTATATAATGTACAAGTATAACGAAATAAAGGACTCATTATATTGAATGTTATCGATAATATCTAGTGGAAATAGGGGGTGCTGCAGTTCGGCAGTGCCTATACATGAGCTGCCACTGCATAGTAGTCCTTTTATTTCCTTTCACTTACCTACTCATCATATTTTGGAAAATATTTTAATAAAGGAAAAGCGTTCACTTATCTTGCTTGGTGGTGTAGACCAGTGGTCCTCAACTTTGTTTGCCCCATGCGCCCCTTTCGCCATATTTCAGAATATCAATCCCCTTTCCAAGATTGTCTGCCTCAAAAGGTGCATTCCAAATAATTTGCATATAATACTGAAAATCCTTATTTATTTTTTTTATATTTGTACATATTCATTTACATGGATTATTTTTATAGTGGAGATTTACAAATTTAATAGCAATTGAAAATGTTGATGGATTTTAAAACTTGTATAAAGGGCAGAAAGTCCCTGCAAGAGTTACTGGGTTTAATTTAGGCAATGACTCACCTCAAGGGTGTGAATGGTGTAGCAAGGCTAATAGAACCTTGATGAACAGCACGACCTCCAGGCCCCAAGGCTATATATCTTCCACTATTTTTGATTCCTCTACACCAGGGGTTCTCAAACGGGAAGGAATTGGGGCCACACTTTGGCAGACTCTAACTTGGAATATTGATATTTGCATTGCCTTCGAGCTCCCCAGGGCTGCACAAAATGCAGTATGCATCGGTTACCTGCTGCAAGCACGAGTACCCCCCCTCCCCCACCTTTAGGTATTGCAGTATGCTTAGGTTTGGTCTGTGGAGTAATTAATTATGAATATAAAAAAAACTACTTTGCTTTTATTCAAGTTTTAAAATCCATCAACATTTTCAATTGCTATTAAATTTTTAAATCTCCACTATAAAAATAATCCATGTAAATGAATATGTACAAATATAAAAAAAAAATAAGGATTTTCAGTATTATATGCAAATTATTTGGAATGCACCTTTTGAGGCAGACAATCTTGGAAAGGGGTGCATAGGGCAAAACAAAGTTGAGAACCACTGCACTAGGCTTAGTGTGTGCGTCGTATTTTGGGTGATGCAGAAAAAAAAAATGTTTCTACTGCCAAAGATGCGTATGTTATGGTTGAGGATGAAGTTCTTTGGCTCTCTTTTTCGAATGCTGATTGTCCCCCAAAAAAGAGTGTTTGGATGAAGGGGTAGGATTAGGCTCTCATTGTGGGTTTCTTTGATGTGAGGTGGACTAGCTAGTGAGGAGTTGGCTGTTAATGACTTAGGAGGAGCAGGGGTTGCGATGCAGTTTCGTCAGTGGCAACGTCTCCCGGGTGGCACCTCCCTCCTCCAGTCACACTGGCAGGCGCGCGAAAGCTCTCTCCCGTATCTCGGACGCTTCCGATCACCCAAGATTCCAATCGTTCTTGGATAAATGACCCCACGCCGTTTGAAAATCCCTATACTCGCGTGTAATACAAATTTCGAGGGCCACTTATGCAGAAGGGCACGACATCCGTGGGCCCTTTGAGATCCACTCGATAGCCCTTTTACCTCCCTGCAGAACTCTGCCGGGAGCAGGACCCCAACGTCACAGATGGAGGCAACTTGTAGGCGAGGCAGTATTTCCAGTAGCTGGTGCTTGCTGTGGATTGTAGATTAAAAGTGCTGGCGGGGGGGGGGGGCTTCGCCAACCCATTGGATACGTCGAGGTACCAATTTGATCCGAGGCAGCGCAGGTACAACCTTCGGCGGTGGCATGAGCTGAGCGCGACCCTTTGGGTGGATACACTGATAACACCGCGGGGTAAGTAGTTCCACGCGTATCATCACTGACAAAGCCACTTACGCCGCTGCCATTCCCTTACCGCATATCCACATGCCCTGACTCAGCACGGCTGCCCTTCCTTACGGAGGTCACGACCCGTTCCACGATCGCTTAGGTCTCTGACACTACTAGCCGGACATTTTCCCTAGACCCCGCCTAACCAGGACAGGCACCCTGAGCCTTAGCAATTGTCGCTCTGATATCTCTTCCATTCGGGAATCTCGTTCGCCTTGCGAGGGATGGATAGCGCCACTTACCCACCTACTGTTGGGGGTGGGTCTCCCCACCTTGTTTTCTTGGGACCAGACACTAACCCAGGTTGAGTCGCTCCTTTGGGGCTCCCTCCAAATTCTCAAACGTCGATTGGAGTCGTGAATTGACCTGCCATCGATCGGGTTTGCCCCATTTAAAAGTATTTTGGCTGTATTTTATTATCACAAATGTACATATATGGGATATTTTATCGATTGACTTGAAGTTATGTATTTTTATAAATATATTTACTTTTTTTCAGCGTCTTTTTAGCCAGTTGTTAAAGTGTGACTTCAGTTTGTTGGAAGTCGGAGTGTGTAGTTCTATGGAAAAGAATGAAGGGGAATTTATAGACTCGACATCCTCTGGATGGGGCACCTATACCTACTATACCTCGGTGCCTAACATGACGCCGCTCTCTCTTCGGTAGGGACGTATTGGACTCGTTTACCCATGAGTTCGTGAGCATTTGTGGGTGTATACCGAGGCTAAATTAAAATTAGTCCGCCTAAATACACACAATTTTGATTGATTGATAAAGGTATGAAAAATAGCAAGTTAAAATTGGCTAAGTATAGGCAACATTTTGTTTTTAATCAATATAGTATCTGACGTAATAACCAAATGAATTCTAGAATGATTTACAGTAAAATATTTTAGTTAAACCGGTGTAGATCATCGTCTTCGTTTTTCATCATCCCCTGGGTGCCGCTTCGGCAGCAGGGCTGGATGATCGTATGACTCTTCACCGAGTTCGGTCCTGAGTATTTTCCTCCGCAACACAGTCCCTCCAAGTTTTCATGGGTCTTCCTGGTGGCCTTAGGGAATTGGGTTTGACCCCCGATTTACTTATTGAACAGTATATTTGAACCTTTAAGCTACAAAAATAAATATAAAACAAGGAGATAATCCAAACTGAAGATTAATAAAAAATAAATTTGATTACGAATTTGCGGACGAAACGAAGTAATGGAGATGACGATAATGTTAATAGCTCCCCGGGAGCAGCTGGCATTACTGCTTCCTCTGACCGCTTGGTAGATTAAGGGAGAAAACCTTGATCCTTCAGCCTCTGTTGTAGCCCCTCCCCCCCCCCCCCAACGTTGCCACAGATAAGTGGGCACGCGCTTTCTGTTACTCCTGAGGGACCAGGACTAACTGGAGGGAGGATGCGGCATATTGTGTGAATTTTATTGCAGTCCATGCAACAACTTGGAAGTGGAAGGAAGTTCTATGGTTAATTTGCCTCATCCGGACTACATCCAAGTGGGGTGGTCCCACTCCAGGATTGCTAGTCTTGTCTGTCCAAAGCAGTACAGCCTTATGCACCCGAGAACTATGGCAGGGAGGTGGTCAGCCCATTAATTGTGCCCCGATGCCCAGAAGTTCTAAATCCTATTCTGACGGCATGAGTTAACGGGTCAGGTCCTTAAGCCAAGACAAAGGGTTGAGGGAGATGAGGAGAGTTGGTACAGGGAGTATCAGGTTAGAACGAAAGTAATGTCCGATTTTCTAGAATAAAGTTTTAGATAATATTTATTAAAGTAGTGCCTCTCGTTATGACCCCTACGACAACTAAAAAGAATTCGCTACAGCGAATTTGCAACAGTGTGTGCCTTGCTGTGAGTCGTCGCTTTCACGACCCCTTCAGGTACCATTTTGGGGCAGGTTTCTTGTTGGTGATGAGAAGTGGATCCTTTATCATAAGGTTAAACGCCGCAAAATGGAGCAGTCAAGGAAGCAGAAGTTCTCAATAACCGAGATGAGAACTTCATTCAAAGAAAATCATGTTGAGTGTATGGTGGGATAGTGTACGAACTGTTAGACAACAATCAAACAATTAATGCTAATAATCTCTACTGCATCAACTTCGTAGTTTGTAAGCCTCTTTTCGCACAGCTCGAATGACACATATTTTGGAGGAGTTAGGTTGCGAAATATTCTCGTGACTGCTCCTGATTATCTTTTTCAGGGGTTACAGAACCATTTGGATGAACTTAGGTTAACATCAAACTAAGAGGATGAAAACTAGTTAGATTCATACTTTTGCATCAAAACTTAAAGAATTTTATAAGATTATTAACATGGAATGAGGTTCTAGGAAGCACTAGAGGTTATTTTTATAATTAAATATTTCCCTAGTCATAACTTTTTCACGCATCCCAAATGATGTGCACTTAGGCTTTATTTTAGTGGAAGCTTGTCATTTCGCTCGAGGTCCCTTTATAAACGCTCTGGGACCCTATCGTTACTACTTATCATAGCGTTTTTAATTGCTCTAATTTGTTTTACTTGTTCTGTTTTTTTTTTAACTTTCGGCTTACCCCTTTTGCCTTTTGCGTCGAGCTGCTAATAATATCCTTGGGACTGTTGTGGCGGTTTTGTCTGGCCCTTAATTTCAGTAATAATTGATAAAATGACAGAATGAACCTCAGGATTAGTATCATCTAAACACGCGAATATATTTCACGAAAATGATTGAATACACTTGCAAGAAAATAATTTGAATAATACTGGTCAACAAATTTTAACTTTTTTCTGCTGACTTAAGTTTGAGACCGGTTGTGGGGAATTCGAGATTACTGAGTTTAAAAAATGGCAATAGTTTTCTTCTATCACGTCAAATTTTTTTTACTTATGGACTGGTCCATATTGGTCCCACCCACAGTAACAGGCTATCTTACGACCAAGTGGAGTAGTTTGGTATTCTGCTTATTTTATTTTATCTATGTATTTAGACTACTCTTTATGAACATCTAGATATTATATTTGTGAAAGAGCATACTTGGCTTACTTTAAGATTAAATTAGGTAATCAGGATAAACCATGGGCTCGCACAATGTTTGTAAACCATGTGTCGAAAATCTACGCCAATGGACAAAGGGCACAAGGAAACAACTAGGATTTTATATTCCTATGGTGTGGCGGGAACCAAAAAAAAACGTAAACGATTCCTACTTTTGTCTCACAAAGAGTTCTGATTATAGCAAGAAAACGCAACATAACATAAGTTACCCAAATCTTGATTCAGCAATTCGTCCAGTGCTTCATTCAGATGAAATTCACTGGACGATGTAAGTGATATACTTGAATCTGATGTAAGCAAGGAACTTGACAGTGATCCAAACTTTGTACATACATCGACCCAAGAACGTGGAAACTTCAGCCAATTAGAACCGAATTATTTAGTGAGAGACCCAGGCCTGTCAAAAGATTTACCACAAGTGTCAGCTTCTAGACTTAAAGAGAATAATTTGTTGCAGGAAAAAACAAATGTAGCTTTTTATCGGAACAGGGAGAGAGAGATCTTGGCATTCTTTAAAATGAAGAAGATTTTGTTTACTGTTGTGACGTAGTGGGCATGTTAAATGCGATGGGTGTTTCAGTATGATCCAAGTGAAGGAGACTTTTTATAGATAGTTCAAAGAAGAGTTTAAAATGTGTGTTACTCCATAATGGAAACTTGTTCGATGCGATTCCTATTGGTCACTTTGTGCATTTAAAAAAATCATGAAGACACAAGATCTGTATTAGATTTACTCAAATATGATCAACACAAATGGATCTGGAAATAGTAAATTTTTTACTTGGCCAACAAGGAGGCAATACAAAATATCCGCGTTTCCTGTGTTTATGGGACAGCCGAGCCAAGGACAAACATTGGGAACAGAAACTCTGGCCAGTTAAAGAAAGATTGACTGTTGGGAAGAATTATATTATACATATACCAACCACTTGGTGAGCGAGAGAAAATTATCTTCCCACCCCTTCATATTAAACTAGAACTGATGAAAGAATTTGTGAAAGCTCTTAATGTGGAGGGTGACTGTTTCAAATTCATATGTACAATATTTCCTGGCCTAAGTTATGATAAAATAGGAGCATAGGATTCATTTGTGGCTGTTGTAAAAGGATTTCTTGGAAACAAAAATGCTGCTAACTACAAGGATTTGGTAGAGGACATTACTTGATAGCTTTCATCGTTTAGGCTGCAACATGAGCATAAAGGTTCATTTCCTCAAGAACCATCTTGATGAATTTTCTGCTAATCTTGGCAACGTGAGTAATGAACACGGAAAGCGTTTTCATCAAGATTATGGATTAATGAAGTATATAATTTACTTAATTAAGATGTACTAGTCTGAAACACCGGTCCTCCTTGAAGGTTAACTTTATGGAACACAAACATGATGGCAGACTACTGTTGGAATATTTAACGAGACACTGGAGACATCAAACACTCCATACACTCTCGCAAGCGAAAATTTCTTCCATGAATGTATAGGTATGTGTACGATTGCTTGTGTTTTCTCCATTATATTAGAAAAATAACGTGTATGTATTTAGTAATAGATGATTGGTATCTTACATCAAAATCTAGAAGTGATACAAAAATCTAATTATATATTTGAAATTAGCTATAACCACTTATTTGTTGTTCTGTCGTTTATTATTATAAAATGAAGTATAGAATTTACTTAATTAAGATGTACTAGTCTGAAACACCAGTCCTCCTTGAAGGTTAACTTTATTATATATATATATATATATATATATATATATATATATATATATATATATATATATATATATATATATATATATATATATGCACATACAAAAAACTGACCAACAGTGCTTTCAGACAGACAAGGCACCAGTGTCCTGCATTTTTTGTTTGAAGTGAGACAAGGAGACGAACGATGAAAAATATTGTTCCTCGTAGGCAGCTAGTATTCCTACCCAAAAGGACGAGGCAGCGCTAGCATTTGAGTAGCAAGGTTAGAGCTGATTAGAATAGAACGAGAAATATTACATTATTCTCGGAGATCTCTGAACCAGGAGAAGGAGAACGTGACAGTGGCTGTTGAGGGTGAACAGCGTAGATGAATGCTGGTTTTAAGCGGTGTAAATAGAAAGTATCCTGCTTGGGGTCACGCATATGGGCAAATGACTTTGTCCTCGAAATTAAAAGAAAGGGCCCGTTGCAATGGTGAGCGTGCTGATTTGTATCGGACGAAAACATATGAGGTCATTTAAGAATGATAGAAAAAAGCTTAAGCTCGCTCTGAAAGAGAAAAAAAGAAAGCTGTGTACCATAAACGAATTATGCATCAGAACAAAGCAAATTATTACCTATCAAGGTTGAAAGAATCTCAATTAGAATCAAAGGTATCTTGTCCACTAATCTAATACTGGAATCCAGGGATCGTAGTCTACCCTTGACCTGGAGGTGGAACCATTCAATGGTGCCGTGGCTTTGTGTATGGTACCTCGTGGCATGAATGCCGAAGGAGCCAATAACTGACATCGGCGTTGTAATTAATTAACGATAAAAATTCAAATTAAAGTAAGTAACTGCATGCACAAGAAAAGGTAAAAAAACAACAACAACTAGATCGATATGGATCACGTCAAAACGCGACAAGGACCTTGATATGCCATTAACATGGGCTTGAGCGGGTGCTTTAGGCCACATCGGAGTTCATACCTAACTACGAAGCTGTGACTTTTCGAGTAGCTCGAACGCCATGATGAGAAAGACCATGCACTTTGTTGAAACATACCGAGGGTAAGAAAGAGGAGGAAGAGTTTCCAGCGAAGAAAAGTACATCAAGATACGCCTAACAAGGCAGGCATGCACTTTTACTTTTCTAAAACTATATATGATGATTTATGCAATGCTTGCGCTGCTACTTCCTGTTTTGGGACCAACGCTAGACTCGCATGATCAACGGACGAGAGAGTTAAGTGCGCGTTTTGTACGACGTTTAAAGAATTAGGAACCGACCGAATGTCGTTCGTAAGATGCAGGATGAATAAGTAGTGCGGGTACAAAGGGCGCCAACCAAGGGCTTGTGGTTGGTTAAAAGGGTAAATTCATTTATTTTCTAAAAACGACAAAAATGGTCGACTGCATGATAAATTCCAAGGAGTTGTAAAGAAACCACATTATACTTCTTTGGGGAATCCGAAAGATAACGGGAGAAGAAAGCTGTAAGTTCCCACTCGTATTTAAGCCGTTGTAGTCATCATATACGAGTTAAGGAAGCGTCTGAGGCAACACTGATAGGGGCCTCAGGTCAGGAATTGACTTAACAATCGGCGAGGTCAATAACCTCTTTAGTGGGATAAAAGGTTTAGCACACCTCCGAAGAGACTGGGGAAGAGAATTTCTCATATTTCTCCACAGCAGTGTTCAATATTTATATGACCCTGGAAAGGTGATTAATGTGGTAAAAATGTACCACCCCACAGAAACGACAAAGTTGTTTTAGAGGACGAATTCCGTCAAGAGAAACATGGTTTCCGAGGAAGGATAGCTGCGAGACACCAAAGAGATATAATTTTGAGTAGGATATAATACTCTCTAAAGAGATAAAAGAACAGACGGTGCGCAACATGTTCCTCGATGGACAAAAAGGCTATAAAAAAGTCGCTAATGTAGCCAAAGCGAGTGGAAGACCTTGCAGAAGCTGATACATGAACCTTTTGCAAAGTTGACCACTGTTGTGAAGGCCATAAGGCATTCGGAGCATCTCGCATGAGCCAAAGGAAGTGGTTATCATTTTATTTGAGACATCCTTGGAATGAACAGGGATCTGGTTGAAATTGCAAACCAAATCGAGACGAGAGAAGAAGGAACATAACATACGAAGAAAAAAGACATAAATTTGGATAGGTAAGGCAAATGTTATATATCTGGGATAGTACGAGAATTCCAAGCCCTGGCGTCACCAGGGGTAGATTTCGGCACTACGTGGAGTGGACCCAATGGTCGTTAAATGCTGACCTCTAGCATACATTCAATCCTTACGCCTTGCCGAATTTTTTCTCGAGGCTAGACCTCTACGACAAGCCAAAACAGGACCTTCTGTCGTATTTATCCCGTGAACTATGCTGTGTTTAATTTGTTTTTTTCTTGAGGATGGAAAAGGAATAACAAAAAAACTTCAGAATGTACTGAAAGGGGGATTATTCCGAAGGGAGACATTCAAGAGGAAACTTTGAGAAGGGGGGGGGAATGAACCGCATACAATAGGTGAGGTGGTGCGGTCGACATGAATGATATTCCGAAAGTTACCTAAAAGTTCGTGGACAGTAAGAAAATGGAGGCTCAGAATAGGAATACCTAATTCGACTATAATGAAAGACCATTGAAACCACGAAGGAGGTAAATAGCAACTTGAAGTTTATGCCTTCCATATATCCCACTGTTGAAAACGAACTTTTTGATGTTGGGCGTTGAACACAAGTGCGAAATATGCTTTTTGAAAGGGTCGATAACAAGGAAGTGTTGCCAGATCATGGGAAAAAGTGTAGATATCCAAAAGATGAATAGGAAAAGTATATGTTTAAAATGGGATTCTGATAAAGATGTAATTTTATGTTTGTAGGGATCACAGGATGTTTTAAGATGGACTGTAATCGCTACAAGTAAGTCAATTATTTATTAATGGATTTTGCGGGTGAATAATTGAAATTGCTGCAAATAAACATTATTGAAGGACATACGTATAAGTTAATATATTTGTAATGAGCAATCTAGATGGCGAGATGAGTAATCAATGACTAAATGAAATTCGGATCTCTGGAAAACAGGAAGAATGTAACGTATGTAAATTAATGGCGAAGATTCAGGATTATGAGCAATTATTAGAATTTCGAAATATAGGTAATAAATTAATGGTTATTCTTTAAGAGTGACGCGAATGGCCGATATGAATGTATGTGACGAAATTGAAAAATCTTAGTAGGATACTTACATAGATTGATTAACACAAAGAAATCCACAGAGAGATTAAAACGAACCTTTTTAAATGGCGCTGGGGAAAACGGATGAGAACGCATGAGTTATTTCAGAGCCTCGCCTCATGAGCCACGCGAGAATTTTTTCTACTAGATAAGGAGAAGGACGAGCCTGGATAAAAGAATCTAAAATACATCTAGAGTAGGTAAAATAATAAAAATCGGTAAAAGAAGAGCATAAGCTGAGACGAATTCGTTGATCTGACGCTGAGATTTGAAGGAAACTAAGGTTTGTTTGCGGAAGAAATTTAGAGAGTTAGATCAATCTGTGCGGCAGACTAAGCAACAGAAAAGCATAAGAAAAGGTGCTGACCCAGAATCCGCATGCTCCTTTTATTTTAAGGGCTCAAGATATGAGTGAAATATTGACACAGTTTTTTTTTTGCCATTCTACATATTTTCCGTAGTTTGCATGGTACCAAAGCAGACAATTAGATAGTTAAGGTGTAAGACCGAAAGAAGAAGAAAAGAAAACGCTGATACTAGCACGTTTTTACAGTTGACGTTTGCCAGATGAACTCCTGCTCATCCCGTGTCTATTGGGGCAGGTACCCAGTTATGTGCGCTAGTTATTATATTGTTGACCTAGATAACACATAAATATAATTCCCGGCACACACAAATTTGTTTGTTTGAATGAAAGTTGAATTTGGAGATTAGGCCTAAACGTGACGGCCTGCGGTAAACACACGAGGGATTGAATACAACGAAATCGTACGAAAATAAATTGAATTTAAGAATTAACAAATGAAAACACAAAGATAATTGAATGTATATAATATAAGATGCAAAGTGGTATACAAAGAGGAAGTGACGTGAAAGATATATGAAAGATTAAATTTGAATTTTGGAATGATATTCAAAGGATATGTAAAAGATAATTAAAAAGGTAATTCGCAGTATTTAAGAGGATATTAAGTGGTAATTAAATAGACGTAAACAGAGGAGATTAACAGGATATTAAATAAATGTAAAAGGTATTCAAAAGGATCACAAATGGTAATACGTAAATTGGGTTCTGTGAAATATGAAAATAAATCGAAGTCGAGTGAACAATTTATAAACGAACCTTGTTAGATGGAAGTGCGGGCAAAACTGGGAGTGGACGCTTACAAAACTTTGGATTACAGTTACAATATTGAAACGCATTTTAAAAGAGTTTAATTATTATTATTATTATTGTTATTATTATTATTATTATTATATATATATATATATATATATATATATATATATATATATATATATATATATATATATATATATATATATATATATATATATATAAAGGTTCACTTATCACTAAGCTCGAGTTCATTTGATAATATTATATATAATTATTTATTTTGGGAGTACTACAGATTATAGGAAACAGGCAGTGCCACACTAAGTAGCGGCCCTCCTGACCTTCCAGCAACAAGCTCTTTCAATTTGTTTTGGGTTTGTTTTAGTAAGTATGACATCTCTGCGGTTGATTATGGCTCGAAAATAAAAGAGGGGATGGCACAAGCTTCCACTCCCTAGACCTGAGAAATGTAGCAAATGGTAACAGTGTCAAAACTTTCACTCGTTTTATCAGCTTTTAAAGTAAAAGGGTGCGTGGACTCTTGGCTAATTACCTTTGCTACCTTTCTTCTCTGCCTTTGGGTTTCTCGCAGGCATTAACCGGCTTGTTTTTTCTTTTTTATTTTAATTTGTCAACTCTTACACCTTTGATTGAAAAGCTGCACCAACCTATTGGTTGTTTTAATCGTAAGTTGTGGAAAATGTTGAACGGGTAAAAGATAAAAACGGGTGATATAAGCGTTTAATAAAGTTCTGGATTAACAAAATGATTTTTGCCTATTCAGAGTTTTTCCAAAGTGACTTTTAGCTTCGGAATTCATATTGCTAATTTAATTAATTGGTTAGTTGTAAAGCCAACAAAAAAATAGGGGTTTGAAGAGAGTGAACGTATTTGTTTACTTATTGATGTTTGAATTAATTTCAATTGTCTTTAAAACTTGAATCAGAGATACATGAAAAATCTAGATAATTTTGTTCCGCCTGGACCTAGATCAAATATAAGGGGTATGACCTACTCTAAAACATTATATAATGTCTGCAAACATAAAATCACATTTTGTCAGAATTTCCTTTTAAGCATACAATTTCCCCAATCCATTTTTTTAAACATCAAGACTTTTTACTATATTCTGACAATATTTTCCTTGTTAGCATCCCTTTCAAGGAAAACACATTTCACTAATGCCTGACGCGCCGCATCAAAAGGTTTGTTTTGAACCTTCACAAAAATGTAAGTACTGTAATTTAACTCGTTTATTTCCCTTTCCAGACAACTCTAGCATCGGCCCATATTGCATTGTACAAATTCCTACCATTATCGCATATTCCTAACCTTATTAGATATTCCTAACATTATTACGTATTACTAACATTTTTTCCTAAGTTGATGGTTATTCAACTTCAAAATTTGTAGATTGAAAATATTTATATATTCTGCAAGTAATTATATCCTCCAGGTTACTTATTATTAGGTTGGAAACAATGTTCCCGCACAACCTGTTTTTAAATGTTTATTTATTTATAGATTTATACAGAGTGTATAATCAGTTAATGTGTAGTAGCCTAAGCGAGGACACCCTATATGATATCTAAAATTTCAAAAATTACCCATCAAATGACTCTTTCTCATGAATAGCAACTGTATATGATTACAAGTACGGCCCAACCGCTGCCCATTCGCAACGTCGTATCAACCAAGCATTTGGAGAAGACACAATAAGTCGTCGCACAGCTTACGATTGGTTTAAGAGTTTAAGCATGGATAATTCGATCCCTAAGGTTAGCCGATGAGTGGTCGACTCTCACTTATTAACAATGACCGTTTGTGCACCTGTATCAAAGCTAATCCACTCCTGACATCACGCGAGCTGGCTGAAAAGTACGCGAACTAGTTGCATAATTTTGAGGAAATGGACAGTCAACAAACTGGAAATATGGATTCCACATAAATTAACCGACTTCGACCGTCAGCGCCGCATAGACGCGTGCATGACACCTAGTGTCCAAGAAACATTGTTTTGATTGGCTGAACAAAGTGCTTATTGCAGATGAGAAATGGTGTCTACACTCGAACATGAGACGCAAAAGAAGCTGGACAGACAAAGATGCAGCTGCACCCTACTCGCCAGACCTGGCGCCAACAGACTACCATATAATCTGGGCACTGTAGAACTTCTTGAAGGTCAAAACGTTCGCAAGTGATGAGGAACTGAAAACTGCAGTTGGAGACTTCTTTGAGAGCAAACCAGTTGAATTTTACAACAAAGGCATCTATGATTTATCCCATCGTTGGAAGCAGGTGCGCGAAAATAACGGTAATTGCATTGTTCATTGATAAGTTTCTGTGGCTGCATTGTTTCATTTTAAATCATTGTCAAAGAGAGTTGTGTGAGAATTTTGTTTCCAACATATTAACTAATCAAAAGTCTTTGAGAATAAAGACAAAAGTGCTCGGAATCGGGTTTTTTTCACCTTTTCTTTGTGGGTCTCTCTCCATCTCTCTCTCTCTCTCTCTCTCTCTCTCTCTCTCTCTCTCTCTCTCTCTCTCTCTCTCTATATATATATATATATATATATATATATATATATATATATATATATATATATATATATATATATATATAAAGATACTTTCTCTATTCAATTCATGAAATAACCTGTGCTAATTTTCTCTTATTCCTGTTTCTCTTCGCGTTAAGGTTGCCTAATGTCGTCAAGTTTGGTATCCTCAATACCTAACTTGATCTTCTTCAAACAAATTTCCCTATTGTCATCATCATCATCACTAACTCTATAATTTAAGAACGAGATTTTTTGGAGTATTTGAATAATAATTTTATCTTAGTTTGGTTATGACTTAAGTATATTTTAAATTTTTATCAAGGTAATTTCTAAGAATTTCTTTAGAGTTTGAAAAAATAAAATAGTTTAGTTCAGAAAATTTATTAAAATTGAAGTAAGGTTGCTTTTTTATTTTATCTATAACTATATTTTAGCAACGTGATTTTTTGAAAGGGGGGAAAATTTAGCTTAGAGTTCCTTTTTAAAATTATTATAATTGGCGAAGTTCCGAAGTTTATAAAAATTTAACCATAGCTGCTTTTTTTTAGATTTTAAACTTTAATCTTAGTAGCGAAGCGCAAGCTCTCCCGTAGGGAAGGGGGAAACGGGAGTGGCGAAGCCATTGCCTGGTAATTATTATATTTTTATTGTGACTTTTTAAGCATTTTAATATAGATTCCATCAATCATTAAATTCAATGCTAAATTTCCAACCTTGTTGTTTTCTCTCCCGCTCAATTTCTAGGTCTAATAAATACAGAATATTTTTGTAAAACTCATTTTTTACTCTCCTTCATCGCAAATTTTATCGAGAGGTGTAATAAGGTGTCGAACCGCTTTATATCCAAAACCTTACCTCACTAAATGGTGCTCGATCCGATTTAAATAATATATATTGCGTTTAATCACGTGATATCTTACCTTACCGAAGTGCCGTACCCCTGCAGATGTTGGCGACCATGGAATTCCACCTCTCTCTCTCTCTCTCTCTCTCTCTCTCTCTCTCTCTCCAACTTTTTCATAACGAAAATAGAGGGAGAGGTGACGCCCACTTGTCGCGGGAAGAGAGCTTGTGTGGACCTTGGACTTTTCGAGCTATGTCGGCGGGGGTACCTCTTCTGGGTACCCCTGGTAGGGCTTCCCTTGTCGATTTGGTCGGAAACGAGGTTCCAGACTAAGTGCGTCATTCCTTTCTTTTTCTACTCTATCCCTCTCCTTTTTTACTTTTATCCTATCTCCCACTTATACAAAAAGAAAAAAACAACAACAAAAGCCTACTCCTATCATGTCACTCTTTCCCTTTCTTCCTCTATCTACTTATAAGGACCTGGCAGCTACCTCATGCGTCAGAAGAGAGGCTTTGGAACCTCTATAAACAACGCCAATCGACGCTCACTGGTTGCGAGAGACTAGGACTAGAGGTGTCCTAGGCGCTGGGGCACGATGAAAGGAATGAGGGTAGTGCCCCGTTAACCCCTTCCCTGGCGCGTAATTATTGACCGTTTCCAGTGCCCGTTGACGGGTGCTTATGGTAGCATTGGTCCGAGGTGACGGCCCTCTGTTCCCATGTTGGTTGTCAGGCCAATAAAAAGCCTTGGGTCGAGTTCCTTGGTGTGGCGGGATATCCATTGAACGCTACTCCGAGATCCTGGCCGTTGTAAAGGGAACTAGTAGGAGTTTAGTAAGGGGCGTGCTTCGTTGTTGTTCACCTGGTGACAAATCGATGGCCCCTTCGGGGACGGTCAGTGCTGCTTGGTTGGGAGCCACGGCACGCCGAGGTTTGACGACTCGGTCGGACGAACAGCAGCACATGTAGCGTGCCTTCTGAAAGATCCGAAACCTCTCCGATCGATAGGCGGGAGCGACTCACGCAGGGAGAACTCACCAACCCCTCTTTTTTATCATTGATTGGTCACGAGTTTTCAGAGAGAGAGAAAGCGCTAAAAATGACAGGCAAAAAAGGACCCGTTCGTCTCAAACACAACTGTGCAATATGCCAGTTAGAAAAGTGGTGCGTTTACTTTCCGGAGGGTTGCTACTCAAAATGCAGCCCTGTAAGTATCTGCACTACTTGCATATTGACGCGAGAGGTGGAGAAATTAAAAGACCTCTATAGAGCCTCAGAGGAGAGAGCTAAGGTCCTTGAGGGAAAGTTGGAGAAGCTCGAAGCCCTTAACGCAGCTCAGGTTCGATGCCTAGAAGAGGCGCCGCCCACTGACGTGTCAGAATCCCCTGGTAACCAAGCGGACATTCCGGCATCATCTGAGGCTAAGCTAGCTGAGGCGAGAGAAAAGGAGAAAAAGAAGAAAGGAGAAAAAGAAGAAAGGAGAAACGAAGAAAAAAAAGAAAAAGAATAAAGTTGAAACAAAAGTAGAACCAAAAATAGAAGAAAAACAGATAAAGAAGAAGAAAAAGATTGATAAGAATGTGGAGAGTAAAAAGGAAAAGGGGAGGCCTCTTCCACAAGGGAAGACCCCGTCTTCAGAGACCAAGTTTCCGAAGGTCACCCTCATTGGTGACTCGCAAACACGGGATCTGCAGCTGCTGCTAGCGGCCCGCCTTCGCACTAACGTGAAGGTAAGCTGCCTTTCAGGACGGGGTAACCACAACATCAGAGTAGAGGCAGAGAAAGCTCAGATTTCTGAGAATTCAGTTGTTGCTCTGATGGTGAGCGGCAACGACCTCTACCTCAGAGGGGGTAAGGTTGGCCTCAGTGGTAAGACCATCCAAACGGTGATGGGAGCCGTGGATGACATAGGGCTTAAAACCCGCAAACGTGTGGTGGTTTGGATGCTTTCGAGAAGAGGTCCATCCCGAACCGCTCACGAAAGAAACGTCACAGTGAACAGAAGGTTGGCGGATCTCTGCACGGCAGAAGGAGTCTTCTTCGTGGACCCCTATCGTACTTTTATCGGTAGAGACGACCTCTACCAAAGGGACGGGGTACATCTCTCCTTTAAAGGGAAGGCCTTTCTCGCCAACCTAATTCAAGATTTCGTGGAACGCACCCAAATGAGCGTTCGAAACAGAGCGAAAGCGGACGTGCGCCAGCATGCCCGTGTCACTCCTGGAACGACCTTCTCGGAGGTCGTCAAAAAGGGTGTGAGCTCGAAAACAGAAAAGCCGGGAAACGGAAGAGCATAGGGCGTCCTACACTAGGGGACTCCCTCAAAGTTCTTCTGTTCAATGCGAGTTCAATCAGGAATAAGTTTCCTGAGCTCCGTGGCCTCGTAGTAATAGAGGAACCTGAGATGGTGGCCATAACGGAGTCGTGGATAAAAACCTCAAGCCGAGATTTTGAAGGTGAATTCACGATTCCCGGTTACCAGCTCTTCCTGAAAGATAGGCCAGACAGAGAGGTTGGCGGTGTGATGTTGTATGTCAAGGATACTCTCAACTCGACGGATTGCAACATCGTATCCGACCATGAACTACTAGGTGTTGACCTAGAGATAGGTCGTGCCAAATACAGGACCCTGGTGCTTTATAGACCTCCTGCCCAACTCGTTGAAAAGGACAGAGATCTGTACCAGCTACTAGGAGAACTTGTCGAAGACAGAGTGTGTATCGTCATGGGTGATTTCAACACACAAGTTGACTGAGAAACCAGAGAACCATGTGGCGAGAACGCACTACTCCTGGAGTTCGCGAACAACGAGTTCCTCACCCAATGGGTGAGAGAACCAACGAGAGGAAACAATATCCTTGACTTGGTTTTCACCTCTGAGGATGACATCGTTGAGGACCTCTCTGTTGGCAAAGAGCTCGGTGGCAGTACCACCGACTAATTAGATTTGTAGTCAAAGTTCCGAAGGCAGTGCCTGCAACTAGTAAATCGAAGAAACTCGATTTGAAAAGAGCAGACTTTGCAGGTCTTCGTGCTGGACTGACTGACGCGAGGCTAGAAGTGTGCGATGTTGTTGAAGACTCGTGGAACAGTTTCAAAACCACATTCATGAGTCTTCAATCGCGTTTCCTCCCTCTGAAATGCCCCCGTCGGTCTTCTGTTCAACCAAAGTAGTTTAATCGAGAAATCGGCCTCCTGCTTAGGAAGAAGAGAACTGTGTACCGGCAATCGAAGATCTCGGGTGACTTTGACGAATACCGGAGGCTAGCCAGGAGAGTGAAGTTGAGCATAAGGGCGGCTAAGCGTTCTGAGGAACTCCGAGTAGCGAGACTCTGTAAAGAGAATCCCAAGGAGTTTTTTGGATATGTGAACAGCCGTAAACCAATCCGTCGAACGATTGGCCTTTTGAGGAACGAGGAGGGGACATTAAAGCATTCAGATGCAGAAAATGCTAACCTCCTCAACGATTACTTCTCTTCAGTGTTTACTGAAGATTGTGGTCCCATCCCCCAGCCGACGGATTCCTACTCGGGGGAAAAGCTGGAGGCAATGGACTTCACCGAAGTTGAAATCAAAAAGAAGATCAGTGACCTAATGACAAATAAGTCACCTGGCCCGGATGGGTTTCTACCTAAAGTGTTGAAAGAAGTGCGCGATCAAGTGACATGACACCTGAGCGCAATCTTCAACATGTCAATCCGGACCGAATGCGTTCCTAGAGACTGGCTTGAGGCGGAGGTGACTCCAATCTTCAAGAAAGGAGATCGTAACCAACCGTCGAACTACCGACCTATCAGTCTGACTTCGATAGTCGGTAAACTCATGGAAAGCATCATGGTGGGCAAAGTGATGTTGTATTTAGAGTCAAACCTGCTACTGAGGAATTCTCAGCACGGCTTCCGAAGGCAACGGTCATGCCTGACGAACCTTGTAGAATTCTTCCAATTCGTTTTCAGTGAGCACGATCGGGACAAGGCGGTGGATGTGGTCTACCTAGACTTTCAGAAAGCCTTTCATAAGGTACCACACCGCCACCTTCTCCGGAAAATGCGAGCGCTTGGCATAGACGAAAAGGTAGCCGGCTGGATCGAGAACTGGCTAAGTGGCAGACGGCAACGGGTGGTGGTAAATGGACAGTCTTCTGAGTTGGTGCCCGTTACTAGCGGGGTGCCTCAAGGTTCTGTCCTGGGACCACTACTATTCATCATCTACGTCAACGACATGGACGGTGACATGGTTGCCAAGATTTCCAAATTTGCCGACAATACCAAGCTTGGTATGAACGTTGCAAATGATGGAAATATTGCCCGCTTGCAGGAAGATCTTGGGAAGATTGGGGAGTGGTCGGACACGTGGCAAATGCCTTTTAACGTGGGGAAATGCAAAGTGATGCATATCGGCCACATAAACCCCCAATCTCAGTATATCCTCAAGACACTGCTATTGAATCCACCGACAATGAGAAGGACTTGGGTGTAACAATCACTAGTGACCTCAAGTTCTCGAAACAGTGCATTGAGGCGGAGAAAAAGGCCCAAAGGATGCTAGGCTATATTAAGCGCCAGTTTGGTTATCGGAACCAGGAGATTGTAAGGTGCCTGTAAAACTCACGTGTCCGACCGCACCTGGAGTATGCCGTACAATTTTGACGTCCTTCATTGCGAAAGGACATCACGAGATTGGAACGCGTACAAGCCAGGGCAACCAAGCTGATTCCCTCTATCCGACATAAAAGTTATGAGGATAGACTAAGGAAATTAGATCTGTTCTCGCTGGAAACCCGTAGACTGCGTGGTCAGCTCAACGAGGTTTTCAAAATAATTCGAGGGTTCGACAATGTTGACTACCGGGATATTTTCACACTGAGTGAGAACAGAACGCGCAATCACGGCTTCAAACTTGAACTGAAGCGTTACAACCGCAATCTGTGTGGAAATTTTTTCACTTACAGTATCTGCGGTATGTGGAACGCACTTCCAGTGAAAGTTGTCAACAGTAAATCTGTTGACCAGTTTAAGTCAAGACTAGACAAGGTCTTGAAAAGTGGCCGTTTATGGACGCAAAAGAATTGAGCAGCCATGTGCCCACTCGATTGCTAGTCCAAAGGTACCCCCCTTGAATGGACCGTAAGATCTCCTAGGGTACCTTCTTTCCTTGTTGTTACTCCTTGTCCTTGTTGTTGTTACTCTCTGTCTCTCTCTCTCTCTCTCTCTCTCTCTCTCTCTCTCTCTCTCTCTCTTGTCATTTGCAGCATCTGTCTAGCCGTGTTTTCGTCTCCCACTGTCCTTATTATTCCATCCATATAGTTCTCTTTTTATCTGCCTCTTGCTCTTCCTGGGATTCTTCCGGTTAGGCTCAAATGTTCTATTTTTTCTCTTCGTATAACATGTTCTAAAAATCTCATTTGACTTCCTCTTAAAATTTTCAGTAATTCTCTTCCAGTTCTCATTTGCCTTAGTACCTCTTCATTTGGCATTCTCTTCATCCACGAGATCTTCAACATTCTCCGCCAACACCACATCTCGAATGCTTCCAACTTTTTCTCTATTTGCATATTGATCATCCAAGTTTCTAATCCATATAAGAGCACAGAGCAGACATAAGTTTTAATAGTTCTTTGTCTTGTTTGCCTTGGTAGGTGTCTATTGCATAAGATATTCCCCATCTTCTGAAATGTCTTTTTTGCCTCGCAGATTCTTCTCTTAATTTCCCCGTTACATCTCCCGTCTTCCGTGATACAGGGTGACCCCCAAAAAATGGGCTTGCACACACTTCTTGTGATATATTCTTCTTTCATTGATTCAGTAATCACCGTTACTTTGCAGGACATGAGAGAAGCAACGCCTGTGAACGCAACTAGATTTCAATGGGAGCTCCAGCAAAGAATATACTGCGCCAAACACTACTACAAGAGAGGCTCGTTCAAGAAAGGGCATGACACGTTCGTTTATCAGTTCGAATGTGAAAAAGCCCCCTCCAAGAACAGAATTCAGGACTGGGTGGACCACTACAAGAGCTATGGGACAGGGAAGAACCTCAATAAAGCCAGTGACAAACGTCCAAGCCATTCAGGGCGCCCTAGGATGCATACAGCTGAGCTGTTTGAGAGCGTGATGGAGTCAATTCAGCAGAGTCCAAAACGCTCTGTGCATAAGCGAAGTCAGTCCATCGGTATATCCCGTGAGACTTGCGGGAGAGTGCTAGTAATGGATGTAAGGTCCTACCTATACAGAATACAGACGAAGCAGATCCTTACAGCCTCAGACAAGGAGCAGAGAAAGGCTATGGCAGTCAAGATACTGGAGAAGATTCAGGAGACCCCAACTTTCCTTAACCTTCTTGGAACCTCAGATGAAGCTCACTTCCATCTTGAAGGAATGGTAAACTCAAGGACAAATGTGTTCTGGGGGACTTCCAGACCAATTGAAGTAGCCACCAAGCCCCTACACTCCCCTAAGTGCACGGTATGGACTAAAATCTCAGCCAGAGGCATCATCGGACCATTTTTCTTTGAGGAATCTGGCGCGACAGTGACAGTCACCAAGAAGCGGTATGTTAAGGTCCTCAAAACCTTTAAGAGGAGGTTGCAGACCATGTGCCCGTCGCTTATGGGGAAGTTCTGGTTCCAGCAAGATGAAGCAAGCTCACACCTCAAACCTGTCCCGAGACTGTGTGTAAGAGAACTTTGGTGGCCGTGTGATCGGTCTCAAGACTGATTTTGAGTGGGCACCTTACAGCCCAGTCCTTATCCCCCCAGATTTCTTTCTCTGGGGCTACCTTAAAGACATAGTATACACAGGGAGACCCAGGACCATCACGGAACTCAAAGAAGCCATCAGGGAGGAGATCAGAGCCATTAGTCGGTCGGTTTGTAAGGACGTCATTGACAACTTTGTGCTACGCCTCAAGAAATGGACAGAGCTAAATGGCGGTCATCTCGAACACGTGCTCTAGAATAAATAAGAAAAGTCCAAAGACTCTCATTTTTTGATATCACCAAAGTTTCATTTAATCCTTGCAGAAAATTAAGAATGAGGCCTCTCGAAAGTTGGGGCGCCTTTTGGGGGATGACCCTGTATAACTTCCCAAGTAGCAAAATCTTCTTACCTGCATAATAGCCTTGTCATTCACTCTTACCATGCACCTAGGAACCTGTACATTTTACTAATTTTCGTAACTTCTAATTCATCCACATTTATTGACAGGCCTTTTTCTTCGCTCATTTCCTTTACCACTGTTAAAATGCCTTAAAGTTTATCCTGGGCATCAGCAATCAGTACCGTGTCATCAGCATACCTTATCTTGTTTATATTTTGGCCTCCCACGGCCTTCAAACGGAAATTAGGTCTTCATGTTTGACTCGATCGAACGCCTTTTCATAATCTCAATACTTCTCTCACTTAACATCCTTAGTATAAATATAGCATTTCTTTTCATTCTGTGAAGCCATATTGCTCTTCTGCTATTTCATTCCTTATCTTACATAGGTCTTATTCTCTCTAGAACTACACTCAGAGGTGGGCACTAAATACATTTAAAGTACACGGTGTTTAAAAAAAAATTGATATCGTTTGAGATGTAAATATCACAGACACTACATAGTCAGGGCAAACAAAGCTAAACAGGCTTAATGTTCAGCAACATAAGATTTATTCCTCCAAATTTGAATGAGAAAATCAAAGGTATGTGGATTCCATAAACGATTTCACAAATGTTCAATATGCACACCGCCTAAGACACGGCACACGTCAATTCGGTAGTTCAGCTCCTCCCAAACACGCTGCAGCATGTCTTTGGTAACAGTCCCCAGTGCGGTAGTGGTTCTGTGCTTGGGTGTCTCTTGGTTTGCAGGAAGAGGGGGGACATAGACAAGTCCCTTCACATAACCCCAGAGAAAAAAATCGCAAGGTGTCAGTTCAGGTGAACGTGGTGGCCATTTCAACAGCACATTGTCTTCATCACCAACACGCCCGATCCATCTCCCTCGCAGATTGTCATTGGGATAAGCCCGCACAGTGAGCTTCCAGTGAGGTGGAGCACCATCCTGTTGAAAAATGAAGTCTTCTTGTTCATTTGCAATGAGCTCATCCATTAGTCAGTTCTGAAACATCGCCGGTCACATTTCCCTCAAAGAAAAACGTTCCATGAAGATGGTTCTTGGAGATGGGGAAGAAAACATTTACTTTCGGTGATTACCTCATGGGCTCAACTGTAGCATGGGGATTTTCTTCGCCCCAAATGAGGACATTATGCTTATTGACTCTGCCATTCGTATGAAGTGTGGCCTAATCACTGAAAACAAGACGTTCCTTGAATTCATCTTCTTCAAGTTTCTCTTGTATATCAACACAATTGTTTGCGCTTTCGCTTGTCATCTGCCCTTATGGCCTGAACTAGCTGCAGCTTGTAGGGTTTCATTAGCAAGCGTTTCCTCGGGACGCGCCAAACTGTCGTTGGAGGAATCTGGGTTTCGAGACTTGTTCTTCTTATGGACTTCTTGGGGCTTCGCAAAAGCTTTTGGCGAACCGCTCGACCGTCTCTTCCGATGTTATTGGTCGTCCAGATCCTTTTGCCCTGCTCAGACAGCCTTCCTCTTTGAATTTTTTGGGCCATGTCAAAATCTGCATTGCCATTGGTGACTGTTTAGAGAACTCTCACAAATGCACGCTGCACAGTCTTGTTCGACTGTGTTCGAGCATACTCCAACACACATAGCGCCTTTTCACTTCCAGTGAATGACATTTCTATACCTGTAAAGTTAAAAACATCAAACATTAAACAAAATCTATACCTGTTTATACACATGCTATTAAAATTTGAATTCATTTGAACGGGAACTGGCAAAGTTATTAGAATGCTGACCACCCGGTATTTAAATACTAAATATTAAATGCATGATAAAAATATATTTAGATACTAAATACTAAATACATTTTGAAAAAGTATGTAGTATTTAAATACTAAATACATTAAATGTATTTAGATACATTTTTTAATACTTTTAAAATACATATTATATAATAACAATCGATATTTACATTTGTAGGGGTGTAGACCGCTACAATACTGCCCCACCGAGGGAAAGCTCGCCCAACACTAGGTATTTACATAAAATTTAGTCTATATAGCGGCGAAGCCTCCTTACAACGCGTCCAGAACGCGTTATGGTGCCAATTGGCTGACTCAGATTGCGGGTCAGGTGGCGATTAGTAGTGCCACTCGATTGAGGCGGGAGATTGTCGCGAGCGAGAACCAGAGCGTCGGGTGACGATTGTTCTGGACCTCCCGAAAAGGAGACTGTCGGGAGTTGCGCGTTGGTCGCTGGGTGTTCTCCAACTGCTGTCGAGTGGTCCTGCAACAAAAAGGGAGGTGGCAGCAGTTGGGAAGAAGAATTGGGGGGCGTAGAATGGGGGAAATGTTTGCGAGTAAAGAGGTGGGAGGAAGAGTTGCATTTTGATTTGAAAGAGCCGAAAAGGGGTTCGGAAGTGGGGTTAGTTGGTTGAGAAGTGTTAAAGGAATAGTTGAGTACGCAAGGTAGGCTGGGATGACCACTTGACCTCTATTAGTGGAAGAGAAAAGTTGTGGCTGTTCCAGATGAACGGCCTCTATGAAAGCGGGTTTAAGCCGATCGACGGAAACCATATCCTGGTTGTTGCCAAGCTGCAGTGCAAAGAATTTCGGCTTCCTGGAGACAACGAAAAAGGGTCCGTCATAGACAGATGTGCAAGGATGTGCAAGTGGAATCGCGACGAACAAACACATGAGAGCAAGTTGCCATCTTCTTTGGCACGAAAGGTTTCTGATTAACAGGCACTCTTGTGGCGGTCGGCTTAACCTCAGACATCGCCCGTGCTAAATTGTGTACGTATGCAGCAGGATGTATGTCGGAATGAAGAGGACAGCCAGCAGAAGAAAATAATTGGCCTAGAAGACGAAGTTGCGTACCATAGATGAGTTCCACAGCAGGGCAATTCAAATCCTCTTTCAAGGAGGCACGAATTCCCAGGAGAATTAATGGTAGCTTGTTCACCCAAGTGATGTTGGGGTCAGTGGAGCGTAAGCTTTCCTTGAGATTCCGGTGAAAACGTTCCACCTTAGAGTTACTCTGGGGATGATAGCTAGTGGTGCGGAGACGAAAGGAACCAAGCACTGACATGAGTGCATCCCATTGGTGGGATTCAAATTGGCTACCTTTATCAATCATGATCGTTGATGGGACACCAAAACGAGCAACACATGCTGAGACGAAGGCTCGAGATCCAATGGAGGAACTGGCGTTCGAATCCCGCTGGTCGTCGTTAGTTGGTGGTGGGCACTCCAACACCGAAGCAGGGGCAGTCCGAGAGCATAAATCTGCTTCTTGAGAGGCATAGGGCAGATTATCTATAGATTCCCACTGAACACTATATAATGTTATATATAAAGGGAATCTACACCCCCAGGGGACTCACCTTAATAACGGGTGGAATTGTGTGCACACATGCATCCCTTTATTTATTTACACAAGTCACAAGGTTTACATAAATAAAGAGTCCAGCTATTAACGTAGTAACAGAATTGAAGCGCAGACCTAATAGGAAGGCGGCCAGAGCAGGAATCCCGTTGGAGAATCCCGCGTCGTCCTTTATACCTTGATGGTGACACGCTTTAAGAATATATGTATGTGTATTCTCATGAAATTATTGCAATTTATTAACCTCTGTTGTTTGTATATTGTCGTAGAATGACTCCCGACGATACCATATATCACTATTCGTTGAGGGAACTTCCTTAATTATCTTTAGAGTGCGTTACTGTCTGGCGGCCGATATTATGTATCTTCGATATGCTTAAGAAGTGGAACTGAGCTCAAGGATAATAATATTGCTATCATTAATAAAATAGAGTTTTATTAATAATAACTATCAACAAACACAAGACGGAAAATATTGACATAAACAGAGAATTGAAAGGGTCGTGGGGGCTTGGCTAATCCGAGGATTTAAAGGATTTAAAAAAAGGTAAAACAAATATCGAGTTAAAGAGATGGGATGGTTCGATAAACCATTTAAACCACAGGATAGAATTGACAAAAGGGTTAAGTACTCAAAGGTGACGTTTGGCTTACGTAACTTTTGCACTAGTGGTGCAGTGGAAGGTGGCGCAAAGGAGTTTCGGTCCGCTGGCGAGTTCCAGCCGAAGGGGGGGGATAAAAGGATCCTGACGAGGCGTCTTGGAAAGGAGAACCGTTTCTCGACGAACGGCTTGAAGAACAATGGCTGTTCTAGGTTGTTCTCTTCTGAACAAAGGGGGGATGAGAACCGTCTCTTGTCTACGGGCTCAAGAACAATGGCTGTTCTAATGTTGTTCTCCTCTGAACAACAGGGGGGGGGGGTGAGAACCGTTTCTTGGCGAAGGGCTCAAAACGAACAATGGCTGTTCTAATGCTGTTCTCCTTTGAACAACAGGGGGGGATGAGAACCGTTTCTTGGCGAAGGGCTCAAAACGAACAATGGCTGTTCTAATGCTGTTCTCCTTTGAACAACAGGGGGGGAAGGGTGAGAACCGTTTCTTGGCGAAGGGCTCAAAACGAACAATGGCTGTTCTAATGCTGTTCTCCTTTGAACAACAGGGGGGGGATGAGAACCGTTTCTTGGCGAAGGGCTCAAAACGAACAATGGCTGTTCTAATGCTGTTCTCCTTTGAACAACAGGGGGGGAAACCTTGGGGACTTGGCGTCACGGAAGGCTCGAACCTTTGGCACTCAAGGAATATTGTCCTCCTTCTGGACAAGTGATGGTGAATCTCGAGGTCGAGGTCCCTTGGCGCACAAAGGGAGAGAGGGTCGTGGTGATGTTTCGCGACGAAAATCTGGATCTCCAATCTGATCTTAGTGGTAAAGTTTCCATATAAATAGCCAGGACATCTCCTTGGCGTGGGGGAAAATGGAGTGGAAGCTTGGGGGGAACGCACAGCCGGGCCGGAGAACAATGCCTTATCTGCTCATAAGCCTAACTCGATTTGGCGAGGTCGGCGTATGGGGGCGAACGGGGGGACGATAACCTCCTTGTTTAAACATTGACATCCGGTAGCTGTGATAAGACTCCAAGCTTAGAATCGAAGATGCACGTGGGCAGCATCGTGGTTTTAAATAATATGGGATAGGAGTTGAAATTAACGCAGCTTCAACTCGTTCTATCACATATATGTCTTCTTTTATTTAACTTCTTTATATAGCCTTAGTAGTGACCAATGATCCGAACGCTTTAGTATTCGGTCGTTATAAGAGCTTAACCTGTACTACTAATACTATAATTGTAAACAACATTTGTAACTCAGAGCTCATCTTTAATTAATCTCACAAAAGCTGGTTGCTCCATGGTAGATAGGGGATGCACACATTGTATGATCAAATCTGCAATCAGTTTATCAACAACAGATTGTTTGACCTTCTTAGTATTCATCGCAAAACACTCCGGTAATGTCTTTACGTTAACACCGCTGCATGAAGGACCATCGTCTAATACTGAACATTTTCATTTTGAATCTTTTCTTTAAGCTGTCTAGTAGTTATCCGCTTCTTGCACCAAACCAGGATGCTTTCTTTGTTGATAAATGTACATAATCAGATAATTGAAGGACATTTGATTTACGTTACCATAATTCACGTTAAATTCAATCAGCATATACTATAAATAAAAGTGTTACAAAAGGATGCAGGTAGGTTCGTGCATGGTAAACCTACGCTACTTAACATTATTGTTAGCTACTAGCAATTTTGCCATTTTTTAAAATAAAAAATAGTGGAACTTGTCAATTCAATTAAGTATCATATAATTAGCTTTAATAAATTCTTACCTTCAAATGAATGCGTCGATTGGAAGTAGCATTGCTCGCCGCGGAGATTTCGCCATTGCATGATGTACTACACTCTTCACTTTTTTTCCGTCGGAATATTTCACTCTAAAAAAAATGGCCATCTAGTTAAGGATGACTATAATTACATGATTCTTTATCTCCCTCGTCTTTATTATTGTCTAATCTCTCCATTTCACACTCTTTGGAAGGAGCTGAAGTTGTCATGCAGCAGTTGAAATAACAATGGGCGCTCTCACTATACAACCGAACACAACTGTGACCATCTGTTAACTAAATTTAAACTGATGTAAGCAATCTTCCCTTGCCGGCTCACGCAGTCAACCGTTTATGTTGTACAAGTTGCGACAAGCTAAAACATACATTACACGTTCTAAACAGCTATATAAAAAGTATTTAAATACTTTCAAAAGTATTTAAATACTGTATTCAAATACATGATCTCAAATACATTTACAAATACAATTTTAAATACATAAATGTATTTAAACACTGTCCACCTCTGACTACCCTTAGGATTACTTTAACTAATTGACTCATTATATTTATAGTTCTGTGTTTATTGGACTCTAGTGTTCCCGCCTTCTTTAAAACAGTTGAAAATATTGATTTGCACATATTGTTACTTAGTTCTCCACTACTATATATCCATTTGCAATGCTGGTTTATTTTTATAATACTAAAATCATTCAGACTATGCAACATTTCCACTGCCACTCCATCTTCACCAACTACCTTTCCCGACTTCATTTTACTAATTGTTTTTTTCTATTTCATCTTCTCCAATAGCAGGTCCACCCATTTCCACATTAAGCTCTAACTGCTCTGTTCTATCATCAAACAATTATTCGATATACTCTTTCCATATATCAAGGACTTCTTCCTTCTCCATTGCTATTTCATCTTTTTTCTTCATTTATATATAGGTAGATTTTAAATTCAATTTCCTAAAATTACTTTTAAGCCGTCATCCATTTTAGCAGCACATTAGCTCGGTTTTCTCTCAAACTGGTTTCTAATTTACCAACGCTAACTTTGCCATCTTAGAAATTATTTCTTCTGATTGCATCTTTATTATTTCATACATCCTAGCTTTATTTAACAAATTATCTTTAAAAATTCATTCCTCTAGTTTACAGTGATCTAACCTAAAAAGCTTTTATCCATTACACTATAATTTAGGAAGGCAATTTTTTAGGTTGAGGTGTTAAAATTTCGGGATATGTATATAGTTATGACCAAAGGTTTTGACATTAGTTTATCGCTAAAAGTATATTTAAACTTTGGAATTTTTTTAAACAAAAAAAATTACAAATGGTGAAGTTCAGAAAATAATTGAGAAAATTTATTAAAATTAGCGCATGGATGTTTTTTAACGGACTTAGAAAATGGTAAACATGGAGATCGACGGCGCGCCCGAAAAAGTGCATTTTTTTGCGTGTATGTTTCGTTTACCCGCGCATGCATATTCATGCGCGTTTGGTTAAATAAAAACGTCAAAACATTATTCTATAAACAATTATGATTATATACTGGGGGGGCTGTGCCCCACAGACCTCCTCCCCCCCAATTGATTGAAACTCAGGATAATCGTAGGGGAGTCCCCTCGCAGTGATAAACCCCCACGAACAGTCCCCTTGAATTTACTCCCAAAAGGTGAACATATTGGAACAGGGACGAAATATTTTGCGTCTCATCGTTCGCGTCGCCGATCTTCATGTTTACCTAGAAAATTATTCATTCAAATTTTCACGTACCAATCTTACCATACATATAGAAACTATGGAATACGTGTAAGAAGTATTCATTTCCGCTTCGTATACATTTTGGACCTTGTCAGCCTATTGCTTCTCCCAGATCTTAACAACCACCTCAGCCACCATGCCCAGAATGTCATCATCAGGCGCGAGCTTCGAAGCTTTCCCAAATCAAACAGCGCACCTCTCAATCCTAGGTAAGTTACCACAATTTTATCCCAGTAAAGGGATCGAATGGCTTCAATTAGGGGGCCTCATCCTTTCTGCCAGCAGTCTCTCTGAACAACAAAAGATCGTGCTTATTTCACGATCTCTTCCCATAAGTATTTTTGTTTTGCTTTTTCTAGAATATAATATTAAATACCGCGTGGTTGGGTGTGTGGAAAGAATTTAGAGAGGCTTTTATTTATTAATATGGGAGATCAGAGGTAGACAATTTGCGTGAGCTTTTGGCTACTCAGGTAATATGAGACAGGCGCAGCATTCGCTTTCTAGTCAATTTGAAAGAATTTGTACAGGCTGAAGGTGCAAATTTTAGTCGTCTATAACTCCTTTTAAAGGAAGTATTCATGAGGGCAATCTCTGAGCACATTCGCCATTTGCTGACGATTGAGGGCCCACGTAACTTGGAGGAAATTGCTAAAATGGTGCCAGCTTTACCTAGGAGCCTATTCAAATTAAAGACCATCAAAATCTGCAGCCTATAACCCAAATTTTAATGTAATTATATGTTCGCAGGTCCAGGTCCCAACAAAGGTTCCGAACAACCGGCCGGAACGCAGCCAGGTGGATGCTCCTATATTGTAGGAACTTGAAGCCTCAGTAGATGAGATAAAAATGCAGTTTTGAAATCTACAAGTACAACATGGTGACAGGCGCAGGAATCAACACGCACCACATAGGCATCGCCTATGGCGCAGTTCGTTCTTCCAATGACGTAACCAACGAGAACACTCCAACAAAAGAGGTAAGGAACACCATACCAATCTTTGTAATACTTCTCACTCCAATTCTCACCCTAATTGTCAGTCTTACTCATCTGATACATGCTGGGATCACTGTAAATTTGGTACTAGCGCCGTACGATGTGTACAGCCATACAAATTCTCCATATTCCTTACTTCATCCTCGTACTTTTCACCTCATCAATATAGCGTCGGGCGTATGTTGGTACCATCGCAATTATGGCCATAAAGCTGTACACTGTAGACAGCCTTGTCGGTATAATAATCTAAGGAACTAACCATCCTCTGCGTGTTCCACTTCACCACATTAATCTTCAAGTCAACCATCCTTTTCCACAACTTCGGTATATTGCTCTTCACCTCACAAATCTACTTAGCCTACTTTAAACTTAAAAGGAAAGTGATTAATGGCTCTAACACCTCAACTTCACTTTGCATGTTGGTGTACCTTTCCGTATTTTATGAGTCACTTTCTAATATTTCATTGCTAGTAGACACTGGTGCTTAAGGCATTGTCTTTCCTGCCTCTCGATGTGACAAAGCTTGCCCTACTTAGGATTTAGTTTTTAGAGTGGCCAACAATTTGGACATCAGGACCTATGGAAGACGCGACCTTCAAGTTTCAATTGGACTCCGTTGAGTTTTTCGATGGACTTTCGTCATTGCCGAGGTAGATTGTCCTATTTTGGGCCTAAATTTTTTTTCTGCCCATGAACCTTTGGTCGATTCTCGTCCCCACTGATTGTCGACCACACATCTCTCACCATTTTAGTTTTTTTCTGTCCTTCTCAAAGTTCTCTCTTGCCTGTCTGTGTCACTTCCAGCGCTTTTGCAGGAGTTTCATAACCTTACCCTGGGAAACACAGTGTGGTTCACCGGATTAAGAGGACAGGAGGACCTGTATTCGCTCGTCCTAGACGTCTACTCCCAGATAGACTCCCAGTCATAGAAAGGGAGTTCGAGTATTTCCTAGATGCAGGCATAGCTCGACCATATAACTCACCTTGAGCTTCTCTACTCCACCTCCTACCTAAAGCTACCTCTGGCAATTTCAGGGAAGTGTGCGGTTACAAGGCTTTAAATGCTCAGACGAAACCAGATTGACACCCTTTACGGTATTTATCTGATTTCACCTCTTCTCTCTTCGGTTACAAAATCTTTTCTCATATGGATCTGGTTCGTGCTTTCAACCAGATCCCTGTTTATCCTGATGACGTCTAAAAGGTGGCTATCACCCCTCCTTTTAACTTCCACGTGATGGTTGGAATACCTTCTGGTCTTCGAAACCGTTGTTATCCTTCCCAACGTTTCATGGATCAGGTTCTGAGGGGGTCTTCCTTTCGTCTTTTGTTATATATACGAACTCCTGGCAGCATCTTCATCTTTAGATCAACATTCGTCTCGCCTTCGTCAGATCTTCGCTCGTCTAGAAGAAGATTATGGTTTCGTGTCCTTTCCGTGTCTCTCGAGGACAAAGTTGCTGTTATTCGGAATTTTCCTCGACCTTCTTCGCTGAAGCAACTTCCTTGATTTTGTGGTATGGTTAATTTTTACCACAGATTCATTCCTGAGGGTGCCGAAATCATGTAACCACTCAACACTGCTGTAAAAACCCCCCAAAACAACCCTCTCTCCTAATTTGGTCTTCAGAGTCGTGCAAATCATTTTCTCGCCTCAAAGAGGCCATTGCCTCGCTGTTTGTTTGGCCCGTCCTTCCCTTAGTGCCCCTCTGAGCGTTGCTTCGGACGCGTCATCTACTCATGTTGGGTCAACATTGCAGTAGAAGGTGCATGACTCTTGGTACTCTCTTGCTTTCTCCAATACCCTAGCGGACTCAAGAAGTTTGGGAGCGAGACCCTTCCTCTAGGCCATGAGCAAATAGGAGTGGATGAAAGGTGGTCATCGACTAGCTTGCAAAATTAGTGATATATGAGCAATTAAATTCTCTTACGTATCTTTTGTTTATTTCCTGCAATTTATATGTAATTTTAATCCTTCAACAGGTTTGATTCAAGTTAAATCTTCAGGCTTGACACTCTAGTAATTAATAATTTAAGTACTAGAATTTGGTAATTTGCATATTTTAGTTTAACTAGCAGAGGTACCCAGCGTTGCCCGGGTTAAAAATTCCTATCGCAAATAAATACAGATGAATATTGATTTAAATTCTTATATTGTGGTACAAAAATGTCTTTACTTGTTGATTATTATTATTTTTTGTAGGGTGAAGACAGATTCAGGAGAATTGTGCACTCTCCCTAACATGTAATATACTTACAATGAGTAAATGTTTCACCACGCGCGCCCGGCAATTTACGCGCACACGTGAATGACCGTTAGTTAGGAGCGAAGAACATTGTGGCCGCACGAATCGATCAAGCATTTTTCGACACAGATAATCGAGCTACTGTTTTAAAAGGACTAATTAGAAAAACAGCCCAGCGTCCCCAGTCGCCGGCCAATTAAAAAGTAAAAAATTATATTCGAATCTAAATATGAATTACGGTGAAGAAATAAGAAGAAGCAAAGATACAAATGAATGTCCATCTGCGTAAGCCACCCCAACCGTGAATATTAAGCTCAGATAAATTACATGTAGTCTAACGTTGTACTCGAGTAATTCATCATTAATGTACATTTTCCATTAATAAACATAAACGATATTTCGTTCTACTTTCTCCTCAACCCTCTTGAATCTCATTCGTGCTTACATCACCCACAATTTCAATCCCATTCGTGATTACCCTCGCCTACATTTGAATTTCATTCGCGCTTGTTCGTTCCCAATTTGAATTTTACTCGTGCTGACATCACCCACAATTTGAATTTCGTTCATGAATACACCACAATTTAAAACTCCTTAGTGTTCAAAACTCCAGTTCCACAATTCTAATACAATTTCCCCTTACACTCCTGTAATTTGAATCTCATTCGAACTTAAATCTTCCGCAATTTAAATTCCATTTGTGTTTCTATCCTCCTCCCGCATTTTGAATAAAATTGCGCAGACATTCCATGCAATTTGAACAATCTCACTCCTGATTACAACAGCTGAAATTTGAATACCACACCCATGCATAATTAGAATCCCATAGCGATTTACATACCTGCCAATTCAAATATCTCTCGAGCTAATAAATCGTGGTAATTTGAATCTCTCTCTTCATATAGCCCTCGCAATTTGAAACTTGTGCGTATTTGTATTCTCCTAATTGGAATCTCATTTGTGCTGATATCATCCTCAATATGAATCTCATTCGGGAATACTCACTACAATTTTAATCTCATTCATGCCCCCCCCCTCCTCTCGCGTTCGCAATTTGAATCTCATTTGTGCTCCCCCCCCCCTTTCCATTTAAATCACATTCATGCAGACATTATTTGCAATTTTAATCTCATTCATGTCCCCCTTCCCACAATTTGATCATTTTGAGTGATGAAACCTTTTAAAAACTCAAATAGCTGCTGGTACCTGTCTGCGCATAACTTCCCCACACCACACACACATACACGCACACAGAGGCAGAAATATATAATCGATATAATGAACTTCATGTACATTAAGCAGAAAAATAAATATAAGCAGTAAAAGTGTATATTCATTTTCTAATAGTAAGAATATGAAGAAGGGTAAAGCGCGAAGGATGATTCGCCAGAGATGATAACATTCTTCCACTTATTCATTGTCCACTTATTTCGATCAGTGCAAAATTTTAGGAGTTTTTATAACATTGGTTGGCAGGAAACAAATGTCTGGAAAGGGCAGCTCTGCCCTGATATCTATTTGCATTTACGAGTAGTTCTCGAAGAACTATTTTGCTTGATACTTGGTGGGCAAGGTGTTGGTTTAGCTCTGCAACACTTTAGTAGCTATAATTTATGGACATAATGCGTTTTAATGCTCTGCAATCTGTCACTGAGTTCCGCCCTCCGTCCTGAGTTACGATTCCCAGAACTAGTTTTTCCTTGTTTTTGGTATGCGAAATGACTTTAGATAAAGTTTCTCTCGAAATGTTAAACAACCTCGCAGTTTTTGTTACCAAGGCACCAGTGATTAGGGCTCCAACAATTTGCCCTTTTTATAAGCCAGAAAGGTCGCATATTTTGAAACACTGATGCACAAAGCTGTTACAAAAGAAACATCATGGTTATTTTATCAAGTACAGGAGGTCTGCAGTGCATATACATAATATTTTTATACCATTGGGATCATTATTTATGTCCAAACGTTGGGGAATATATAGGCTTCAAAATATTACTCGTTTCCATTGCCAAGTTATTTTATAACGTTCTGACTTGCGAACGCACTTTTAACATCTGGCTGGAGATGAAAAATCAGCAGAGGCAGATTCGTTATTAGTTTTTATTAAGTATAAATAAAATATACCTCCCTCACGTGATTTTTTCAACTTCAGCCAGATGTTAAAAAGTGTATTTGCAAGTCAGAAGGTTGTAAAATATATCTGCTAAAGGTGCTATTTTATGAGAAATGAAAAATTAAGGAAAGGCGGTTGGAAAACAGTAAATTTTCATCTTAACAGTGCTTACTTTGTGTGGACAAAGTGTGGGCGAGGAGATCGAGGAATCTCCCTTCGAGGGCGTTCTATTTAGAGTAGTGGGGGAAGTGATCTCCCAGCACCATGATGCCGAAAAACTCTAGAAAAACTGTGAGGCTAAGTAGCTCTACAATAGGGAACAGTTGAACAAACTCGTCAACTATATCGAAAGTAGCGCTTAGGAGTAGTCCATAGGCTGAGCTGCGCGTGTGGTATATTTATTCTCGAGAAGAAACGAACTTTTTTACTCTTTTCGACGATTTTTTAGAGCCTCTCATTTCTTCTATTCGTCTCGGAGATGTTGACATTTATTGAGAGATGCAAAGTCTAGGGATATCTTTACCCTGCTGTGGCTGACATCTGGATGCATGTGTGTAATCTAGGTCACAGTTTTTCATCCTGGCCTCAATGCCTGCAGAATGATCTGCGTTGTTACCTCTAGCACACATTTTCACATACTCATCGAGGATTTTTAGCGACGTTTGTTATCGTCCACCCTTAGAAAATGTGGTAAGCAACGAAAACGCTTCACCAATCCCTTAACACTAAAAATGAAAGAAATTCAAACAAATTTTGCCTGTCTCACCTTCTCAGTCGTGTGTTTCTAAAAATTAACCTTCAGTAGAAGGAAGATAATAAGAAGGTTATAAGTTAAAACCACAAATACAATAAAGTCAAAGAAGCCAGAAATCGAAATGAGAAGAGGGACCTCGGAGGGGGAGAAATATTTGCTCTTACCGAGTGTGGAATTTCATTAAGAGTTGAATGGAGAGGCCTACAGACAATAGCTGGAAGTAGTGGGTTTTACCATCCAAATTGTCCCCATCAATTATAATGGGGTTGGTTCATGGAAAAGCCAAGAGGAGTGATACAAATAGTGACCGCGAACACAGCACCCCTGGCACACAGGCTGCCCCCCTTGGGGGCGAATGTAGCACATCGTTAGACATATTAAAATCACAAGAAGAGAAAGCAACGTATTAAAAGCCTAAGGCAGCGATCGATCGGGGGTGCGTGTATGTATATGTCTGTTTATAGGTGTGTGAACGCTCTTAGGTTTCTCGGTCAGATTTGGGCTTTGTTGGACATGTGGTTTCATGAACGCGGGTGTAATATATATATATATATATATATATATATATATATATATATATATATATATATATATATATATATATATATATATATATATATATATATATATATATATATATAGAGAGAGAGAGAGAGAGAGAGAGAGAGAGAGAGAGAGAGAGAGAGCGAAACAAATCAGGCGTCTAAGTAAATTATTTTGCATTTAAGTGAGAGTAACCGGAGAAGTTTTCTCTTTTTTCTTACATCATTGTTTTAGTTGTTTTCTCTCATTGAGAGAGAGAGAGAGAGAGAGAGAGAGAGAGAGAGAGAGATAGAGAGCGAGAGAGAGAGTGAGGGAGAGAGAGGGAGAGAGAAAAGAGCGAAAATGAGCGAGAAAGAGAATGAGTCAGAATGAGATATAGAGTGAGAAAATGAGCGAGGGAGAATGAGAGAAAGAAAGAATTAGAGAGGAAATGAGAAAGAGAATGAGAAAGAGGGAGAATGATACACAAAGAGAATGAGAAAAAAGTGAGAGAGAAAAAAAGAATGAGAGAACGAACGAATGAGAGAGAGAATGAGATAGGGATTGATAGAGGGAATGAGAGATTTAATGAAGAGAGATAATGACACACACATACACGTTCTGCCTGAGAAAGTGACCCAGTGTTGCTTCCCCCCCCCCTCTCTCTCTCATTATAATCAAAATGTTCGTTTTGTACTGTCCAGTTGATTTTGGGCCTCTTGAGATCAGCGTTGTTCGTCTCCCGCCCCGATCTCAGACATGACCTCGATTTCGTCCATTTTGGGGTCATCTCACGATTGGAACCTAAGTGTATTCAAGCCTTCAAAACATTGACCCTCCCACTTTCAGCGCACATCCTTGCGATACGAAGCAGAATTTGAACACTCGTCCGCAGAATTGTGTTATTATTTCGCGTCATTGGTCACAGTGCATTTAATCAAGCATATTGTTCGCCATGTGGCCTACACGAAGGCACTGAAAGCGTTCGATTGCGGGATAAGTTTCGAGAGTTTACTTGAACGTGATAATCATTGGTGTGATGACTCAAAGAAGATTGTAGAGAGTAGGGCGAGCGACACCTTGCGGTCATAGGACGACAGCGATTCATTTTCCAATCTACGGTGACAGAATTGTTAAGTAAGCTACACAGGAGACGTGTGCTTTCCAGGTAAGATAGATCCGCCAGATGATCCCGTCATTTTGGAACAACTTATATGCTAGAGTAAATAAGAATCACATGAGTTTATTATTATTATTAAAGAAATCCTACGGATCTTATGCGCCAGAAAGGGCTTGAGACCAGGTTTGTGGTCGAAGTGTTGTTGATGATAGAGACGTGAAAATTTGCGCGAAAAGCCTTTTCCATCTTACAAAGGGAGCTAAAGTTTAACGATGAGTCCGAAATACTGGTCGTTACAGCAAGTGATGGAAACGAATGCAAGGTCCTCTCAAATGGTGACTCTATCCGACGACTAACCATACTCCATGTGGCTTAACTACGCTCAACTGAATAACCTGCCCTGGTCCCGCTAGCAAGGTTGTTTTCATTGAGAGGCATAAGACGAGGGGGATGAGGGGTGGAAGACTTGGCTGCTAAAGTCACTTGAGGGAGTGTGCAGGGAGATTGCAAGGGCGCTTGGGGGCGGTACAAAAGTATACACACAAAAGGCAGAAAGCTACTCGTATGTACATGTTTATGTGCGCGCGATTGATGTGCGGAAGAAGAGTGGCACTACGGACAATACCCGCGAGTCTCCTTTATCCCTCCTGATTTGCAAGCGGGTATTATGGCCGCATTCCAGTGCCTATTACGCGATATTTCGCCCAGTGCCTCGTTTCTTGGCACTCTCAAGCGCCGGATTTCGAGAATTCGTGAGCCGTGGTTCTGGGGGAATTTGAAGACAATTTTCTGCCCATCTTTGTCTTCATTATCCTTTTTCTGTCCATATTTTTTGTTGTTTATCACGTTTCTGTCCATTTTTTGCCTTTTTATAATTTTTCTGTCTATCTCTGTCTTATTTATTATTTTTATGCCCATTTTTCTTCGTTATAATTTTTATATCCATCTTTTTTCTTATTTATCATTTTTCTATCCATCTTTGTCTTCTCTATCATTTACTGTCCATTCTTTTCCTCTATCATTTTTCTATTATATTTTGTCTTTTTTATCATTTTTCTGTCTATCTTTGGCCTCTTTATTATTTTCTGTTCATCTTTGCCTTTTTTAACGTGTTTCTGTCAATATTTTTCTTCTCTATAATTTTTAAGTCCATCTCAGTCTTCTTTATCATTTTTCTTCCATCAGTCTCTTCTTCATCATTTCTTTGTCCATCTTTGAGTTCGTTATCATCTTTCCTATTTATCATTTTTCTATTCATCTTTCTCTTCTTTAGCAATTTCATATCCGTCTTTGTATTCTTTATCCTTTTTCTGTCCATATTTTGTCTTCCTTATCATTTTTCGTCCAACTTTGTCTATCTTTCATTTTCTATCCATCCTTTGGCTTCTTTCTCATTTTTCTATCCATCTTTGTCTTCTTTATCGTGGATAGTGTGAGACGGGGGTAAAACTGCTGCATCGAAAACTGGCGGAATGGCTTGCTCTTCTGGCCCCACCGTGTACGCAGAAAAGGGGATGTCAGGGTCACTATGCTGGGGCTGACATCTGAAAGATTGCGTGACATCCTAGCCTCAATGCTCGCAGAAGGTCTGGGGTTGCCTTCCACACCTTTTCACTCCCTTTATCTTCACCACTTTTCGTTCGTTGGGTTTCACTTTCAATTCAATTAAACAAAAAATCAAGTATCCACCTTTCGATTCCTTTAGCTAAAGATTTTATTCACTTCTATTGACTTAAATGATCCTTTCGATCGTTCTCTTATGACCCACCTCCTCCTCCATCCCTCTTTTTCACTCTATTCCGCTTTTCAGAAACCCCATCGTACAACATGTTCCTCCGTACGTCCAGGAGTACCCCTCCCCCCCTGCTCACTCCAAGTGAACCTTTTATGTAGCTCATCACTCTTCTCGACCCCCCCCCCCTCCACTTCCCTCATTTAAACCTGACCTCTTAAAACCCCGGCTGTTTCTTTTACCTGTCGACCTCTCCCATGCAGTGACTGAGTGTACGCACCTAACATTCCGATGCCTTCAGTTCTTGACCCATGCTTACCTTCATGACTGGAGACCTGCTGGGTTTCGAACCTAATCCCACGCAGCTCTGCCTTATTTATTCCCCCTCCATTCATTCCCCCTCCGCGATATCTCAATTTTTCTTATCCACGGCAGCAGCATCGTAGTCCGTGAGTACACTTGTTGGCGTTGGACATGTTGTGATAGGTTCGAGCCCTGTTTAGATACAGCTGGAGTGAATTAAGATGAAAGTTTATTTATTTAAAAAAAAACATTGGCTTAGAAGAGGTTAAGATGTTTGGATGGTACATAACCCGAATAACTACACTATTTGCTGCGCCTGGGACGAACAAAGAGCGCAACTCTCCAGAGGCTTTCTCTGTTCCACAGTAAATTCTGGTCCCATGAAGGAGTTCGTGTGAGATAGAGAGTGTGCCAACTATGCAGATGGAACAGTGGATGAATGGCGAAGAGGGCCAGTGCCAAGGGAAGGAAGAGGGGGTATCCAAGGCACCATTGCGAGAGGGTATGATTCCAGGCACCCCAGCGATGTCTACGATATCTATTGGAGGAAGGGGGTGGGGCTACTCTTAATTACTCCAAATTTGCTCTAATCCGGAATTCCCCTTTCTGCTAGCCGCCCCGGACTTGTCTTCCCTGTCACTCCGTTCATCGGCCCCGCCCTTGCGAGGGGGTGCTTCCGTGGGTGACTACCCCATACGTGCAATGGATCGGGCAGACAGCGGCTGGGGCGAGGAAGGATCCACAGAAGAGACTGGGGGACCTGGACCCCCCCATGACTACTACTGCCCCATGTTCGTGGGCGACGCCTGTGCGTGCGCAGCCCCCCACAATAACAACAATGATTACACCAAACTGAAGCACAAGCGGGCCACCCACGCCAACCACCAACCCGGTTCCTACGGGGTTCCGGAACCTCCTTTCGACCCCTATTCAGATCTGGTTTCCCCACCGGATCCCCACTACTTCGGCGACTCCTGCTACTGCAGTGCCACCCGCCTCGACCCCGACGCCCCTCCTTACCCGCAGGCAGCTCCCCGTAAATCGTGCCCAGGCAGCTGCAACGGCTCCGATGGTATTCCTTGGAACACAAGGGGCGGCAATTGCGAACAGTGCACCAAGAGGGGCTTCCCACAGTACTCGGAGGGACTAGGAGGGTTACCTCGAGAAGAAACCCCAGCCCAGCCTAAGATTCAGGTGACGGCCAAGATCCTCTTCGGAAGCGTCACCGCCATCAGCGACCTCAAACAGAGGAAGGCCACCAAGAGGAACTGAGCTGCCGACGCTCAAACAAAGGTAGGCTCGCCATAATCTGCTGTCTATTCGTCTTCTTTATCAGTTTTATGTCCATCTTTCTCTTCTTTATCATTTTATGACCACCTTTCTCTTCTGTATCATTTTTCTGCTTATCTTTGCCATCTTTATCATTTATCTGTCCATCTGTGTCTTCTTTATCATTTGTCTATCCATCTTATGTCTTCTTTAAAATTTTCTGTCAATCTTTTGTCTTCTTTATAATTTTTATGTCCATCTTTAATCTTAATTATCATTTTTCTATCCATCATGTTTTTCTTCATCTTTGTCTTATTAATTATTTTTATATACATCTTTTTTCTTATTTATTATTTTTCAGTCATCTTTGTCTCATTTATCATTTTTCTGTCCATATTTGTCTTCTTATCATTTTCCTGGACATCTATTGTCTTCTCTATCATTTTTTTAGCCATCTTTGTCTTGTTTTCTCTATCATTTTTCTGTCCATCTTTGTCTTCTATATAGCTTTTATATCCATCTTTTTTCTTATTATCATTTTTCTCTCCGTCTTTGTCGTATTTATCTTTTTTTTCTAGGCATCTTTGTCCTTTTTATCATTTTTATATATCCATCTTTGGATTCCTTATTATTTTCTATCCATCTTTGTCTTCCTTATTATTTTATGTCTATTATTTGCCTTCTTAATCATTTGTTTGATCTATATTTTGTCTTCATATGATTTTTCTGTCAATCTTTGTCTTTTTATAATTTTTACTTCCATATTTTGTTACCCTCATAGTTTTTTGTCCACATTTGTCTTTTTTATCACTATAGTTTTCTTTATCATTTTTTGTCCATATTTTGCCTTATTTTTCATTTATATGTCCATCTTTCTCTTCTTTATCATTTTTGGTCCATCTTTGTCTTTTTCTAATTTTTATATCCAGCATTTGTCTCCTTTATCATTTTTCTATTCATCTTTGGTCTTAATTTTTTTTGCCCTTTTACTTTTATCATTTTCTATCCATCTCTGTCGTCTTTATAATTTTTATTTCTATCTTATGTCTTTTTTATGAGGATCCTATCAATCTTTTTTTATCTTTATCATCTACTATCTTTGTTTTCTTTATCATTTTTTTCTAGCCTTTTCTTATTTATCATTTTTATATCTTTGTCTTCTTTATCATTTTATGTCCTTTTGTCATCTTTATCATTTTTTGTCCACTTGTCTTTCCTATCATTTTTCTGTCCATCCACGTCTTTTATATTTTTTTGTCCATCTTTGTCTTCGTTATAATTTGTATGTCCAACTTTGGCTTCTTTATCATTTTTTGTCCATCTTTTTTTCTTGATAATTTGTATGTCCATCTTTTGTCTTCTATCGTCTTTTTTCGCTTTTCCTCCTCTTTCCCTCTCCTTTCACCTTTTATTTCTTTTTTCTCCGTCTCATTCCTCACTTTACTCATTGATTGAAAAATACCCTCGTTGGATTACGTAAGCGCCTCCCTCGCAGTGCTGGAGTTGAGGATGCGAAAGGCCCCTCTCGATGGAGCGATTGATGGCTAGTTTCAGCCGCCCGGAAGAGGTGGAAGGCTCCCAAATGCAGCCGCGTTCAACCGCTCTTCTAGAGTCCGGGTCTTAACATCAGGGGATTGCGTTCGCTCTAGGCCCCACAACTCCCAGGTGGACATGCGTCTAAATATCTTCAACCCATCTTCCCACTTTACCTTTCTCTGCTTCCAAACCTTGTGTCAGAAATCCACTCGTTGATTTTGGCTCCTCAGTAAGCACCGGTAACATCAACAGCACCTCTTTACGGTCCGGTGGTCAGAAGGCAAAAAGGTCTCCCTCCAATTTCTCTTTGATTCTTCCCAGCCTTGATCTATTTTTCACGCCACCAAAAACGTTTCTTTAAGAAGTACTAAAAAAAATTGGAATAATTTTATCATTTCTAGATTCGAATAATAATAATAATAAATAACCATTGCAAAGCTATTAAAGACCGTCGGTGCGACATTTAAAGATGTCTGACCGGCCATTAAAGCCTTTAGCTGAAATTCGAAAGTTTTTCGGGATATTTATTAGCATTATTTGCCAGGTATCTAATCCCTTTGTCAGGTATTTCTGGTGGTTTGACTGTTGGGAGGGGGGTGGGGGGCTCATATGCAATCCGGATGCATTACGTACAATAAGAATAGTGAAAAGGTTGGGGGAAGGGGGTGAGTGAACTCATTAATTAGGTGGATTGAGTGCGATTGAATCCCAGCTGTCGTGAAGGACGAAAGCGAGAGCACTGGCCTATTGGCATTGGTAAATCGACTTGAACCGTGGTGAAATGAAAATAATAAGTGTTATCCAGTGCACAGGTGTGTAATTAAAGTGAAATTGATCAAAAGATTGTGAAAGTGAGAAATCAGTTAGCTTGGTTACTTTTAGGATCGAAATAAATGATTAACGAATAGTAGAAATTAAAGATGTCACAGTAGTAAATGGTTCCTTTATGCAACTGGCGTCGATTGGGTTGCATTCGTGGGCAGAAACCGAGCGTGGCAATGTAAAGGTATAATCCGATGAGGCCTCGATTGGGCGAAGGACACCTCAAGAAAGGGGCAGTGAATCTATTCAACTCATCGAGCATCAAGTTCCCGAGAAAGGTAATCCGAGGAAGAACGAGGTGCAAAGCGAAATAGAAGATGAGAAACGGGGATTGAACCCTATCTCAAATGAGTTTGAGTGTCTGATTATCATTTTGCAAACTCCTCTTCTTATGTTCTTAAAAAAATCTTCTAATAAAATCAGGAAGCCTTCGAACCCCTGACATTACTTATTTCAAGCTATCCTGACGAAGCAAGGTAATTCCCTTACCAGAAGGTGGTTGGAAACGAATTTAAGGGAAATAAATCTAATATCCAAGGTACCGGACCCCAATAGTCAATAAAAGATACTACTTGTAACAACAGAAGAGTGCTAAATCCCCTCCTCCTGGCTCTGATGGTCTCGCTAAGGACTAGGACAACGAAACAACTCTTCAAAAGATCCAGGAACAAGGTCAGACAAATGAACAAGGGAACTCATAGACACAAAACTGTCCCTCGTTCGAGTTCTCGGCAACGTTCCCTCCAATCACTTGTTGCAGATGAACAATAAAAAGTGTACAATGTTTGACAGAAGGGTCAAAAGTTATGCAAATGTAGCAATATATAAAGTGGATTAAAAATCCGCGCTTGTAATCTATAATTATTTTGACTCCCTGTACATACTACATACTTTCGCTCTTTCTTATGGTTCTAAATATAATGGATGTTACTGCCAGATGTTCTTCTGTGCAAAATCCTGGATCGAATCCCGTTTGGAAATTGAGAAATCCAAGGTATTCAACTACCAGTTTGGAAAGAGTGAGTCAGAGTGTGATGGAATTCGTCTGAAAAACAAGGATCGTTATTCCCATTCGCTATTTGCTTAAACAAGCATTTTCTTTTGGGTGGGGGAGGGGGTCTTTCAAAATACACATCAAGACGTGGCAGGCATTGGTTTTCCTTCAAATGGTCCAGATGTTCCGTTGCTAAGCATGCTCTCCGTGACATCACAGTTGCGATGGCAATCAAAGCGTATTCAAACACCTCCAGCAACAATTTCGCCATAAATTTGATTCTTGACAATCCTTGCATGGCAAGGAAAGATGTCAGTATACATTTTCTCAGCTTTCAACTTTCGCTACACAATTATAAAAAAAAACGAGAGAAAAAATAAAAATAAATATCTTGTTGCCAAAGTCACAATTACCTATGTACATATACGAAGGGCGGTCAATAAGTTTTGCAATTCGGATGTAAGGAAACGAGATATAAGGAAAAGTGTTTTATTATTTTTCAATATAACTACCCTCGACTTTAATGCACTTGCGCCACTTGTCCCTGAGGCTTCGAATTACCGACAACCAGAAATCTCCCGACTGCTGTTCAATCCACTCCTGGACGGCAAGCTGGACATCTTCATCGTCCCCAAACCGGCGTCCACGCAGTGCAGCCTTGAGCTGGCGGAATAAAAGGTAGTCGCTAGGGGCCAGATCTGGACTGTAGGGGGGATGGTTGAGCTCCTCGAATCCGCACTCGCGCAGGACAGCTTGTGCAACTATGGCCTTGTGGACAGGAGCATTGTCGTGGAGGAGCAGGACACCGCGTGTCAACTTACCGCGCCGCTTCTGACGGATGCACTTCTTCAACCCAGCCAGTTCCTCGGCTTAATATTGACCTGTGATGGTCCTTCTACGGGGCGCATAGTCCACCATCAACACTCCTCAGAATCCCAGAAGATGGTGGCCATGATCTTCCCGGCTGAGGGTTGGGTCCGGAACTTGATGGGGGTCGGAGGGCCCCTGTGCTTCCAGGCCATGTTTTCGAGCTTGGTCTCGTGCTCCCAGTGATGGACCCACGTTTCATCACCTGTCACTATGCGTGACTCGAATCCCGCCGGGTCTTGTTTGTACAGGAGCAGCAGCTCCTCCGAACTTTGACGACGTTCAAGTCGATCATGGGGCGTGGGGTTTCTAGGGACCCAACGGGCAGAGACCTTGGTCATGGCCAAATTGTCCTGGATGATGTTGATAACACTTCCATGTGATATTCCAAGTTCTCGCTCGATTTCTTCGACCTTCACCCGTCGATTTTCGAGGATCATCCTCTCTTCACGGGCCACATTGTCCTCGTTGGTCACGTCTGACGGGGGTCATCTTCAAGGGACTGATGACCATGGCGGAACTCCCTATTCCAGCGAGCAATGGTTGCATAGGAAGGGGCGGTGTCGGTGTAGACTGCAACCATGCGTTCATGGATCTCTTTTGCATTCTTGCCTTCCTTGGTCTAAAAGTTGATCACTGCGCGGTGCTCAACCTTCTCCATTGTTGAAAGATTTGTGACTGACGATCTGCGATCAGTTACTGCTTCTTAAATAGACGAGGCAGAAGCGTGCGGCTGCAGGTCCTGACTTGTCATAACTTGTCCTAACACCCCCACAAACAGCCATCCACCTTCCTCTGTTTTGCCCTACCGATTCGCAAAACTTATTGACCGCCCCTCGTATTTCAACGTGTAATTAAGCATTGGAGAAAGAGCACTATGAATATAAATAGAGACTTGCAAGAAGTAAATTTATGAAATACCTCTATTTGTAAATTTAAAGAATGAAATACTTTTGAGTAATGAAAGTAATTACACTGAGTTACAGAAAAATCTTTGTAAGTCGTCTAAGTTTTTTTACCTGATTTAGGACAATTTTTCACCGCTGAATCCGAAAATGACATCCGTTTCCTCCGATCAGGGCAGGTTTTTGTGTTAAGTCAATTTGTAAAACATCCTATCATACTCGTATAACTAAATTAATTACATTTTTGTGACACTTTCGGCTATTTTTTCTTAATATTTATCATCTGTAATAGGTTTTAAGATAAAAACATTGCTTTTTAACACAATTTATTAATTAAATGTTACAAAAAGTGATTAATTCGCATTGAATTGTAGAAATAATAAAGCTGGGTACATGTAAATTGGAGATTAGGTCATCATTGTTTAGAATTCAGGGCATAAACTTCCATTTCTTCGAACTCCTAGAATGCTCAGCGGTAGGGTTGTCTCTCTTCAGAGTCCAACAGTAATCAGCCACCATGACTGCCTCCTAGCATCCCTGATACCTGATCTCCATCTCTTTCATGCCCTGATCGAATCTCTCCTCTTAATCGTCGCTCATTGATCCTAGATCCTGAGGAAACCGATCCATATGTAGAAATAATTAATGCACTTTGATGCTCATGTTGCATCCGAGGTTTCTGAAAGCAGTCAGCATATTGGTGACAATTTCTGTGTAGTTCCTGGCCTTCTTGTTGCCAAGAAAGTTCTTCACGACCAGTAAAAAGTCTTCTACGATTCAAGTTTTATTTCGTTCATTGACCTGTAAAACTTTAGCTATCTCATGAGCTGACGGAATTAAGAAACCGTCAAAGATGCCAGCTTTCAACTTCTCCATGGTCAATCCTGGAAAAGAGTGGCACAAGTAAGTGAAGCAACCACTATACTTATCCAGAGCTTTGGATAACTGTTTGATCAAGCTGAACTTGATGTGCATCTATGCGAAGAGTATCCTGTTTCTTTCCACTATAGGGTTATTTATGACGTTCCTTGTTCTATAAGGCACAGATTCCTCCCGTACAGGCAAGTCCTTCTTTGTGAAATGGTGAGCTCGGTTTCTACTATCCCACATGCACAGAAAGCACGGATACTTGGTGATCCAGGACTCTTGTCCCAACAAAAAGTTCACCATCTTCAGGTCAACACAAATCAACCACTATGTTCATCATAACTAATTTTCTCCAACGAATAATCCACCGCTTCATACTTCTTTAGTGTAGTCGAGTGAGCGAGGGGTACAGAGGCAAAATGGTTGCCGTTGTGTAGCAGAACACATTTCATTGAACGCTTGCTGCTGTCATTGAACAGTTTCCAATCCTCGGGTTGGTACTCTGGCACTCCAAGCTGGTGCAGAAGCTTCGCAATTTCTGTACAGTACACTAAGTCCTTCTCTTCAAAAAGAAAGTGGGGTACACTTGATGTCTGTTGCGGTAGAAGATAATGCGAGCACTATCAGAAAGGATATTTATTTCCTTCAATTTGGATGCCAACTGTTCTGCAAAGGACTTTGACAAGCTTAACTCGCGAACTAGATCATTTAGCTCCTTTAGGGAAAAAGGATGTGGATCTCCATCATCAGAATACACTTCTTCTTTTTCTTCATTTTATTCGACACTGAAACAAATTCGTTACTAATGTCAAGAAATTCACCAAAGAAAGGTACTGGAATTTCATCACAATGAGCTACAGAACGACGTGCTGATTAAAGATCAAAATACTTAAGGTTGCTTCGATTCCTTCTGTTGATCCCATTCAAATAAATAACGCTGAAGTATTAGTCAGTGCCATGATTTGTAGGCTACCTCCAAACCATAGGAATTCCATACTTCAGACAACTCTTCTTTCCCTTGGTCCAACGACGCAGATACTCGGTGCATGCCTTGCAGACCATGTATGACACCCAAATTTTATCCTGGTCCTCCCATTCTTTTGTGCCTTATGCAGTATGATAGGAAGCCCCATCTTTCATAAATAAACGACTTTCTTTTTACAAGCTAACTATTTGAAAACACTGATAGAAGCCCCTTTTTAAGAATTGAAATGTATTTTTCTCGAGATGATATTGCCAATTCACTCAACCAACTCTGACCTTCCATCAATTCCAAATTTCTCTCCACAAAATAACAGAAAAAAATACCATGTTTTCCTGTTTGCCCTTTCTTGTTTTGTTAAACTCTGAAAGGGAGCAGGTAATCTTCAAACCCATACTCGTCCACTCTCTGAAGATTGAGCACAAAATTATGTTGTACCAAAATTACAATGTGTTGTCGCTCATTTCTTCAACCCACTCATGCCTCTTCTTAACATTGGTCATAGTTAAAAGATACTTATTTAGACCCCCCCTCCTTTCTTTAAATTGAACTATAATATTCTTTTAACGGCAAAAAGGAAGTATTCCAAGATTCCTAGTAATTTATTTTGGGGACAGTCCACCCTCAGATTGACCAAAAACCGGTCCTCTTTGAAAATCTAAAATTTCCTTATCAATGCATTTTTTTAACAGTTTGAATTGTAGTTTGTGAATCACCTGGGTATATTTAACGTGGAGTAGGAGCGCGCCCCCCGACCCCAATGCCGCAAAAGAAACTGGTGTTATCTCTCTGGACACCTTGTGTACCTCTCTTCAATCTCCCACTATCTTTCCCGCTCCTGTTTAGACCCAGCAAAGGGTGAAAGAGGATGATAAACGTCCTAAAAAATATAGGTATATATGAAGTTTTTATTTATTTATAAGAGTTCAGAACAAGGTCTGCTGACCAAAGTCGCGTGCTATCACTTATTCTGATTTATAAACTTACGACCTTCAAAACTTGAAAAAAAAATCCCGGACTAACCTAGTGTTATTACCAAAACAAACAAAAAAGCAAAACTGAGACCGACCGACATAGTAAGATATAGAGTCGCACGCAACTAAACAAGGTCTGCTGACCAAAAAGTCACGTGCCCTTGCATACGATAACCTAGCCTAGCATACTATAGGCTAGCTTAGTATAGCCTATCCTAGCATAACCACACCTAACATAATATAGCTGAGCGTATCATATAGCCTAGCCTAGTATATCTTAGACTAGAATAACTTTGCATAGCTTAGCCCATTATAGCCTTAATTAGCTAGCCTACTGTAGCCTAGCATAGCCTAACATAACCTAGCATAGCAGAGCATAGCCCTCCCTAGCCTATTATACTTTAGCCTACCCTAGCATAGCATAGTATAGCCATGTCTAGCCTAGTATAGCTTAGCATAGCTTAGCCTAGCCTATCATAATATAACCTAGCCTAGCATTAACTATCCTAGACAAATATAGCCTATACTATCCTATTATACCCTATTGTCTAGACTAACATACTATATGCTATCCTAACATATCATTTTATATCCAAATTAACATAGTATATCTTATCCTTGTAAATTATATCTTAGCATAGCTTAGCATAGTATAGCCTAGCCTATAATAGCTTAGCATAGTATATACTATTCTAGGCTTGCCCATGCTGTTCTCCCCGACCATAATCCATTGCCGCTTAGCGTCCTCACTCGGGCGTCCTCTGAGGAAGTAACTACCCTGATCTTACGCTCTAACAAATCTGGATCCCCTAAGGACGTCTTTCCATCCAAACTCCTCCACCAAATTCTCCCTACTGTCTTCCCACTGATTCTTCATCTCTTTAACACTTCTCTTGCCACATGGGTGGTTCCCTCTTCCTTCAAACATGCCTCAATTCGTCCTATCCTTAAAAAAACACACCTTAACCCCTCTGAACCATCTAGCTATCTATCGCCCTATCTCACAGCTTCCATTCCTCTCTAAGATCCTCGAGAGAGTGGTTTTCTCTCGCCTTAATGACCATATTTTTAAGTGCAATATCGATGAAACGTACCAATCGGGGTTGAAAGTGAAGCACTCTGCTGAAACCGCTTTTCTTAATGTTTGAGACGGTTTACGTAGAGCAGTCGATAGGGGTTGTACGTCCATTCTTGTCCTCCTAGACCTCTCCTCTGCTTTTGACACCATCGACCACACTGTCCACCTTGATCGTCTTCACACTTTCCTTGGTCTCTCGGACACTGTACTTGCTTGGTTCCGCTCATACCTCTCCTCCCGCACTCAGTCGGTCGCGCTCGATAACCTCTCTTCCGAGCCCGCGCCCATTCATTTTGGGGTGCCTCAGGGCTCAGTCCTTGGTCCCCTCCTCTTCCGCGATTTGGGCCTGTCCTTCCACCTCTATGCTGATGACACTCAGATATACCCTTCCTCATCCCCTGTGTCCTTCTCTCAATCAATTACCAAGCTCCTTTCAGCCTACACATCCAGGAGCGATTGACTGTCTGCCAACTTTCTCAAACTTAACTACGATAAAACTGAAGTTCTCCTTTTTGGTACCGCTTCGATGGTGGAGAAATCTAAAGTTCTCTTCCCCTCCCTTAACTTTGGGGAAATCAATGTCGCCTTCTCTATTACCGTCAGTAATCTTGGTGTTATTTTCGACAAGCAACTCCCGTTTAAACCGCACATCCATCGTATCTGTAAGTCTTCCTTCGGTTTCCTCCGCAACTTTTCACGTGTTCGATCCCATTTTGGTCGATGAAGCCTTGAGCCTGTATTCATGCCTTCGTCACCTCACGCTTAGACTACTTCAATTCTCTTCTAGTGAATCTCCCTCCTTCGCCGCCCCCGGTTCTCTCCTTCGATGCCTCTGTTACAAGAGCTACACTGGTTACCTATTCGCTTCCGTACCCACTATAAAATTCTTCTCATCACCTACAAGGCCCTAAACCTCGAGGCTCCACCTTATCTCTCGCCTGTCCTCTCCCGTCGTCAAACTCCTCGGGCACTCCGGTCTAACCTCGCTCCCATCCTGAACACTCCTCATTCTGTCCTCCGTTCGATGGGTGACCGTTCCTTCTCAGTTTGTGCTCCTAGACTCTGGGGTGCTCTTCCTGTCGAAGTACGATCCTCTCCCTCCCTTGCTACTTTTAAACGTCTCCTGAAGACTCATCTCTTCAGAATTGCCTTCTCTCCCCTGTAAACTTTCTCTACACTCGCTACACAATCTGCGCTCTGGGAGGGCTAACAGCCCTGAAGGACGCATTATAAATACTTATTATTATATTATAGCCTAGTCTAGTCTAGCAGAGTATTGGCCGAATAGTTATGATTTTATTGCCAAAACCAAATAATTCCCAGTCTAACCTTGGGAAGACTTTGGCAATTATATCATTTGAAAGAGAATGTAAAACAACGTTTCAAATTTCGTTAGAATCGACCGAATAGTTATTATGTTATAGCCAAAACAAAATAATTCCTGAGCTAACCTTGGGAAGACTTTGGGAATTATAGCATTCGAAAGAAAATGTAAAACAACATAGGTTTTCAAATTTTGTTATAATCGGCCGAATAGATACCATGTTATTACAAAACAAAAAAAAAGCAAAACGGGGACAGACCGATCAACATAGACTTAGACTCGCACGCGACTAAAAATAAATATGATATCGAATGTTTGGGAATTTTTAAAAACAAAGGTAATTAAAAATCGTGGTTACAAAAATGTATTAAAATAAGACATGGATGATTTTTTCGTATATAAAAGCAAATTTACTGTAGAGAAAGAAAAAGCTTTGAGAATTGGATTTTCCGTATATCACAAGAATTAAAATAAAAAAAACATTTTCTTGCCTTTAGGCTTACAAAATAAACATGGATATGAAAAAATATAAACCAAGTTTAAATTATCAGGAAATATGTACTAGAAACCTTTTAATTTTTTTTAAACCAAAAAAACTCCTTTGCTAGAGCCAGATAGGCCGTAGACCGCAGACTGAAGGCTTGCCTGCGATGCGCACTCTCTTGTTATTCCTCCATAAGCCTATATTTTAAGAACGAGATTTTTTGAAGGTTTGAATAAGATTTTTTCTTTTAGTTCGGTTGTCACGTAAGTTCATTTAAAAGTTTTATCAAAGTTATTTCTAATAATTCCTTTATAATATAAAAAAAACAGGCAATGACTTCGCCACTCCCGCCTACGGTAGGAGCTTGCGCTTCGCCACTAAGATTAAAAAGCAGCCACGGTTTAATTTTTATAAATTTTCTGAACTTCGCTAATTATAATAATTTTAAAAAAAAACTAGAAACTAAACTTGTTCCCTTTCAAAATATCACGTTGCTAAAATATAGTTATAGAAGAAGATATATAAAAATAAATTTTCTGAACTTCACCATTAGTAATTCTTTGGGTTTTAAAAAATTCACAAAATTTCGATACTTATATTTATTTCTGAACTCTACCATTTTGCGTTTTGGATATTATAAAAAAATTATTAGAAATAACTTTGATAAAAAAAAACATAAGTCATAACCAAACTAAGATGAAATTATTATTCAAATACTCAAAAAAAAATTCCCCTTCTTAAATTATAGAGTGATGATGATGATGATGATGATGATGATGATGAAGTGATAAAATGGTGAAGTTCAGAAATAAATGGTGAAGTTCATAAAATTTCTTAAATTTTGACATGGAAATTATTAGAGCAAATTTAGATGGATAAAAAAAGAATCATGATAAGCCGTAGGACAGAGGCCGAAAGTCTGCCAGCGAAGCGCAAGCTCCTTCTGTAAGGGGGAGTGGCGAAGCCGTTCCTCTTGTTATTACGACATTAAACTCTTATTAAAAGATTGAAGTAAATACTGGGTCATAATGTCAAAAGATCAAAGTAAAAACATGTTATCATAAAACTATGGGTCTCTATTTACTTCTCACATTTCTTTGTACTAACCCTTTTTAAAGGCTCAAACCACTTTTATGGCACTTCACCTTTTCCATGTCCAGTTTCACTACATTTCTCTCATAGTTTCAGACCATTTATCTTGTTAACATATTCCTCAGCCTCACCACTCTGTACGGCAGCAGACATGACGCATTTCAAGAAGAAAAGATCCCTTAAAATTCTATGGTATTCAAAGGATCAAATACCGAGTAAATAATGATGAGAAAAGTGATATGTCGACGAATGTTTTTTTTCACGCCTACATATGAATGCTGTGGAGAAGGAAGCAAATTAGCGAATGTACTGGCTGAGATAAAAAAAAAATAATGCATTGACTGACTTTGCTACTTGTTAGTGTAATGGTCTAATTTACTGTTTAGGGAAACTTCCTTCAATCCAGTCCTTCATTGTTGGTTTATTAAATTTCCTTCTTTTCTATTCCAGGTAAAGAATCCCATGGACGAATTCAGTTGACCGGAGACCAGCAACATATAATTGAAATTTGAAAAGTTAATATTTAATTTATTTATTTTTATTAATGCGTTTTTGTGTATGTCTATGTGTGTGTGTATACTTCACTATTTATTTGGCGTTTAGGTATTATGAAGTGACCTCAAACTATTTATTTTTCTCTCTCATGTGAGTAAAATTGCTTCATTCATCTTTAAATGTGTCAGTGTGAATATTTATATTTATGTGTACGCATTATTGTGTGATCTAAGAAATATTCTGTTCTAAGAACAGTTTTGGTACATTCTGATAATTTCATGCGACTCCCACTTGTGAGTGCAAACGTATTCTGTCAACCATACCGTATAATCGATTACAAGATTCTGTCTCGCTGTGCTTCTGAACCACTGTATCCCGGCACAGCTGTGTGCCACGAAGTGTAGTAATAAGCGTGAGTAAGCAAGAAACTGCGGAAAATTGATGAATGAAGAAAATATTCCTCGATGTTATCATTGCTAGAAGTCTTGTAAATTGCTTTCAAAATCTAATTAAAATAAATAAATAAATAACCGTATTATTAACTACTTCCTCTCCTTATTTTAGGCATATGGACTTGTGTAGGGGAGACTCGATGTTCAGATGTTGGCTGGTTTCTAGGCCCTTAGGAACATACGCAAAAAAATAACCATTTACTTTGCTTGAATTATTATTATCACTCTATTTTTTAGGTTATTTTCCATTTCTTCTATTCTCATCACCATGGAACTCTTTACTTATACCTTGTCTTGTTGCGCCGAGGCAAGTTATACCAATGGGTGAATGTCCACTGGACTGACTACCTACTTCTAAGGACCCCCCGGCACCTTCCATAATTTCCCCTTGTCATTTTCCTCTCTTGTCGCTTTCATTGGATCGGTGGCCCAACCCTCTGCATAGCCAGAGTCTCTAGGCCCGGACCAAATCGGAGAGCTCCCAGGACCTCAACCTAAAAAGGGCTCGTATGTAAGAGCCAAGTTACCTACATCGTTGCCCCCACTGGTATCATCCTCAACTTAAAAAGTTACCTATCTTACACCACAAGGGGTGACTACCGGCCAACGATGCTCAGCGTCTACAGTGCCTTAATTCGGAGCCATAGTAGAGTCATTTAAGAACTGTGGCCTTTTCTTGACCTCAGGGTCCTTCGTCATCAACAGGATTTCTACGGAGTGCATCGTCTCCTCTCTTTCGGAAAAGAACGCACGTCGATCTGAGAGGGAGAACGATAGACTCCTTCCTCTCCCCTTCGTATCGACGTGTTTTCATCTCCGTGGAGGCATTGCGCCATTTCTACCGACCGTCCACATATCAAGAACTCTCATTGTGCCCGGCGTCCTCTCCACGAAAGACCAATTTCGACTACTAAGGTTGGTGTCCCGGATCATCGCCAGCACCATCTTCCATTTAACTTCCTTCGGCCGTCTCTCCTTCGCGCGGGTCTCACCTTGAATGTTGGCTCTATAAGAGGCATTAAACACTTTCTGTCCTATTGGCAAGTCCTCAAAGCCCGCCAGTAATCATAGTCATCTTAACTGATGGCTTCTGTTCTACCCATACCTCATGGAACTCCATTGTCATTGAAACAGTGCCCCAGCATTTTTCTTCCATTCCGCCTCCCCCTAGGTGTTCTCCATTTTTCAGAGGAACTTTATGACATGAAGGAGTCTCTCTGTCGTATCCTCCCTCTACCATCCACCAATTTCGTAATATACACGGATTCCACGACATCATCTTCAGTTTCAATACTTACCTCCCACACCCCAATCCGTGATATTATTATGATCCGGTATGAGCGTACGTACGCCTCTTTCCTAAAAATAATTACTTGTTTGATGCCATACCACGTTCGAGTGCCTGGCACTGAGACAGCTGAACGAACTCCCTGGGTTGGTTCTTGCCTGACTCACTCATTCCTCATTGTGTTTACTGATCTCCGGCCACATCTGAAAAAAAATGAGAGCTTAAATTCACAATGGCTTTCCGATTGGCAATCCTAGCTACTCACCTCATAAAGCATCTCCCTGTCATTGGGCCTCATCCTCACACCGCTCCTGCCTTTAAGAAGTGGTGTTTACCAGCCTTCGCCTGAGCACATGATGACCTGCTTCATCCCCACCATTCTTCTCCCTCTTTTTTTCCTATCTTCTCTCTGTGTGTCTACCTGCCTGATCCTAACCGAAGGCCCTGATTGCGTTCTTCCTCCCCTTTACTCTCAACCGAATGCTTTTTCTCTTGAATATACTGTATATAGGCTTCTGATTTCTATTAATTCTGCTTTTCCTTCATTTTGCCCCATCCCCAGTGGTCACTACTTTTCTTATAAAAATAGAAAGATATAATTTACTCTTATTTCTATGCTTAATTAATTTCATTTTCGTTTTTATGAGGTCTGTAAATAGATATAATTAAGATAGAATAGATTTAAAAATCGCAGCAGGGTAAAAATATTAATTCCATCTGAAACATATTTATGCAACTTTTTAAGTCGTTATTTTTTCCATGATAAAAGGTCTTAAAACTACCAAGTGTACCTTGATCCTTTTAGCGCCATGTTTAATAGGCAATCGAATAAAAAAAATAAAATCGTTGTTGTATCTTTGATAAACTAATGTATTAAATTCAATGTGGGAATTACTTCCTCTTTTTACACTGCCAAATATAATTTTTGTATTAGCCTATGTTAGTTAAATTAATAGGTACGGACATACAGGATTTTATGCATATGTATAACTATATTGATTGGAAAGTACGGTTCATTTATACAAGAAATAATTAAATTTAAATATCTTTGATTTCACACTAGTATAGAGAAAGGAAATTTTGTGGTACAATTTCTTAATGTTCTCATTTAAATGTTTTAGATTTTAAAATATTTCGGCACAGAAGGATACCAAAGAACTAACCACTTTTAGTCGTGAAAACTTTCCCTTTTTTAACTAGAAAAAATTATACTATTAATATTAATTAAAAAAGTGGGTTTTTTTTACTATTCACTTTTCTTACGTTACATTGTGTACCTTAGATACTATTCTGCGTTGCTAGTTTTCCTTTCATGAGCGTAGTACGTCAGTTTTCTTTAAAGAGCAACATTATTCATCAGTTTACTTATAATATTTATAAACTAAATGATAGAATTAAACTACATCTCGAAAACGCAATACTTCAACGAAGTATAAATATATTGTAATCGAGCCGTCGCTTGTAGCAACATGAGTTTTTCTATTTTTTGCAGTGTATAAAACGGATCATATGATTTAAGATGTCTATCAATAAGGCTGTTTAAGCCGATATATTGTGATACATTAAAGTGTTCCGATTCTGTATGACTTACCTGATAAGTCCCCTAAAACGGGTTATCTTGCCTTATATTCTCTTAGTCTACAAGTGTTAATACTATTTTGAAGAAAAATATCCTATATCAACGTTCTACTTCTCAATAAAAGGCTTATTCATCTCCTTACAACTGTAGAGTGATTTTATTCATGCCAATAAGATTCGTCGCTTTGAATTAAATAAAAGGTAGAAAATCCTGAACTGTGTTGATCGAAACAAAAGCAAAGTGCAATGCGTGAGAAGAAGCAATCTTGCCGGAGCGGCAAGAAAAGAATTAGAAGGAGAATTCCATTTCATTATTCCTAGATACAAACTTTCGGGTTTTCAATAACCATCTCCTGGTACTAAAATGTATATAGCAAGAAGGAAAGGATTGGAAAATAATATGGTTTAGGGAAGTGAAAATTTTTAAACTAAGGGACGATAATAAAAATATAGAAATGAAGGATAGGGACAGAAACCAAAACAAAGGGAGTAGAGCTAAACAGAGTTTCATTTACACAAATGTATACATTAGGTAATTAAAGCATAAAATTTTCATATCACATTGAGAGAGAGAGAGAGAGAGAGAGAGAGAGAAAGCAAAGAGTGAAGAGATTATAAAGAAAGAAAGAGTTGGTTGGTTGACTCCAATTTAATGGCAAAAATAAAGAATGGGAAGTGGAATCAGAATTGAGAGGAAAAGAAAGGGGTTTGATATACATATGTCGATTAAAAAATCGTGATAAGAGAGGATCAGAAATTGCTTTAATAATTTTTATTCCCAACTAGTCCTGTAGCTCAGTGGCTGAGCGAAATTCAGCGTAAAGTGGGTCACGATTAATTGGGGCAACTATACTTCCTCTGAGTACATCCGGGACAATTAAATTCATACGCAAATAACGAGGCACTTTGTCTCAAATAGGCTTCTATTCTTACAGTTAAAATACTGCCGTAATCGGTTTATATTTATGGAAATTATATTAAAATCAATAAGAAAGAAGGACTTTTTACAAACATTTGCGATGTCCTTTTAAATTTGTTGTTAAAAGAAATCTAAAAAAATAACGTAGTGAGAATCTTTAGAAATAGTTGGAGTTTGACTTTCGAATGATAAATATTATTAAGAAATTTGGCTATAGTCTTTTCAACACGTGCTAAATGAAAGAAGGTTGATTAATATACATAGATTCATAATTCTTTATATTATAGCAATTGTTAGCCACAATGACATGCAACTGACTTGTCTGAGAGACGCTATTTTAACTCTCAATGTCCCTCGTAGGGCGCAAGGATGTTCGCCCGCTCGTGAGGGTGCGCTATGTTACAATTGTCAATTAAACTGCTAACGCTGTCTATCTGAACATATATCTTTCCACCGGCGCCATAGAAGTCGCATCTTTAGTGTAGATTTAGGGAAACTGTTTTGGAATATGCTCTGAGATGTCAACGGGTTAAGCGGTCGTGGTGGGTGGATATGTTGACAAATGAGTGCTATAGTTTTGTACACACGACATCGATGAAGGGAGACGCAATGTCCAGAGATGTCATGATGCGAAATGGTTCAAAGTCCTGAGAAATGTCGAGGAATTCTGACTTAAATTTGAGGTTGTGCAAACTCATTTATCATTAGGATGCATTGTTCTTCTTAAAAGAAAATAATTCTTAAAACAACAAAATATATTACAATATGGAGCAACTAATTATAGCTATGTTGGAACAATATTTTGCACCGAGGCTATTGCCTTAAACCAATCCTATATAAATATATATATATATATATATATATATATATATATATATATATATATATATATATATATATATATATATATATATTTATATATATATATATATATATATATATATATATATATATATATATATATATATATATATACAGGGGTCACCCCCCCAAAAAGCGGGCCTGGACACACTTTTTGTGATATATCCTTCATTCATCTACTAATTACCCTTACTTTGCAGGACATGACAGAAGCAACGGCTGTGAACACAACTAGATCCCAATAGGAGCTCCAGCAAAGAATATACTGCGTCAAACACTACTACAAGAAAGGCTCGTTCAAGAAAGTGCAGGACACTTTCGTGCATCAGTTCGAATGTGAAAAAGCCCCCTCCAAGAGCAGAATTCAGGACTGGGTGAACCACTTCGAGAACTATAGGACAGTGGAGAAACTCATTGCAGCCAGGGACACCCGTCCAAGCCATGCAGGACGTCCCAGGAAGCTACAGCTGAGCTGGTCGAGAGCGTGAGAGAGTCAGTTCAGCAGAGTCCAAAACGCTATGTGCACAAGCGAAGTCAGTCCCTTGGTATATCCCGTGAGACTTGCAGGAGAGTGCTAGTAATGGATGTAAAGGCCTACCCACGCAGAGTACAGACGAAGCAGACTCTTACAGCCTTAGACAAGGAGCAGAGAAAGGTTATGGCATTTAAGACACTAGAGAAGATTCAGGAGACCCCAACTTTCCTTAACCTCCTCAGGACCTCAGATAAAGCTCACTTCCATCTTGAAGGAAAGGTAAACGCGAAGACAAATGTGTTCTGGGGGACCTCCAGACCAAATGAAGTAGCCACCAAGCCCCCAGAGGCATCATCGGACCATTCTTCTTCGAGGGATCTGGCGCGACAGTGACCAAGGAGAGGTATGTTGAGGTCCTCAAAACCTTCAAGATGGAGCTGCAGACCCTGTTCCCGTCGCTTCTGGAAAAGTTCTGGTTCCAGCAAGATGGAGCAAGATTTCATACCTCAAACCTGTCCCGAGATTGGCTTTGGCTGAAAGAGAACTTTGGTTGCCGTGTGATCAGTCTCAAGATTGATTTTGAGTGGGCACCTCACAGCCCAGGCCTTAGCCCCCCAGATTTCTTTCTCGGGGGCTACCTTAAAGACATAGTATACACAGGGAGACACAGGACCATCACTGAACTCAAGGAAGCCAGAATCCATCAGGGAGGAGATCAGAGCCATTAGTCGGTCGGTTTGTAAGGACGTCATGAACAATTTTGTGCTACGCCTGAAGAAATGCACATAGCTAAATGGAGGTCATCATTTCAAACACGTGCTCTAGAATAAAGAATAAAAGTCCAAAGATTCTCATGTTTTGATATGATGTTTTTAAACGCAATAAACTAGTTATCACCAAAGTTTCATTAGACCCTTGTAAAAAATTAAGAAATGAGGCATTTCGAAAGTTGGGGCCCGTTTTTAGGGGGTGAGCCTGTATTTGGTAAATATTCATTTTTAAGAAATCTCTTCTAAGGAATTTAAAAATATGTTTTTCTTGTGCAGTTTTATGTGTACTTTTCAGATCTGACGCTCGTTTTTTTCTGGAAATACATACTTTTCCCATAATCGACTGAAGGTCCATAATAGGAAAAGTATGTATTTCCAGCAAAAACGAGTTTCAGATCTGAATAGTACATATAAAACTGCATAAGAAAAACACACTTACATATTAGGCTAGGTTAGCCCGAAAGGATGCTCTGATTCCTTCAATGTAGTCGGTATGAGGAAGAGCGAACTACTCGTCTGGTCGTCCAGTCCTCGCGGACTCTTTGGCACCCTCATCGGTGCGCTCATTGCCCGCAATCTCTGCATGTTCAAGAACCCAGCAGAACATAATCTCTGCATCTTTCCGCGGAGATCCAAATGCCCCTCGAGCACCCAAGGAGCTTTCTAAGTTGCCTATAAATCACAATCTGGTCTCCGAACCGGGCACAACATATTATATCCCGTGCCGATCGCTGTATTTCAACCAGCTCGGCCGTGAAGACGACTCCCTTTTCGAATTTGCAGCCATCTGTGTACACTAGCACGGATCCAGCGTAACACGAAATGTGCTCCCAAAAGGTCGAGGTCAATAATTCCGCGCTGGGGAAGCTTTGGGAGCAGAGACGAGGCGAAAAATCGTCAAAGGTGGTACCCCTCACGGTGGCCTCCTGGGAATAACTAGAGACAGAGAGCTACCTCAAACCCTCGAAGTAGCTCTTTGGCAGCCGACCTTCACAATCAGCTTAGAAACATTGATGACCAAAATCTCACTGATCTCTCGAGAAACTGCGGCAGTCGTCTTGAAACAGTATTCTTAACAATTTGGGTAATGGCTCGGTCTTCCCTTTTTTAGGCTTCTTTGGCCTACCGATTGATTTATCAGTCTTGCATAACTTCTTTTTTTTTGTCATAGATTAACAGAATATTAAGGAATACACTTTGGGTGACCAGTTTTTCTAGTAACTTGCTTATCTGCCTAGAACTTTGGTTTAATTCATGCAAATTTGCATAACATTTACCCAAGGTTCCCAATTCTAGGAACCTTGTATTATATATATATATATATATATATATATATATATATATATATATATATATATATATATATATATATATATATATATATATATATATATATATATTCAGGGAAAGAAAATGCACGACTGAGCTTCGAGGATTTATTCTGAGCTTTCAGGCCCAAGCTAGGGTCCTTCTTCAAAGAAGTGAGCATAGCGGACTCCAAACTATGAATGCTTTAGGTTGGAAAAGTAAACAATTTGAGATTAATATGAACAATTATGATACTGAAAGAAATAAATTTAAAAAATTAAAAAGTTTATTTAAAAACTCTGTTACTTGAGACTGTTGAAATAAATTGGTGAAGAAATCTTTCTTGTTATTTGAGACTGTTTTAGTAGCTTGGGTTCTCGATGTGACGATTTATTTAAGTTTCGTTGGAAAACCACGCTTCAAGGAACTCCCTGCCTCTCTGGTTGGTAGATCGTCCGATAACCGTGGTTCCTTCCCCCAATTCATGTGGTGTCGTTGGTTTCTCTCATGCGTGGCGATCGCCGAGAGAGGGTCATCCCTCCGGACGCCTCTCTGGTGTTCCTGTATCCTTGTTGGTAGCAGTTTCCACGTCTCTCCTATGTACATTGCCGGGCACTCGTGACATTCAACCCCATACAGAACGCCGGCTTGTTCTCCTTTGCTTCGTTTGTCTTTCGCTTTCGTTAGTTATTGGTGTATGATATCTGTTGGTTTGTGCACTACATCGATGTTGTATGGACGTAGGAGTTTGGCAGCTACTTCTGATGACCTTTGTATGTATGGTAGTGTGACCCTCTCGCGTTCTGTTATATCGTCTTTCTGGTCTCGTGGTCTTCGTATTGACCTGACGAACCGGTCAGGATAGTTATTGGCGGAGAAGACTTCTTTGAGATGTAGCTTTTCTTGTTTTCGCAGTTGTGGGCTGCTGCAGTGTGTCCTGGCCCTTTTGCATAGAGTGTTGACAGTGCTTCTCTTATATGTGAGGGGGTGAACACTATTAAAATCAAGGACACGGTCTGTGTGAGTCTCCTTGTCTCATTCCTGTACACCGTCGTGAGCAGCGTCCCATCGGTAGTCCAGATCATCAAAACATCCAAGAACGGCAGTTTGGCGTCTTGTTCTATCTCAGCAGTAAACTGTATCTCAGGAAAAATACTGTTAATGTGCCTTTGAAGATGTGCTGTATTCTCTTTAAGAAGGATGACAAACGTATCGTCGACGTACCTCAGCCATAGCCTCGGAGTGAGCGGGCCGGTGAGTGCGAGCCTCTCAAACCTCTGCATTACGAGTTCCGCCAGGAGGACAGAAATCGGAGAGTCCATTGGTGTACCTTTCTTTTGGTGGTAGGTGATGTTGTTGTACGTGAGAACCGTGGAATCGAGGCAGAAGTCAAGGAGGCGTAGGTAGTCGTCTTTGAGGAGTCTCTTGTCTTGAAAAAAATTCTGGTTTTCTTCCATGGCAATTGAGACAGTTTGTCTAGCGAGGTCCAGGGAAGTGATATCAAAGGATAGCATGATTTCTTCTTCATTTAGAGCCATCCCCTTTATCCAGTTAAGGAAGTCAACCGCATTGTTTACTCTGTGTGTGGAGGCTAGGGTCAGGTGTCTGAGCTCTTGTACCAGTCACTTAGCAAGGCCATACGTCGGTGAACCCCTGAATGAGACGATGGGTCTTAAGGGGATGTCTTCTTTGGGGACTTTTGGAAGTCCATAAAAGCGTGGTATTGTCGAGCCCTGTAGTTTGGCCTTCTGGTATTGTTCTTTCGTGAGCAGTTTCTTACGGTGGAGTTCATTGAGGTGTCTGGTGATTTGTCTTTCTGTTTGGGCTGTAGGATCAGCCGGAAGGGGTTGGTACGTGTTCCTAATCGATTACGGAAACCTATGATGACCTTGATGGCACTTGCCCGCATAGCTGGGCGCGACTTTAATTTTTTCAGGGACGACTTCGCCGCTATATCTGGTGCGACTGCGACTTTGCACTCTATTCCCCCCCCCCCCCCCTGCCTCCATTGCGACTGCCGCTTTTTTTTCCAGGTGCGACTCCGCTAAATTATAAAGTAAACTTTAGCGCGATAACAGAAACATGCTTTTATAAGGCAGAAAAACACATATAAAACAGCCGCGGTAATTTCTTTGAAAAAAGTCGATTTTGTTCCTGTTCAAAGTCGTGGAAAATTGGCGGTGCCACTTTGCTTAGTCCGACTTTTTCAAAACATTTGCGACTTCGAAATTCATAGTGCGGCAAAGTCGCAAAGTCGCAACTCGTTACCGAACTGCCCAGCTCCGTTTGCCAGATGGTCGCTTTTTTTAAGAAATAAACGATCTCCAACGGGCATTTCAGATAATTATGACATCTAGAGACACGGAAGGTCTCTTTGTATCATCATTCTTTTAAATGTCATTTGAAGATGTTCTAATAAAACTGAAAGCGTTTGAGCGCAATTTTTTTCGTTTCAGTTCTGTTCCCGCAAAGGGTTTCTCTGCATTTAAAGTCACGCGTCTCTCGTGATCGTATATATATATATATATATATATATATATATATATATATATATATATATATATATATATATATATATATATATATATATATATATATATATAGATAGATAGATCTCTGAAAGTATTAAAGCTACATAGATAGTTCCTGAAAACTTAATTTTGTTTGTCTATTTTGTGTGCATCTATGGTAAAAACTTTATAAACTTACATTTATAATTGTAAATTCTGCAATGAGGTAGATGAAAGACAAAATGTGTGCTTGCGCAAGCAGGAAAAATACAGAATCAAACTTCAAATAAATATATTTCCAAACCATTTAGTAGAAGGGAGCAAAAAAAATATAATTTAATTTCTAATATTTATTACAAAACATAGTTAATTCTTATATATAATGTAAGAGGCTAATATCCGTTTCATTCGGTATGGTCTCCATTTCTTTCTACACATACTTGGTTCTTCTTGGTGAGATGGTGCTTTGGCAGTCCTTCTTGACATGATACTTTTGTCCAAAAGTCTCCCCTTTACTTTATGAGCTGAAGCGTACACACCTACTTCTTTCTAATCGTGAACAAGCTTCACATTGGAGGCAGCCCGATCCTTGAGCTTGGATCTTACCAGGAAGCGATCTTGGCGCTCATTTGAAGCTATTGGGCGCCCCACAAGACTTCTTCACAAGAGTGTGCCCACTCTTTTTAAACTTATTAATGATCCTAAAGATGGTGGTCCTTGGTGCAATACCCTTAGCAAATATCTCCTTGCATTTTAGGCCACCTTGTTGCAGAGCAATTACATTGGTCAACAAAAACAAAAACAAAAATTCTGGCAGGGAAAGTTTGAGCTGTTATAGAGTAATTTGAGGATGCTGAATTCAAATCTGATCTCAGATTTGCTATATCACATCACATTTTTGCACTATCGGTATACCCCATTTTCATGGATTTTACCAATAATATTAACTTTCCGTTACTCACAATTTTATGTTCTTACTACATTGCTGAATTTTTATGCTCTTTTATATTTATTAAGTATTATATATTACTTTTATTAATATTTTCTGAGATATGGTGAGATTTTTCTGGTGACACCCGGCATCTATGTCGTTTATTTACAGCATGCAAATACAATTTCAGGCAGTTAAAGATTGTCGTGCATTATGGGATTGTAGTGAGTGCTCTTTTGCGGATATGCATTGATTGCAATTGTTTTATTGTTAGAGTGACAGCAGTTATGGCTACATTATCCTAAAGAAGGACATCCTGTAATGAACCAAACATATTTATTTTGCTACGTCTGTGGTAACTTCACTTTGAAGGCTCATAGGCGCAACATACGAGTAAGTAACTTTGTCAGGAAACCATATCTTGCCTCCTTCAAAGTACCACTTGGAGATCAGGACAAAAGCTGGGCTCCTCACAAAATATTCAAAACCTGCGTTGAAACCTTACGATCATGGTCTCAAGGAAAGAATGCTAAACTCAAGTTTGGTGTTCCAATAGTTTGGAGAGAACCAACGAACCATTTTGATAACGCGTACTTCTGCCTTGTTAATGTAAAAGGTTTCGATAAGAAAAACAAACATCACTTGCAATACCCAAATATCCCTTCTGTCATCAATTAGTACTACAGATGATGAAGATAACCAGATTGATACTTTTGAGGCAACTGATACAGATTGTGATAAACCTTCTCTGTTTAGTCAGTCTGAATTAAATGATCTAGTCAGAGATTTGTATTTGCCAAAGATGTCTGCTGAATTGTTGGCTTCCATGTTGCAAGAAAAAAACTGCTGAAACGTGGCACTAGTATCTCCTTTTATCGTAACAGAGAAGCAGAGCTGCGTAAGTACTTCCATTCTGATCATCAACTTGTTTATTTTAGTGAGGTTGAAGGACTTCTGCTCACTATGGGACTGCCTGCATACGATTCAAGTGAGTGGAGACTTTTTATTGACAGTTCTAAAAGGAATTTGAAATGTATTTTACTTCACAAAGGAAACATGTATGGTTAAATCCCAATCGGTATAAATGAAAGAAGAATATTTCAGCATCAAAATTGTTCTGGAAAGGGTGCAATATCATTTACATGGAGGTGTTGATTTGAAAGTGATGAACTTTCTGCTGGGCTAGTAAGCAGGTTACACAAAATACCCCCGTTTCTTGTGCTATTGAGACAGTAGAGCTACAGTAGACTACTGAGTGAAAAAAGAATGGCCAACTAGAATCAGTTCGACGCCTGGTGACAAGAACATCATTAATGATCCTCCGGCTGATAGGAGAAAAATCGTCTTTTCCCCACTGCACATAAAACTTGGTATGATGAAGCAATTTGTCAACGACCTTGATCACAGTGGCGACTGCTTCCGCCACATATGTTTAACCTTCCCAAGCCTGATTGATGGACCTCACATAAGAACACTCCTCAGGGATGCCCAATTTGTTACAACAATGAATGCGGCAGAGGCTGGAGCTTGGAACGCTTTCTCTAATGTGGTGCAAAGTTGTCCTTGGTCAAAAACAAACATAGTCATTTATTTAAATCATATTTATCATTATTTTACCATTTTGATGGTATAGCAAAGTTCCAGGGGTTGAAACTCACCTCCTACAGGAACAGGTCCAGAGCACGGTTTGGGATGGATTCACCGAAGGAATGCACGTTTTTTTTCTTAGTATTTTTTAAATGCTGACTATATATATATATATATATATATATATATATATATATATATATATATATATATATATATATATAGTACAAAAGAAAGAAGAATTCGACGCGAATGAGCAAAGGAGACAAGGAACCGAACATTAGAAGAACCCAGAATCAAAGGAAGCAGAGGGCGTCATAGTGAAGGCGATCCTTTACCGAGAAGACAGAAATAACGCCAGGGGAAAAATGTTTTGAATTCCTGGCCGGGACTCGAACTCGGGTCTGCTGATTGCCGGTCAGATGCTTTACCGCTAAACTACCAGGCACAGTAAATATATTTCGCCCGAAGCGTTATTTCTGTCTTCTCGGTAAAGGATCGCCTTCACTGTGCCACCCTCTGCTCCCTTTGATTCTGGATTCTTCTAATGTCCCTTTCTCTTGCCTTTAAAAAACCCCTCCCTTTCTTGTCTCATTTGCTCATTCGCGTCCAATTCTCCTTCCTCTTGTACTATATGTATTTATAGTCAGCTATCCAAGGTTTCTGCATCTTTCTTTCTGTCTTCAAATTTATTTGAAAGGCGGGAAAATAAAAATGGCTTAGCCCTGTGGTGGTTGTATTATCACCCGCAGAACATGTAGTTGCTCTTTCTTTGTATATATATATATATATATATATATATATATATATATATATATATATATATATATATATATATATATATATATATATATATACATATTTATGTGTGTGTGTGTGTGCAGAATGTCATTAAGCACACGTGATTTAAAATGCAGAAAAAACTTTTGTGCGTGTGATGAAAAAAAACTATTAACCCGGATAAAATATATTATTATCAGAAACAGCTGACTTTTTTTATTTGTGCTTTGAAGCGGAGCCCCCCAAAATGCGAATAAATGAGCTCAGGAATGAAGACATAAAACCCCCAAAAGAGAGCTGGAGCTCAATTCATTTTCATGGTTGGCTAAGTAAATAAAATAAGAATTTTTCTTTTCTTTAAAAATGGTCAACTCGAAATGAAACATCGATCAATGCTCTACATCCGAAGAGACAAATAAACAACGGGAAAAATAGGCAAAAAATAAACGAGGGGGTGGGGGGAAATGTGCCCCCGATTTTAGCACCGGTTGAATTCATATATGGCCATGGATGGAGTAACAAAATAAACACCAGGCAGAAGCCTCCCTCATAAAAGCAGTTAGGAGGGGTTATAGAGGTGGTTTCCGAAGGGGCTCTGACGACATTGATTCAGAATTCAGTAAATGATGCCATATTGAAGCGAGGAAGTGGTAAATTTTACGAATGGATTTCGATCCGCGAGCACCCCCACCCTCTCACGCCTTTCTGCAAGAATTCTCAATAATAAAAGAATAATCATGATTAAAATAGACAATTTCGCATAATTTCCATTTAGTTAATTAAAGAAAATCAAAAAATACCTTTCAACTTAAGGCAAAAAATGAGCGGAGGGTAAATGAGTTCCTGTAGAAGTCCCACGACAACGACTGGTTCTCTCATGCGCAGCCCCGGCGTGATATCCATTTCACTACACCAGTGCTCTGCGAGATGAAAGCGCCTGAAGGTATGGTTGCGAGTTCAGATGCATTTATTGCACCTACCAGGTTCTGGGGCTGACGAAAGCGCCAGTGAAAGGAGAAAGAGTCGAAGGAACGTATCGAAAGCTTCGAAATGTGGCGAAAGTTGTGATGTCAGCGGCGAGAGATTCCTGATGGAAATGTGGGGCGAACGAACTAGGCCAGGGAGGCGGGAGGCGGGAGGCGGCCCTTGACGACAAGGAAGAGATGGCAAGCAAGGTAAGAGCTAACCCTTAGAGTGAGGGGCATCTTAAAAGAGTCCATACAGGTTTCACGACTGAATAATAGGGCAAAATACGCTTTGTCCGAACGGTTCTCTCTTTGTCACTTGCGATACGAATTGAATGGAAGTATTTCACAAAACCATCGTCCCCAATGCAAACCACTCTAACAAAATTAACGGATACCCTCTTCTTCCACACATACACACAAACACACACACACTCATATATATATATATATATATATATATATATATATATATATATATATATATATATATATGCAAACACACACCTTCACACGTTTTCGAATCCTCTGGAGAAATTCGAAAACAAAATGTTGATCTTCGCTCAGAGAAGGAATGAAAATTTTGCCTCCGGCTTCTTGTCTATAAATATATTTCTCTCTTTCTCTCTTCCTCTCTATCTCTCTCTCTCTCTCTATCTATCTATCTATCTCTCTCGATCTATCTCTCTCTCTCTCTTTCTCTCTCTCTCTCTCTCTCTCTCTCTCTCTCTCTCTCTCTCTCTCTCTCTCTCTCTCTCTCCACTCTCACAGGACACTCGGAATCCCTATAGATGAAAACATCGCTAAAGGCACTACACAGTTATTCTTCGCGCCGACGCGTCTGATTATCCTACAATTGGGTGAACAAAAGCGCGTTCGGGTAGTCAGAGGGAAAGTTCCATCGTCGTGGTTGCAATCGTGTATCTTGATAAGAAAAAGGAGGTGGCAAAAGGATAAGAAGCCTCTCTGGGAGGGCGAGTGTGTACCCCACTTTACAAGAAGGATTGCAGTGGGGTGGTTCATTTTCTCGTATCGGTCGCCAATACCTGGGGTAAGGAGCCAAGCAGCTACTGGCGGAGGGAGGGGAAGGGAAGTGGTCAACCTTCGTAAGGCAGAAGTAGATAAGAGAGAGAGAGGAATATGTAGAATGGGAGAGAGAAAGAGAGAACGAGAAATTGATAGAGAGAGGTACGTATATAGATAGATAAATAATGAGAGAGAGGAGAGAGAAAAGGAAAGAAAAACAGATTGAGAGATAAAGAGAAAGATTGAGAGGAGAGGAGGGATAGAAGGTGAAAGGGAAACGAGATTCGGGTACGAATATAAATGGTCCGGTGGGTGTCGGTACCGAGGTTGACTTAAATATCTACAAGGCCCTTTTTATATCGAAGAGGGCACAAACTCCTTCCTTATACGGAGCCCGGTGCGCCCAGCATTACCCGCTCGCTTCCTTGCCCCCCCTCCCCTTTGACCTAGCCTGTGGCTTTAAATGCCCCCACTGGCCCCTATTGCCTAACGCCTACTTTGCCCAGAAGGCCGGGCTTCGAAAGGAGGTCAACGAAAGTGTCCCCCTTGCGGGAAGAGAACGCGAGAGAGGCGAAGGAAAACTGAGCGGCAATGACGGTTCATCGACTTGGCGCGTCTTCGTTGCCACTAGCAGCCATCGTCAATGTAGCCCAGTCAGGAAACCCGCGGGCAGTGGTTCGCCGACTTGAGAGAGACAGAGATAAAAATATATATATATATATATATATATATATATATATATATATATATATATATATATATATATATATATATACAGCCTTGGCCAAAATTATCGGGCAGGTATGAAAAAGTGAAAAATATGATTGAAACTCATTTATTTCATACTTGACATAATACAAATAAACATTTTTGCGTATATTGTATCAATAATGAATATTTGATGTGTCCTTTCGCTTTTATAACCGCTTTTATGTGTTTTTGCATACTTGAGACTAAGTTGGCACAGGTGGTTGGCTCAATTTTCTGCCACTCATCATGAATTTTGGCTGTTAATTCACATTTTGAGGAACATTTGTGCACCATCATTCTTGTGCCCAAGTATTACCACAAATGCTCAATAGGGTCGAGGTCTGGAGATTGAGGGGGCCATTTCATCAATGTCCCCCCTTTCTTTTCAAACCAACCCTTTAAAATACTATGTAGATGTGTGGCATGGAGCATTGTCTTGTTGGAAGATTACACCATCTGGTATGTCTTGATTGAAAATTTTACTTAAGGAAGGTTGATAAATTCGGTCTAACATGATGGTGTAAGTGTTGGAATTCATTCTGCACTAACAAGTAAACAAAAATCCTGGACCTGAAGATGACATGCAGCCCAAATCCATTACACTGCCACCTCCAAATTTGACTGTTGGGACAACACATCTCGGGTCATAAGCTTCTCCAACTCTTCGACGAACATAAACAGCTCCTGGGATTCCAAAGATCTGAGGAGAAATACAAATTTTACTGATCATATTTGGTATCCAATAAAAATGTGTACAATCGTAATAAATTGGTGAAAACTAATGTGGAGAACCTAACTCAAATTTGCTTTCATCAGACCGAAGAGCTTTAGCCAGATCATCATCAGTCCAATCTTCATGCTCTTTTGCCCAGGACAATTGCCCCTTCTTCTTCACCTGAGATAGCCAAAGTTTCTTTCTAGCCTTACATCTTTTGAACCCAGCTTCTAATAACCTTCTTCTCTCTCTTCGTCTTCAATATCTCTTTGCTTGTTTCTGCCCGAAACTCAAGAGGTACATCAGAAAAGATTCATTTCCTATCGGCCAGAGATGTCTTTTTTAGCAAATCTCTTCCCTCGGAGTTGTCTCGAGCATTTCAATTTTCTTGTAATTTTGACTTGGGATAATCCCTCTCTGGACAATGCAATGATTTGAGCTCTTTGAACTTCGGGAATCCGTTTCTCCGGAAACATTTTTAACAAAAAATTACAACTTGTAAGTTAACAATAAGATAATCACTAAAAAAAGGGGAATAAACGTTAGTATCACAAATTGAATGGCATAAGGTTGTCCCAACCACTTATGCATAATATGCAAAAACGCATTAAAGCGGTTATAAAAGAAAGAGAAAAACATATAGAATACTAATTATAGATAGGATATACTCGACTGTATATTATCTTATTTTCAATTATTATGTGAATGAGTTTCATTCGTATTCTCTATTTTTTCATACCTGCCCCGTAATTTTGGACAAGGCTATATATATATATATATATATATATATATATATATATATATATATATATATATATATATATATATATATATATATATATATATATATATTTATTTATATATATATATATATATATATATATATATATATATATATATATATATATATATATATATATATATATATATATATATATATATATATATATATATAGAGAGAGAGAGAGAGAGAGAGAGAGAGAGAGAGGGAGAGAAAGAGAGAGAGTAACAACAACAAGGAGTAACAACAAGGAAAGAAGGTACCCTAGGAGACCTTACGGTCCATTCATAGAGGGTACCTTTGGACTAGCAATCGAGCGGGCACAAGGCTGCTCAATTGTTTTGCGTCCCTAAACGGCCACTTTTCAAGACTTTGTCTAGTCTTGACTTGAACTGGTCAACAGATTCACTGTTGACAACTTCCACTGTAAGTGCGTTCCACATACCGCAGATACTGTAAGTGAAAAAGTTTCCACACAGATTGCGGTTGTAACGCTTCAGTTCAAGCTTGAAGCCGTGATTGCGCGTTCTGTTCTCACTCAGTGTGAAAATATCCCGGTAGTCAACATTGTTGAACCCTCTAAGTATTTTGAAAACTTCGATGAGCTGACCACGCTGTCTACGGGTTTCCAGCGAGAACAGATCTAATTCCCTTAGTCTATCCTCATAACTTTTATGTCGGATAGAGGGAATCAGCTTGGTTGCCCTGGCTTGTACGCGTTCCAATCGCGCGATGTCCTTTCGCAATGAAGGACTCCAAAATTGTACGGCATACTCCAGGTGCGGTCGGACAAGTGAGTTGTACAGGCACAGTACAATCTCCTGGTTCCGATAACCAAACTGGCGCTTAATATAGCCTAGCATCCTTTGGGCATTTTTCTCCGCCTCAATGCACTGTTTCGAGAACTTGAGGTCACTAGTGATAGTAACACCCAAGTCCTTCTCAGTGTCACTCGATTCAAGAGCAGTGCCCTTAAGGATATACTGAGATTGGCGGTTTCTGTGGCCGATATGCATCACTTTGCATTTCCCCACGTTAAAAGGCATTTGCCACGTGTCCGACCACTCCCTAATCTTCCCAAGATCTTCCTGCAGGCGGGCAGTATTTCCATCCTTTGCAACGTTCATACCAAGCTTGGTATCGTCGGCAAATTTGGAAATCTTGGCAACCATGTCACCGTCCATGTCATTGACGTAGATGATGAATAGTAGTGGTCCCAGGACAGAACCTTGAGGCACCCCGCTAGTAACGGGCACCAACTCAGAAGACTGTCCATTTACCACCACCCGTTGCCGTCTGCCACTTAGCCAGTTCTCGATCCAGCCGGCTACCTTTCCGTCTATGCCGAGCGCTCGCACTTTCCGGAGAAGGCGGCGGTGTGGTACCTTATCAAAGGCTTTCTGAAAGTCTAGGTAGACCACATCCACCGCCTTGTCCCGATCGTGCTCACTGAAAACGAATTGGAAGAATTCTACAAGGTTCGTCAGGCATGACCGTTGCTTTCGGAAGCCGTGCTGGGAACTCCTCAGTAGCAGGTTTGACTTTAAATACGACGTCACTTTGTCCACCACGATGCTTTCCATGAGTTTACCGACTATCGAAGTCAGACTGATAGGTCGGTAGTTCGACGGTTGGTTACGGTCTCCTTTCTTGAAGATAGGAGTCACCTCCGCCTCACGCCAGTCTCTAGGAACGCATTTGGTCCGGATTGACATGTTAAAGATAGCGTACAGATGTCGTGATACTTCATCGCACACTTCCTTTTAACACTTTAGGTAGAAACCAGTCCGGTCCAGGGGACTTATTCGTCTTTAGGTCAGCGATCTTTTTATTTATTTCTCCTTCGGTGAAGTCCATTGCCTCCAGCTTTTCCCCCGAGTAGGAATCCGTCGGCTGGGGAATGGGACCACACTCTTCAGTAAACACTGAAGAGAAGTAGTCGTTGAGGAGGTTGGCATTTTCTGCATCTGAATGCTTTAATGTCCCCTCCTCATTCCTCAAAGGGCCAATCGTTCGACGGATTGGTTTACGGCTGTTCACATATCCAAAAAACTCCTTGGGATTCTCTTTACAGAGTCTCGCCACTCGGAGTTCCTCAGACCGCTTAGCCGCCCTTATGCTGGACTTCACTCTCCTGGCTAGCCTCTGGTATTCGTCAAAGTCACCCGAGATCTTCGATTGCCGGTACACATTTCTCTTCTCCCTAAGCAGTTGCCCGATTTCTCGATTAAACCACTTTGGTTGAACAGAAGACCGACGGGAGCATTTCAGAGGGATAAAACGCGATTGAAGACTCATGAATGTGGTTTTGAAACTGTTCCAAGAGTCTTCAACAGCATCGCACTCCTCTAGCCTCGCGTCAGTCAGTCCCGCGCGTAGACCTGCAAAGTCTGCTCTTCTCAAATCCAGTTTCCTTGATTTACTAGTTGCAGGCTCTGCCTTGGGGACTTTGACTACAAATCTAATTAGTCGGTGGTCACTGCCATCGAGCTCTTCGCCAACAGAGAGGTCCTCAACGATGTCATCCTCAGAGGTGAAAACCAAGTCGAGAATATTGTCTCCTCTCGTTGGCTCTCTCACCCACTGAGTGAGGAACTCGTTGTTCGTGAACTCCAGGAGTAGTGCGTTCTCGCCACAGGGTTCTCTGGTTTCCGAGTCAACTTGTGTGTTGAAATCACCCATGACGATACACACTCTGTCTTCGACAAGTTCTCCTAGCAGCTGGTACAGATCTCTGTCCTTTTTAACGAGTTGGGCAGGAGGTCTATAAAGCACCAGGGTCCTGTATTTGGCACGACCTATCTCTAGGTCAACACCTAGTAGTTCATGGTCGGATATGATGTTGCAATCCGTCGAGTTGAGAGTATCCTTGACATACAACATCACACCACCACCCTCTCTGTCTGGCCTATCTTTCTAGAAGAGCTGGTAACCGGGAATCGTGAATTCACCTTCAAAATCTCGGCTTAAGGTTTTTATCCACGACTCCGTTATGGCCACCATCTCAGGTTCCTCTGTTACTACGAGGCCACGGAGCTCAAGAAACTTATTCCTGATTGACCTCGCATTTAACAGAAGAACTTTGAGGGAGTCCCCTAGTGTAGGACTCCCTACGCTCTTCCGTTTCCCGGCTTCTCTGTTTTCGTAGTCACACCCTTTTTGACGACCTCCGAGAAGGTCGTTCCAGGAGTGACACGGGCATGCTGGCGCACGTCCGCTTTCGCTCTGTTTCAAACGCTCCTTTGGTTGCGTTCCACGACATCTTGAATTAGATTGGCGAGAAAGGCCTTCCCTTTAAAGGAGAGATGTACCCCGTCCCTTTGGTAGAGGTCGTCTCTACCGATAAAGGTACGATAGGGGTCCACGAAGAAGACTCCTTCTGCCGTGCAGAGATCCGCCAACCTTTTGTTCACTGCGACGTTTCTTTCGTGAGCGGTTCGGGATGGACCTCTTCTCGGGAGCATCCCAACCACCACACGTTTGCGGGTTTTAAGCCCTATGTCGTCCACGGCTCCCCTCACTGTTTAGAGAGAGAAAGAAAGAAAAATAGAGATAGAGAGGGAGGGATATAATACAAGGTTGAAACACGAATAGTAGACTGATATTAATTTAAGTATTTTCATAACCCAATGTAATATTAGATAATGTTTATACTAGAACGAAAGAAAATTATATGCTACAAGATGATGTCATTAATATTTAATTGTGTTGCCTTTTGCGTCTATGATACAACGAAGTGTAAGTATGGCCTGAGCTAAAGTGACACTCTAAGTTTCATCAGCTGATATTTTCTCAAAGCCTTTTTCGAGTGTCCACTTCAAAATTTTGACACTTTGAAGATATTTGGTAGAGGACTTCCGCTCAAACATCGCCCACACTGGAAAGTATATGTTGTTCACATCTCGCGAACTGGTACGCTAAAGTTTCTTTGACTAAAAACCCTTAAAATTTGTCTGGCTCCAGTCCTGAACTTTTTGGCCGGGTGTGTTAGGTTGATTTATTGTGTTGAAGGGTTACACAGGCATTTCCTAAGCTGCATCCAGCCAATGGATGACTTTCTCGTTCAAAATCTTCAAATAAATAATTTGATTGATCTTTAGCCGCTCATCAATGAAGATGAGATGTGTTTTTTGACCCATTGATGTTTCACCCGCCCACACCGTCACCCAAGCTGGCTTCTTTCTCCTGAAAGATGATGTCCGCTGTTCAAGTGGAATCTCATTTTTATTTTGTGCCCAAACACGATCATTCTGTGTGTTGTGGGTGGGCTTTACAGCGAACAACTTCCCATCTGTCCAGAGAACCAAAGGTTGAGAGTACTCAAGGAATTGTTGGAGGAGAAGCTTTACCTCTTTCGACTTTCATCTTTTTGGTGGGGCTGGAGAACAGATGTCCTTTAGCTATCTTGAATGAAGCAAATTTCAGATCATCTTTCAGCAATCTTTTTATGGTCACATGGGTCACTTTGGCTTCCCAAAGTAAGTTGTCTGGCACTCCTCCTTGGATGTCGCCTAATCTTGTTCCTGTTTTTAATGAGGCATGGTCTTCACTTTTGGACAACAGCTGTATTTCTCTTGAAGCCTTTTGATATATTAAAAAAAAACACAATCTCCTCAAAATCAGCTTCACATTTTGAAAATATCGCCCGCTGTCTTCCTGCTTCTATACAGATACACAATTGCTTCTCATTTTCCAGTCATATTTGTAATCGGGTGTTGTTTTTTATTAATTTACACTATAATTCACAAAATTTAATAAATCCTGAAAGAACCTACAAGGAGGTAATTAATTAGTGGTCTGTAATGTAAATATATTTAAAATGATTTCTAAAATAAGACTAGACTTCGTGTTTCCACCTTATATATATATATATATATATATATATATATATATATATATATATATATATATATATATATATATATATATATATATATATATACGTGTATGTTTCTGCTTCTAGCAAGCCGGATCTTCAGCAGGAAAAGGAGAGCAAGCACTGAATATAACATATATTGCCAACGTTTCGGGCTCTGGACCCATCTTCTAGGCTAGAATATTAAAGATTTATATAAGAACAATTGCTTAACAATTATGAGAACAATGATAATTAATGGCTTTAGGCTAAAAATGTACTAGGATGTAAAAAAAAAAGAAAATATTAAAAATACAATATAAAGGACAAAAATATGTATATTAAGATAAAAAAATAAATAAATTCAAACGAAATTAATAAAGTTACAATTAGAATTAAAGGAAAACCTCAATAAATACACTAAAATTTGTTACCTGATTCGGAGAAAGCTGTGAGCTGAATGAATGAATTTAAAAATTATACTAACAAGAAAGATGTGATTTAGTATTAGTTGGTTCTCTGATCTATGTAGTTGGTTGGTCGAAAAACAACAACAACAAAAAATGTTAGCTAGTTGGTTGTTTAAACGGTAATTAATTCATGGTGACTAGTAAAAAAAAAAAATTCAAACGAAATTAATCAGGCAATATATAACGGTGTGGAAGTAGTCCTTATTTAACTAAGGCTTATTATATTTAATTAAAAGGGACTCAATTATGAGAAGGTCAGATTTAGATTTTGATGCGGATAATATTTTAAATTGATTATAATTTATAGGTATTTTGCATGAATAGGAATGAGATCGGACAACAGAGTTTTCTTTTACGGAGAGATCCATTCCTGTTCTGTAACTAACCCAACGGTGAGCATCGATGCGAACCTTGAGAAGACGTTCCGTACATCCAATGTACGTTCCCAAACAACATTTAGGACAAGTATATTTATAAACTATTCTGGAACGCAAAATGTCAGGAATGGGGTCCTTTATAGTGAACAAAGAACTAATTTTTAAGGGGTTTACAATAATTGGCGTTAAATTTAATTGCGGATATAATTTTTTCAAAATATTAGACAATTCCTTCCTAAAAGTATCAGTTTGGTATCCCATAAAGGGAAAGGAAATGTATAATTTTTTGCGGGGAACATTATAATTATTTACAGGTTTAAAGATATTATTTAAAAAGTTCCTAATGTTAGTATAATTTTTAAATTTCATTCATTCAGTTCACAGTTTTCTCCGAATGAGGTAACAAATTTTAGTGTATTTATTGAGGTTTTCCTTTAATTCTAATTGTAACTTTATTAATTTCGTTTGAATTTATTTATTTTTTTATCTTAATATACAGATTTTTGTCATTTATATTAGATTTTGATTTTTTCTTCTTTTTTTACATCCTAGTAACAGTTTTAGCCTAAAGCCATTAATTACACTGGGGAACAATGTATTTGGTTAATTGACACAATTACATTTTCCTACCTAATTCGAGCAAACTGAATTCAAATGTGAAATCAGATTCTCTCTAAATGTTGCAGATTTTTTCGTAATATCAATAACTAATATTATACAATAACTTTCATTTTATCACGCCTATCATTATGCCCTGAAGTAATTTTGAATCATCCTTTTGCGTTATTTATAGTAAAGCAGTTTTTTTTTGCACAAACATTTAATTGCATATGAGAAGAAACTTGAATTACACATTGGATTACAAATACTGTAATCAAATAGATGCTAATTTATTAATGACCCTACATCAGGCTGGAGGACTTCTTCTTGATTTCAATCGGGCAAACATTTGCGTTTGCAACTGTTTCTCTTGTAAGTCTTCTCTGGCTGATCTCTTCTAATCGTCCAGCAGTAGTACGCTATCATGTGTCTATCCCAGTGACCTTGGTAGCGCACTTCCATCGTCATCAAATCCTGATGGAAGCATTACCCTTGTTCGTCGCTCACGGCTCTCAGATTCCTTGGGAATCGGTCGAGGTGACTATTTAGGAAATGCAGCTTCACACTCATGTTGCATCCCAGATCACGATATGCTAAAAGCATATTAGTAACCAGATCCTCATAGTTATGCGCTTTTTTGTTTCCCAAAAAGTTACAAACAACGGCAGAAAATGAGAGCCAGGCTGCCTTCTCTTTTTCATTCATGGTGTTCACGAATCTCGAATCACTCAGAAGTCTTCGGATTTGGGGACCATCAAATATTCCTGCTTTTATTTTTTTCGCATGACAAAGCAGGAAACGCCGATACTATGTACTGAAAACAATCATTGTCAGTGCACAACGCCTTGACATACTGCTTCATCAACCCCAGTTTGAGATGAAGTGGAGGGAAAACGATCTTCTCTCGACTTACGATTGGCTCATTAACAATGTTTGGCATTCCTGCTTCCAAAGTTTCCCGAATTGGCCAATCTTTTGGGGACCAGTGTTTGTCATGGGCTCGACTGTCCGACATACAGATGTAGCATGGAAACTTTGTATATCCCTTCTGCTGGCCAAGGAGGAAGTTGACCATCTTAAGGTTTACACATACGAGTATGATCCAATTGTGTTCATGGTACTTAAGTAAATCCATGACCATTCCTATGTCATCGTGAGTTTCTTTCAGATGGACAGAGTGACCGAGAGGAACTGCACCAAAGTCATTGCCATTATGCAAAAGGACACAATTGAGGCTACGCTTGGAGCTATAAAAAAACAGTCTCCACTCAGCAGGGCTATAGGTGCCAAGTCCCAACTCAGTAAACAGACCAGGAACATCGTGGTAGTATACAAATTGTTTGTCCTCAGAGAAATACTTAACAAATGTACTATCCCTTGTTCGGTAATATGATACCCGTACCGACCTGGCAAGCATATTTCTTTCATTCAACCTGGAGGCTAAAAGTTCTTCAGCTTTATTGGAGAATGCCATATCACGTATCAAGTCATTCAAATCCTCTTGATTGAAACAGTGAGGAGCTAATGACTGTTCAGCATCTGATGATGAATCTGCAGACTCTGAATCCATTTCGTGGACGTCCATATCAGGTACATCATTTTCATTTTCGGAGGAAGCATATCCACTGAAAATCTGAACTGGTAAAGACTCAGAATGAGGTACTGGCCGGATCGCCGAGGGAATTTTGGGGTAGTCGATCTTGTGCCGATTTTTCTTGCCAATCCCTTTAGTATTCACCAGGCAGAAATAACAGTCCGATACATGATCCTTTGGCTCTCGACACGCCATGGGGATTCCAAAAGGAAGGCCATTTCTCCTTCCTTTCGTCCACTCACGAAGATGTTCCACACAACTATGGCGAACAGCATGTGGGGCCCACTTCTTATCTTGATCGCCAAAAGGAACATCACAATATGACTTATAAGTGTGGATCACAAAGTTTGATATATTGTGCCTTTGACGAACTAGCATGTAACAGCCACATATGTAGCAGAAGGTGTCTGGATCATTAACGCAATTTCCTCTTGACGAAGCCATCACTCTAAAATGAGACCTGAAAAAAGAAACAATAATGTCAATATTATGCACAATAACACCTATTACTACTATCTTACTACTCTATACTGTTAAGTATTTTCTTTATACAAGCACCCTCTCTGTCCGTCGGGAGGGCAGTTTTAGGGGAAACGAGAAAATAGAAATTACAGAATAACTATAGCATGCAGGTAAAAATGGATTATATATTTGAAATCAGCATGAAAAGACGAATTAGAATTGGCAGATATTTAAATCTAAGTCACCAGAAAATGTGATTAAAATTGTTCCCCTGTGTTATAATTGTTTTTGTATAAATCTTTAATATTCTAGCCAAGAAGATGGGTACAGAGCCCGAAACGTTGACAATATATGTTATATTCAGTACTTGCTCTCCTTTTCCTGCTATATATATATATATATATATATATATATATATATATATATATATATAGAGAGAGAGAGAGAGAGAGAGAGAGAGAGAGAAAGAAGGAGAAATTTGGGGGAGAAAGAAAATGGACTATCCGGATATGGGTGATGGCGAGGTGATGGTCAGGCGGAAGAAAAACCAGGTGAACAAAATTATCATCACTTCTTACCTAAATCTAAGAAGCGAAGACCAACAAAAGCTTTCTCGACAGGAAGTAGGTAAATGCGTTGGGGCATCGAAGGTATGCAATAGTACAGATGTAAGCTACCGCATATGGCTCTCCATCCTATACCTAACACCCCCTTGGTGGAAAAAGGGCAGGAAAAGAGAAACGAAAACGGCCATAGCTGAAATGGTTCGCTACAGTTAATTTTATTAACCCGTAATGGTGGGGCCGGAAGGGCTTAATTACAGGCTTCAGAATCGAAATCTTGAAGGAAGATTGGAACCCCAAACAACGAGTTCGAACCCCCTCGGAGGGTGGCCTGAGGCTCCTGAGACAAAAGGCATCGCTCCCCGGTTGCCTCTGGCAGTGGTCTCAGGCGATTTTCTAGAGGAGTGAATTCCACGGAACTTATTGCCATTGAGGACCGCCGGGACAAGGAAAGTCGGTCCCATTTTAAATTCCACCTGAAAAGAGGATCCACTTTGCCGCTCATCCTCCTCATAAAATAGACTGACTTCCATTTTCGATCGTGCCCTCTACTTTAACGCTTTGTGAAGACCTATACCCTTAAAGAACGCTATAAAAAATGCTTAATATTCTTATTAATATTTCGGTCAGTTCATCATCATTTTTACTCTCCATTCTACCATTATTCATTATATTTATCCCATTTTAGGCCCAACCTAACGTTCGTAGCTCGGAATTTAATGAGAGTGGACTGAACACCTCAGGGCAGGCAAGCTTGCAATAGGTAGACCGGAAAAAGTAGGGGAATATAAATCAATCCACCTCCACAGAAACTCGAGAAATTGGGGGGGGGGGGGGAAGCGAAATCTGAATACAGATAAAACCGCATTCAAAAAATACCTCCTGAAAATTCTTTCCAAAAATCTAACTTAATACAGGATGGAAACAAGAAGTGAAGCCAGTTTTTTACAAATCATTTTAAATTTGTTTATATATCATTAATTAATTGCTTTCTTGAAGGTTCTTTCTTTCAGGTGTCACGTGAAAGTGACTCCTCAGGTCCGTCAGAAATGTTCGCTAGAAGACGTCGGAGAGGTCTCTTTCTGCGATTTAGAGAGAAGAAGTAAAGACCAAGTGTGTGATTTCGCGCCTTCTGAACTTATACAATGAAACCCTCCCCCCCAGAAATTGCCTTCAAAAGTCGGTCGACCCCGCATAACTACCGTCCGAGAAGACATAGCTATTAGGCGCTTTTCTATGAAGGATACCTTTGAGATTGCAGCAGGAATTTTTCAAAAAAAAGACAAATGATAGCAAAAAAGTGAGCCGTTTTATAGTGTCCCGTCGCATCAACGTCTCTGGTTTAAAAGCTCTTTCCCAGCAACCAAACCAATCATTAGTAAGAAGAACGAGAAAACGAGACTCGAATAGGCTGAGGTTCATGTTGTTTGGAGGGATAAAGATTGGAAGATAGTTAATTTCAGGGACGAAAAGTAAATTTAATTTAGTTGGATCTGATGATAGACGCTTTGTTAGACGCACTGCAGGTAACCGACTTAATCCTAAATGTGTTAAAAAGTCTTCCCAACATGGAGGAAGCAGCGTCTTGGTAAGGAAATGTTTTCATCTGAAAGAGTTGGTCCGCTAGTGCAAATAATTGGAACGGTAAATGCGAATGTGTACCTAAAACTCGTACAACATGTTATGCCTTCATTCCGAGCATCTCTGAACCAACCAGCAGTATTTATGAAGGACAACGCGCCATGTATTACTGCAAAGCGAGTAAAATACTATTTCGAACAAAAAGATATTGAAGTAATGAAGTGGCCTGCTCAGATCCTGGGTCTAAACCCAATTGAGAACCTCTGGAGGATCATTGGAGACAAAGTTCGAGACCAGAAGCCTTCAACTGCGACGGATTTATGGACGAAAATGAAGCATGAATGGAACAAAATAACATCAGAATTTTGCAAGCAACTGCTGAAGCCCTGTGGTTATCGCTGCCCCGCAATAATAAAAAACAAAGGATTCAACACCTTATACTAAGAGTTTCAAGTTTGATCGTTGACAAATCTCTTTGTTTCTAGTGTATTTTATTGCTAAGTAATTCTGTGTATGATCGTTCTCTTATTTTGAACGTGCCAATATTTTATTTTGTTAGTTTATTTAGTATAATTTCTTGAATATACGATTGCATCATATGAAATCTCCATAAGATATATTAAATGTATGCCTTTATGTACCATGAAAATTTCATTTACATATTCATCATATTTTAATGAAGGAAAATCAATCTATTATTTTGATCGGTCATGTAGCTAAAAGACATCTGCTCTCCAGCCCCACCAAAAAGATGAGAGTCGAAAGAGCAAAGCTTCTCCCCCAACAATTTCTTGATTACTCTCAACCTTTAGTTCTCGGACAAATGAGAAGTTGTTCACTGTCAAGGCTGCCCACAATACATAGAATGGTCGTGTTTGGGCACAAAATAAAAATGAGATTCCACTTGAACAGCGGACATCTTTCAACAGAAAGAAGTCAGCTTGGGTGATGGTGTGGGCGGGCGAAACATCAATGGGTCAAAAAACACATCTTATCTTCATTGATGATCGCCTAAAGATCAATCAACATATTTATTTGAAGATTTTGAAGGAGAAAGTCATCCCCTGGCTAGATGCTACCATAGGCAATGCCAGCATAACCCTTCAATATGATTAATCAACCTCACATACGGTTCACGATTGGTGCCAGACAAATTTTAAGATTTTTTAGTCAAAGGAACGTTGGCCTCTAATTTCGTCAGATGTTAACCCCATGGAATTTAAAGTGTCGTCGATGCTTGAGAAAAAAAGGACTTTACCAAATCTTTTCAAATTGTCAAAGTTCAGAAGTGGAAACTCTAAATATGCTGGGATAAAAAATCAAGCTAAACCCAGCGTGCCACATTCTCTAACAAATTAGCTCAGGCTATTAGCATTCCTGGTTAATAGCCCTCGAAGAAATGTCTCCGAGCGGCCTACAACCACCTATTGAGGATCTTCTCCTCTTAGAAGGACTCCGCAGTCTTTCTTAGTAGACTTGGATGGTATATTCCTAAAATATAATTGCCGTAGAATCCAGGCTAATTGTGAAGAGCTGAGGGGAATTGTCTTATTTGGTCCCGAATAGCAGTTTGTCTTCAGGAGGCTATGTTGGGTACGTCCCCCCGCTCACTCTACCAGGGTATAAGTGTTCTGCCTTCCCCTTTAAATACCTTATTACAGGCGATGGCAGTGCAGTTCCACCTGAACCGGAGTTACTTTGCCGTTGGTGTCTCTATTCCACCGTCAGTTGACATGGTGGAACGATTGGAAACGCACTTTCTCCTTTTGGGGACTTGGACTTTTGGCACGTGCTCTGAAAAGACGACACGATCAATCGCATGGTCACGGTCCAAGTGGACCTGATCAAAGGGCTGAAGATTAGTCTCCTTAATGTGGGGGAATTCGCTGTGGCAGAAGCGATTCATTTTCTTGCCTTGATCTCTCATGGTGCTCTCTAGATGCAACCCTGATTTTAGGTGGTAGGTGGTCGACGACCTTTATAACATCGATCACATATACCCATTTGAATATCCTTTGCCTGGTTATTGCCAACTAAGAAACCACCATGGCAGTGATAAGATCAGGCAAAGTGCCCCGAATTTGAGGAAACGACTGAATTCCATATATAGTATGGGGCGTTTAGTTAGGGTGATGAGGCCTTTGAGTTCTTCCCCGGTGCCTTTGTAGATAGAAGGGTGTAGAAGAGGGGGCGAAGAAGAAATAAAGAACGAAGGTAGTGTGAGTCGAGTTGCGAACGGCTTCTTGCGTCGCCAGATTGCCGTTAGCGAACAGCGAATCGACTGCACCATCCTGAGTCTCAAAATAGACTCATTAAAGCGAAGCTTTTAAACTACTCGCTTTTACTTCTCGGCACGCTACACCTTCATCGCCGTTGGCATGAGTACTATTCATATATCCTCTGGCCATTTTCACGCGATCCGCTCCCATATTGGTCGGCTAAAAAATGTAAGACTGCACTCATAGAGAAGTGATATACCGAGAAGCACTACAAAAGCCATCCGAACGATTGAACCATGTAAGAATTTCGTTGGGTGATGGCGAGATTCCCTTTCGTTGCTAAGCAGGCACCACGTTCTCCTTGGTGAGCATACGTGTCTTCACTCAATGTGACATGTCCTCTGCAGAGGCTCTTTAAGTGCGCAAGAAGATTCATGGAACTTTCACAGGACCCCCTCCCCCTACCCGTCTTCCAGGAAGACAGGACCAACATCTGGGACCCTACGTCTGTAGAGGAATCCTTCGCGACCATTTTCTCCGCATTCTCAAGCTGGCATGCTGATCAGCCAGCATTCAAAACACGTGATGTAGGCACTAAATGCCACCAAGTAGACTTTACCTCCAGAGGCGGAGGTGAGTCATTCAAAGACATGTTTCACTAACCGAGTTGCGTTCCATTCTCACCTTGTATGAGGATACCGAACCTGGTCCGAACTATGTCCCGTATGCTATTTTTCGACACCTAAGTGAGCGAGGCCTGGAATTTTTGTTAGTTTTGATCAATACGATCTGGAAGAAGGGTATCTTCTCAGATTCCTGGCAAATGGCTATCGTGTATGCTTTTCAAGAGCAGGAGAGACATCATTCTACCCAGGCGTAGTATCGCCCAATTTCTCTCTTTATCTAATTTCCTGCGTGTAAAAAATATGGAGAAAATAGTTAATGTTAAGATAGCTTACTTTCTAGACAGCGGAGATCAACTCCCTCCTGATGCACAGTGACGCTTTAGCAGTTCAATTTCACTAGGATGATCTGCTCTGGCCAGAGAGTGCTTTGAAAGAGGCCTTCCTTGATAGGCAGCACATCGTCACTGCATTTTAAGATCTTTATAAGGTTTATGATACCGCGCGGTGAAATGACATAATAGAAACACTCCATACTATGGGAGCGATTGGACTCGACCCATCACCATGGAAGAGTACATTCGCAGGATTAGGGGCTCCTGTACCTATACCATATATATTCTCAGCTCTGTGTAGTTCAGGACTTTGGGTGTTGATATGGTTACTTTTATAATGTTCTATCGCTCCTTTATTCGTTCCAGTCTTGAATAACAGATACGAATTCTACAGATCCGCAGCCCAGCGTTTATTGTGGAAAGTGAACTCGATACACCACAACAAACTCTGTTTGGCGACCGTTGGCTTCCGCACGTCCCCAGCATAGATCATCCTTTTCGATGGTTGAGATAAGACACTTTATTTACCCCGTGCACCATGCATTATGTATTTATACTCGCGGCTTCAACGTTTTTCCTAGTCGAAATCGGCTATCATTTCGTCCGTAAGCCCATCTCGGTGGTGACAATGCCAACGTGAGTCGCCATTCACACCGTAAGCCTTTTGAGTTAAGGCTTTAGGGTGGCGTTGGATTTGCACAAGACGCCACCCTGGAGTGTACCACCTTTCAATGTTTGTTGCCACGCCTCTGCTGCTAAAGCTACTACATCACCGGGAGTACTGCAGTCTTACTTATTGGAACGTATTTTGTCTCATACTTGGCTCGTGCCAGTGCACACAGATGACTCAAAACCCGAAAATAGTGTTGGCTTCCATGCCCTTTTCTTGTTGTTTGAAGCTTACGGACTCTTTCAGCCGTTGCATCTATCTATCTCCATGACTGAGTTGATTGCAATATGCCGATCAGTACACTACATTACATATCCTGACCTGTTTGTTGACTGAATTGTGATTTATAGCTACTCACAGAACGCGTTGAGTTCCCTTAAGGATTGCAATCTCTACATTCTCTGAATTGCAGTATTCGTGACGCCACGGTTGCTGTGAGCCTGGAGGGTCTCCAGATTGTCTTCTGTTGGGTTCCTGTAAATCTTGAAGTTACGGAGAATGAGCGCGCTGGCGTGCGCCCTAAACTGTCTGTACAGATTGGGAGACCAAAACAGCATTTTGATTTTATGCACTCTGACTACATGGCATGAATCATGAGAGCCCTTTGGGCGGCATGAAAATGAAGATGGAAGATGGCAGACCGAGATTTAAAGCAACGTGTCATTGCGCCCCGACTTCTTTTCCCGCCCCCCCCCCCCTCCACACTGCCTCGACGATTTCATGTCAATATTTTTTTTTTTTCAACAAGATTGGGTTGTGCCAAAGAGGCAGAGTTATTCACATTTTATAGTTGAATATGTCCTAGTCTGGCGGAGCTCCGTGCGCGGCACCTGTCTCTGTACTACGACAAGCGGGGTCATTAACACTGTAGTTCCAAGATGTATGACGGAACTCCTGCACGCCACAACTAATGTAATTGAGTTATTGGAGCAGACGGGCTTCTTCCTCCATAATACATATATAGTTGCTTAAACTGTTGCTTATATGCTCAGGCCTCTGAAGGAGCGGGCTTACCTCTGGCACTTAATTGTGCCTTTTCTTTCTATTTTTTGTTGGTGTTTAGGGCCGTTGTCCTTTTGGATTTAGTTTATTGCTCTTTTTGGTTTGGGGTTTATGTTTGTTGATTTTTTGCTTCATTTTTAACGTAGCCTAAAAATCAGCTTAGAAAAACAATTTTCGGCAGTTATGACTTTGTTAAGGGCGTTAGATGCGCAACATTAAAAAAATCACTAAGGCTAATGTCATTTAAATGAGCTTCTGCTTGAAAGTGTGCGAACTAGCTTGTTTTGAGAATACGCATAAATTAAATTGGACCTGTGAAAGTAGTGGAAATAAACGAGTCGAAAAGAAAATACCACTGAGGCTGAGTCGTCAAAGGGCAGTGGATTTTTAGAAATGTGGAACGTGTTAGTGATGGCAAATGTTTCTTAGCACCCGTTGGAAACCGCGATTTTGAAATACACACTAGATAATTTTAGACAAAAAAAAATCAAAAAAATCTTGGCACCACGGCCATTTCGGATTCCTGAAAGGGGTATACAAATTTGGACAAACAAGACGCTCAACTTCTTTCCGTGAACTTTAAAGACGCAGTGACAGGTATACACAGTAATGGCGTTGGGGGCCTCTTGTGAAATATTAAATGATCATTGCACTTATCTAGGAGATGAAGACACATTTCACCGGCAACCTCGTAGCATACATGTGGTGCACTTAACATAACAAAAAATAAAATCAGCACAACATTTTGCAAGCTATCACAAAAATCCATTACGCATTTCACAGTTAAATGTAGGTGCATCACCTATTTTTCAACGTTATTCATAAGATTCGCGGTGATGGTCCCGTTGGTATTTGTCTAGTAGGGAGACCTATAATTGAATTAAAATATAGGTTACCAGTGATAATATGTTCAACAAAGGGCCTTTTATTTACCCATGTACAAGGGTTTTTGTGTAGCCAGGAAAGATTGCAGGTGAGCTGCCTATACGTTTTGCTTGACTGAGGATTTGGGAGGGAGGGGGAGGCTGGTCACGATATAAGAGTTTCTTTTGGTAGCGCGTATACTTTCCCCAGCGATGCGAGAAAAGTGTTCGAATCTCGACGCACCCTCCGATCATTCTTTCTTTATTTTTCATTCTCCATCTTCCTACACTCCTCCAATCAACAATGGTGCCTAGACCCTGGATCGATTGGATGACTTTTTCAAAAATCATTCGGTTTGAGTATAATACGTTTAGCTTCTAGGAAGAGGGGTTGTATGGCGTGGCGAGATTGCAAGCGAGTGGCCTATAAGCTCTGCAGCTTGAGTGTATCTTTGGGAAGAGGGTAGGGTCACCATGGCAAAGTCTACTAAGTCACGCGTACACTGGTCCCAGCGACGTGGGAAAGATGTTCGCAATTTGCAGCACACTGGGTAGTTAGTAATTTTCCCATCCTCTTTCTTCCTACACATCTCAATTTACACTTGCTACCCTTTTTGTGTATTTTTTTTTATTTTACAAACGCAGCGGCGGAAAACGTATTTCACCTCAAGAAGGTTAGGAATTTAAGTAAGGAATAGATAGTTTTGTAGGCTATGGGATTGAGCAAAGAGTGATTAGTTTTATATTTTCTATTAAAATGGTTCGTGCTGCCCGGTTGTATAATTCCAAATTCGTCAGATTCCTTGCCAGGGCGACGTTTTTTTATATTTTTTTCTGGTGCTTTTTTCTCACGGTCATATCCTGTAAGATCTCTGTTATCCTGTTTCTCTGTATCATTTGGTACATATTTCATTTATCAGATATAATAAGCCCGAACGTGGTAGATGCTTGCTACTTTGCACACCAACCACACCTAGGGGATAGTTTGCGGTCGACCAAATGAAGGGATGCGTTCATCTCGCAGATATTATTATGTAATTAATTGGTATTTTATTTACCCTAGATAGCGGACAAGAATTAATCACATAATAAATTTTGAGATGAAAATTGAATAATGAACTTAGGCATAATGAGCCAGAGAATCGAGAGTTAACGCGTTGCAAAATTAGAAGGAATGGAAGAATGAACGATAACGAAAATATAATGTATTTCAGAATTAACAAATGAAAACAGAGTGGATTGAATATAACTTTAGACAAAATGGTATACACGAGTGATGGTTTAATGGATATTAATAGGACGTTGAATAGGAAGTTAAATATGATGTTAAATAAAATAGGATCACAATACGATATTAAATTAGATGTAAAAAGTAGTGTTACTTATAGTGGAATATATAATAGTGGATAACAATGATATATAAATTAGGATGTAGGATAATAGTATGTTAGCTATCACAATGGTAATAGTAAATGGGGGTCTGAAATGAATTAAAAATACCTATATAATAAAGTTCTCACGCTTGAGATGAATTTATTAACCAGATTGAGGACCTCATTTGCACAAAGCTTGCGATCCTAGCCATACGAGCACAATGAGTCAGAGTTAAGACGATTGGGATTTATTTTAAACAATGCGGTTCTCGAGGGATTTGTTATATAGGGGAATTCTAATTTGTTTTATAATTATATACATATATTAGATTTACAAATACAGATACCAGTTACAAATTATTTCAATTACATTTGGAGTAGTGCAGATTTATATGATAACAATTTATTTTATTATTTTGAGTAATACAGAAATCATTATATACACGTATATTATTTTGTTTATTTTTGGAATACTACAGATTAATAAGAATCAGGCAGTGCTACACATAATCAAAATATATCATCCTGCGGGCACAGTTTCTTTGGAGATGCGAACGAAAATGGTTTATTTAGGAGAAATGTGAAACTTGGGCCATTGATCCCGTTAGTTCAGTAGTAGAGGGCTGGTCTAGATAACCAGAGGTCTGAGGTTAGATTCCTTTCCGGGACGACGGGTTTTCTTTTAGTGGCTTTTCTTGGTCTCATCTCCTGTTTCTCTGTATCATTTGGCACACATTTACTTCATCGGGCAGTATAATCTTGAACGTGGTAGATGCTTCCTAGTTTGCACGCCAACCAGAACTGGCCGATAGTTTTGGGTCCGCATTAAAAAGGGATGCGTTCATCTTTCAACCCTTGAAAGGGTTGAAATAAATGCCACTTGTCAGCGTTTTCCTCACTTTTCGCTTTCTGAAAAGACTCTTTGAAAAGGCTAAAAAGCTGCAGCGCAAGCCCAACCAAGCACCCATCTCATCACGTTAGACATTACCAAATCACATATATATATATATATATATATATATATATATATATATATATATATATATATATATATATATATATATATATATATATACAGTAGTGTGCAAATTAGTTCGGACAGTGGGAAAATAATACAAGTATTTGATAATTGTTGTTTATATTTGTAAAGAATACGTCAATGATAAGATAAATGGTACATTTAATATGAAATATGACTGCCCTTTGCTTTTATAACCTGCTTCACTCGCTCAAATTTCTGCCAGTTCTTCGTTATGGTACTAGGCATTGATACCAGCACAAATCATCTTCTGCATCGTCGAGCAGTCGGTTTTCTCGATTCTACGTTTAATTATAGCCCATAGATTCTCGATGGGGTTTAAGTCAGGAGAATTCCCAGCCAATCTATAACGGGAAGTCCACTTTTTTCGAAGAATGTGCGCATTATTTGGGATGAATGGCACAGAGCCAGATCCTGCTGGAAAATGCCGTATCCATCAGGAAAGTCTTTCTGCATCGGGGGAAGCAAGTGAGTCTGCAGGATTGTCTCGTATTTAACGCTGTTCATCATACCCTCAATAGTAACAAGCCGCTCTAGGCTTTTAGCGCTAAAACAACCCCAAAACATCTTCTTAGGTCGGTATTTTGGCGCCTGTTGAATGTGTCCTGGCTCAAGTGATTGATCTTTGCTTCGTCTTACTACCATTGACCTATGCCCATATACTTCAAAATGTGATTCTTCTGAAAACATAACTTTCTTCTAGTCAGCTGCCTTCCATCCAGCATACTTGCGTACCCAACGAAGACGTTTTGTCTTCATAGCAGAAGTCAATAAGTGTTTACGTACCAGTTTTCTAAAAAATCTGCCAACTTCAATGAGCATTCGCCAGACGGTTGAAGAAGACAAATTTACACCAACTAGAGACAAATCTCTCTAGAGGTCTTTACTGGTTTTCTTGGGATCCTTCACACTATTTCTGATGAGAGCCTTGTCATCGTAAAATGTTGTCTTTCGTTTTCTTCCACATTTAACTCGTCGCAGTGTTGAATGTTCACCAGTTTCTTCCGCTCTTTTCACAATGTCACCAACAGTTAGTTGACTTTGCTACTTTCATTTCCTCAGCATGTTTTCTAAGAGTTATAGTACTAGCACGCTTCTTGGGTGTGGTATCCATAATAAATAAAGAGTCTAATAATGATTGGAAGGGGAATATTCCGGCAGAGCCAAGTATACCACGGAGCACGCTCCCAGCAATAATCATCCACGACAAGCTCTGGTGTCGCACTGTCTAGCTTAGTGTAGCTAGGGAACCAGAAAATAGTTGCCAGATGTTACCAGTACACTATTCTGCACGGAAAACAAAAAAACTTCATTAGTGTTGCCAAAAATTAAGACATTATGAAATAGTGCAAAAATTTGGTACTGTCAGAACTAATTTGCAAACTACAGTATATGTATATATATATATATATATATATATATATATATATATATATATATATATATATATATATATATATATATATATATATATATATATATACTTTCATGCAATATATATATATATATATATATATATATATATATATATATATATATATATATATATATATATATATACGAGGGGCGGTAAATAAGTTTTACAATTCTGATATAAGGAAAATTCTTTTATTATTTTTCAATATAACTACCCTCGACTTCAATGCACTTGCGCCACTTGTCCCTGAGGCTTCGAATTCCCGACAACCAGAAATCTCCCGACTGCTGTTCATTACACTCCTGGACGGCGAGCTGGACATCTTTATCATCCCCAAACCGGCGTCCACGCAGTGCAGCCTTGAGCTGGCGGAATAAAAGGTAGTCGCTAGGGGCCAGAGGATGGTTGAGCTCCTCGAATCCGCACTCGCGCAGGGCAGCTTATGCAACTCTGGCCTTGTGGACTTTGACGACGTTGAAGTTGATCATGGGGCGTGAGGTTTTTAGGGACCCAACGGGCAGAGACCTTGGTCATGGCCAAATTGTCGTGGATGATGTTGATAACACTTCCATGTGATATTCCAAGTTCTTGCTCGATTTCTTCGACCATCACAGGTCGATTTTCGAGGATCATCCTCTCCACATGGGCACATTGTTCTCGTTGGTCACGTCTGACGAGCGTCTTGGACAGGGGTCATCTTCAAGGACTCACGACCATGGCGGAACTCCCTATTCCAGCGAGCAATGGTTGTTGCATAGAAAGGGGCGGTGTCGGTGTACACTGCAGCCATGCGTTCATGGATCTCTTTTGCATTCTTGCCTTCCTTGGTCAAAAATTTGATCACTGCGCGGTGCTCAACCTTCTCCATTGTTGAAAAATTTGTGACTGGCGATCTGCAATCAGCTACTACTTCTTAAATAGACGAGGCAGGAGCGTGCGGCTGCAGGTCCTGACTTGTCATAACTTATCCTAACACCCGCACAAACAGCCATCCCCCTTCCTCTGTTTTGCCCTACCGTTTCGCAAAACTTATTGACCGCCCCTCGTATATATAAAACTCCGGTTTCTTGTCTCATTTGCTCCTTCGCGTCCAATTCTTCTTATACTATATATATATATATATATATATATATATATATATATATATATATATATATATATATATATATATATATATATATATATATATATTAAAATGCGTTTCAATATTGTAACTGCCAATACTCCCAAATTTTGCAAGCATCCGCTCTCTCACTCCTGACCTCGCTTCCATCCAACAAGTTTCAAAGTTTCATTTATAAATTGTTCCAACATCAGGTTTTCAAATTCATCTCATAACGTGTGAGTACTGTATTTATATATATTCATTTGTTACAGACCCCATTTTACGTATTACCAATTGTGATTCTTATAATTATCTTTTGCATATCCTTTAAATATCCTTTTGATATCCTTTAAATCTCATTCCAAAATCCACATTTAATCCTTCATATATCTCACATCACTCCCTCGTTCAAAACCAATTTTATATCTTGTATTATATCTCATCCACTATTATCTCTTTATGTCATTCTCTTTTAATTCTTAAGTTCAATTTATTTTTTGTATATCTTTGTATTTGATCCCTCGTGTGTCACTTCAGGCTGTTCCGTTATTAAACATTTTTTCAAACAAAGATTTGTGTGTGCCGGGAATTATACATAAAGATTCACCCCCCAAAAAACGGGCCCCAACTTTCGATAGGCTTCATTTCTTAATTTTCTGCAAGGATTGAATGAAACTTTGGTGATGACTAGTTTATTGCGTTTAAAAACATCATATCAAAACATGAGAATCTTTAGACTTTTCTTCTTTATTCTAGAGCACGTGTTTGAAATGATGACCTACATTTAGCTATGTGCATTTCTTGAGGCGCAGCACAAAGTTGTCCATGACGTCCTTATAAACCGACCGACTAATGGCACCAACCAAAGCATCCAATTTAAAAAGACATATAGAGCGTTTCCACCCTAGAATTTTAGAAATAGTCAATGGGAAGGATAGGAGTAGTAGCACAAATATTTCATGCCAAACACCAACTACATCAAATTCACCTCAAGAGAAATCCATTGGTGAACAAACATTCCTTACAAATATTCTTCACTACCGACAAGATTACCATAACAATGACTGCAGAAAAGTTTAAGAAATATCTTATCGAACTAGTAGTTAAAAATGGTCTTGCATTAACATATTTTCAAAACCAGCCTCTCAAGGACTAAATGGAGAAATTGTTAAGAAACTCGAACCTTCTTACAAAGGCAAAGTATAAGGAAACTTGTGCTTGATGAAGCTATGGATAAAAAGGAAGAGATACAAAAACGCTTAAGGGGCGGTTCATGTTCCTTAAAATGGATGTTAAAACTCGCCACAGAGTTAACTATTTTGCAATTAATACCAGATTTGTTGATGAAAACAATGGAATAGTATTCAGGACACTATCAGTCAAGGACACTAAAGCGCATCACGACAGCAATTTTCTTCAAAAATTTGTAGTAGATGTTCTGAATGACTTTCAAATAAAGAAAGACCAAATTCTCTGTATTGTAACTGATAATGTTTCGAATAGGATCAAGACCATAAAAAAGACTAATGGAACTCAAGATAACGCAAGAAATGAAGAGGAAATACCTGCATTAGATCCCGAAGTGCTAGAAATAGAACATCAAGATGAATCTTTAGATGATGTTGCTGAGGAAGTTTCTAAGTTCTGCCTTATCAAACATATGCGTTGTGCTGTCCATACTTTGCAACTAGCAATAAGGGATGGCTTAAAAGTGCCCCATACAGCAACCTTGATAGGTAAGTTGAGACAAGTAGCTATCACAGCTAGAACTCCGAAAATTGACACATTCCTCCAGAGACAAGCAGATAAAGTAGCTATTGTAGATCAAGCGACACGATGAGGCATCATACGAGTATATATGATGATTTAACGTTTGGTTGAACTGAAGCCTTTTCTAGAAGATATGGATAACTGTAAGTCTATGGCATGAGACAACAATTAGAATCTTCGCTTGCTTACCCTTATGCAGCCACCAAGAAGTTGCAAAATGAAGATTTAATACCTGGCACATTCCTATGGGAATGGAGAAATTTAATATTTCGCTTATCCCAAAGAAAAGGCCTAATTACCGAAGGAATAGTGTCTTGGATGAATAAAAGAGAGGATCAGTTACTTGAAAATGACATTTTGCTAGGTGCAATGTACTTAGATCCAATGAACTGAATCTTGTCGTCAGAAGAGCAAATCTCTAAAGCAAGAGATACCATTTCCCATAGCTGGGCAAGACTGTAATTTTTCAGGTGCGACTTTGCTGCCGGATCTGGTATGACTGCGACACTGCGACTCTATTTCCTCTCCTCTCCCCACCCCCAGTGCAACTCTGCTAAATTACAAAGTAAACTATAGCGCGATAATGGAAACCTGCTTTTATAAGGCAGAAAAACACATATTTATTATTTTTTTTTAGTTAAAACACATGCTACAACCACTCGCAGGGTAGCATCGGGAAAAGAAAGAAGTGATGAAATAAGAGATTCAGATCGGCGAAGGAAATCACTCTAATCCTTTACCGGCTTAAGTTACTAAACAATCGAGATTTTCTAAACTCATAGGGTGGCCTAATGGATTTAAAGAAAGATAAAACCATGTGAGTTTAATAGGCTATTTCAATATGATCTCTAAATTTAGAACCAAAGCCTAGTCTACGTACGATGGTCCAATTTTTACTTATATTGTTTAATTTTAGGCATGTTAAAGGTAGAATGCTGTTAGATTTTAATTACTTCTTAAATTTTACAGTAATTTTTTTTTAGCCACGAGAAAAGTATAAGCACATATTAAAAAACGAGAAAATAAGATTAATTCGCACGATGAACGCCACACGTTCTCGAATGTTTACACCTTAAAAGTGTATGTAATTTTACTAATTTATAATAAAATTCAGAGTGACAAACCTTTTGGGGGTACGTTTAGGTAGTTGCATGTAACGTCAGTCTCATATAATGTGAAGAATTTAATTTATCGTAAAAGGAAAGTTAAAAATCAGATAAAAATAAAGTTATCTGTTACCAACTCATATTTGACAAATTTTTTTCGGGCTTTAAAACTTGCTTAAAACAGCCGCGGCAATTTATTTTTAAAAAGTAGTCTTTGTTTCTATTCAATGTCGCGGCAAAAGTCGCAGAAAATCGGCGGTCAGACTTTTTAAAAACGTTTGCGATTATCGACTTTGCGACTTCGAAATTTATAGTGTGGCAAAGTCGCAACTCGTTGCCGCAACGCTCAGCTCTGCCATTTGCAATATTGCAATTAATGTTGAAAAGTTGCTTCCAGCAAATCCAGAACCACAAATGCATGATGAAGATACCAGAAGTGTTGAAACTCAATCTCATCCTCTTCTAATGATGAATTAGGTTTTGAAAACTATCTAGATAAGATTAAATGATCAAAAGCAAAGCGATTCCGTTTAGATGTAAAGGTTCAACCTGCAGATATAAAACTAATGAAATTTAGACAAGAAGTTTCTGAAGTACTTAAACAGGTAGACCAATATGATCGTTCATATAAGAAAACATTACAAGAAGTAATGCCTGCCTCCTCAGAGGTGCTGAGACACACAGCTATGATACTAACTGCCTTCCCACCCATTCAGATCAGTGTGGAGAGATTATTTTAGGCACTGAAATTGATCAAGTCAGATTTAAGAGCTGTCATGAAAGAAGATCTTGCAGAATCAATTTTATTCCTAAGGACGAGTTATTAAGTTTATGCCTACTCAAGTTTGAGTCCTGAAAATGTTTTTTTTTATATATTTTTAAGTGATATTACCTGTTTCTATGTAATAATTAAATGTAATTTATATTTTGTCATGTAATTTAGTATTTTCATTCAGTTGAAAAAATTGAAGAGGATTTTGTTGTAGAGCAGGCCAGGATTGTTTAATAACATAAGGGTTATTTCACGTTAATTTTTTTTAGGTTTACATTTTTTAAGAAAATAAATTATTTTCATTACATTCATCCCTACAGATTTTATTCTATTATTTTTTTAATTTTTTTTTTTTTTTCAAGGAAATTTATGTTTAGTATAATTTTTGGTTGTATTTAAGTTGATTTTTCTTAAGTGAATGAACAATAAAAAAAGGCTACATGGCAGCATAGTGTTTTCTAATTAAATCTTGTGAATTTTTTGCCTACTGTTTCTATGTATTAAAGAGGTGTGATTTATATTTTTTTATGTAACTTAGTATTTTTGCACAGGCGAATAATTTAAAAAATTTGGTTGTAGATCAGGTCAAGCTTGTTTAATAACAATAATTATTTCATGTTCAAAATTTTTAATGTATACTTTTTATTAAACTTATGTTTAAATAGATTTTTCTGAAATAAACAATAAAAAGCCACGTGGCATAGTTATAACCATTAAAATCAAACTCTAAAGACTTTAGTATTAAAAGTAGCCTGATGATTCCCTTGGTCGTGATGAAATGCCATCGTGGGTAATTAAGCATTAGCATGGAAGCATATTCATATAAAATTGTTTTTACATAGAAATAAGAGTCGGAGTCGGTAGCTTAAGAAAGTGAGGAGTCGAGTCGGTTGTTTAGAGTACCGACTCCACACCCCTGATCACAATGGTAAATCAAATAACATCGCCCAAAACAACGGTGATTGACCAAACAGCTACAACAATGGAATCGTCAACTGAAACTCAACAAGGTCCAGTCAAGGTCCTATACGCCTCCCTCACACTTCCAACCTTCGATTCATCAAACCCCATCGCTTGGTTGGACGTTTGTGAGCTGATTCTCTGTCATTGAGCAATAACAGAAGAAGAAAGATAGCCTCCATCATCCCAAAGGTTTCTATAAATATCTATATTAAATTTAGGACATTTTATTCAATGGGAAAACGGTGGGAGCATAAGACGAATTGAGGGAGGCCTTCCGAAAAGAAGACCACCGCATCACCCATAGCCACTTAAACTAGAGTATAGTGAACCCCAGAAGGAAGCCCCAATAGAAAACCCAAAATTCTGTTCAAGCGCCTCTTAGCTTAGCCCTATTTAGGTAGGGTGGTCGTGAAGCGCTAAAATAAGTAGGTAACTAGGGAACCATAGGCTGCTAGGTGTTAGGGAACGTTTTCACTCTCCTTTTTTACAGATTTAGAGAGGAAGGAACGAAGAAGAAAGCGCCTAGGCGCTCTACTAGCAAAAGGATGGGGAATCATCCCCCTCTAGGAAAAGGAGGTAGCCTGGAATGCCTACGAGTACCTCTACGGACAATTGACCAGGAGTCCAAGCCGGACAAAGGAAAACTCTGCGAGACATTATTTGGACAGATAAAAGTAGCCCTTGAAATTAGTGTCCCAGGAAGGAATAGAGACACTAAAGGGAATAAGACTAACGCCCAAAATCCTGCCCCAGATAACTGCAAACAGAAGTATCATATGCAGGAAAGTCGACGTTTGGGTGGGTTCCCATGGCAAAGAATAAATGAAAAAAAAAATAAAAAAATCATGAATGTATAAAGATAAATGAAATAATTAAATTTGGCCACCACACATATGTCTTTAAAATTGTGTGTACAACAACAGATATGGTAGCAAAGATATTTTAACCAGGGCTGCTCATATTTAAAATGAAAATTGCACCAGAGAACATGGAGCGCGAGAAACATAATATTCAAATATGCTTCTGTTGCTATAAGATGGAGGACCACTTGATGCGTGACTTCACGGAGAAAGATTCAATAAGTTCTGAGTGCGAACAGAAGAACCACGAATGGAGACAGTGCAAGGAAAGTACTAAGAAATGCGTGAACTGCCATGGGCCACATAGGACTATAGCAATGGCATGACCCAAAAGAAAGGAGATAATAGAACGAAAGGAAGGAGAAGCGAGAAACGAAGAAGAAACTAGAAGAAATGCAACATACGCATGAGTGGCTAAAACAACTGTGAAGCAAATGCAGGAAGCACATACCCATGTAACTGGGCCACAAAGGGCATCAGCAGAAGTTCTAACATCCATACTCTATGCCCATGTGATGAATATTGGGAAACCGGGCACCTTCGCTACGAGACTCAATACAATGCTAGAAAAAATTCGAATAAAGAAGATGTGGTTGCCTGACAACCCCCCCTCATCTGAAATCTTAAAAATTAACGTCGCTTCAACGTCGGCACCAACGAGCAACGAGGAACATACTACTGAAGAAAACGCAATTTCAAACATGTCAATGCAAAGCAAGGAAGGAGACAAAATTGTACGCATGGAAACACAGGAAATAAAACTTAAAGTCTACATCGATGAATGCTCCCCCCTCCCGAGAGGTAAGAAACAGGAAGACATCATTAAGGCAATTATAAAGAAGGAAAATGCAAATGCGCATTCAAAAGTAAGACAGGAGAAGAAGACGAGGAAGAAGTACAAAAACTCTTAATGGAGGATAAAATTCGAATTAACCCTGGCGACTGCGTTACTCTCTGCCATTCTACATTTCAAAGTATGAAGAATGGTAGGTTTAAAGGCAACGAAGCAGAACCCAACAAGAGGTCGACCCGCCAGAAGTCCAAATAACTCTAGACGACCAAACTTAATAAAAAATGGAACCAGAAATGAGAAGAAATTTCAGCATTCTGCAAATCAACACTCAAAGATGGATCGATAAAACATCGACATTAGGAAATAACTTCAGAGAGATCGATTTAGACATAATATTACTATCCCAACAGGGAGTGAATCCAGAAGAAAAAACAATGAAATTGTTCGATTACACCGTCATAAATCCAAACCCTTGGGGCGAACATAATGACGGGGCGGCCATAGCAATAAGAAGAGGGCTGAAGTTCGAGGAAGTTAATAATTTGGATGAGGCATAATTGGCCGTAAAAATTGAAACGGAATTAATGCCAATAATAGTAGCCACGGGATACCAAGCACCAAGAAAAAATTACCTTCCCCTGCACAACCTATTTAAAATCTTTGTCACAGGTTTCCCACCATCTTTATGGGAGACCTCAATTCCAGGTATAGTGCAAATGGATACCGCTCCAGAAACAACAGAGGAGCCAACTTAGAAATGATGTTGGAAACAAACATTTTTCAAAAGAATAGTGCCAGACTTTCCAACATATGTCACAGGCAATGCAGCTACAAATCCAGACGACGTGCTAAGTAGCTTCAATATGCCATACAACATCCACATGCCACCGGTTACCTTTGCATTTAATGACCATGTTGGAACACTTTTGCTCATGAAAAAGGATTACAAGATAGCAAACTGGGCAGGTTACACACAAGATCTTAGTAACTTCGTCCCAAAGGATCTCACTGACGCCAACCTGGAAGATATTGATGAGGTGAACTCAAGATTAACAAGAACGATCATTGAGGCGGACGAAATATATATACCAAAGACAAGATACCGTTCTCTTCCACACCCTCAATGGACAGAGGAAATGAAGAGAAAGAATAGGCAACTAAAAGGATTACTAGACCAAATAATTCTCCATTGACCAAATAGAGAGCGATACGAAAAAATCAGAAGACGGAGAGAAGAACTAAGACATCTCAAAGAACAGCAAAGCCACATATGGGATAGCCTAATAGAGAAAATAGACGAAGAAAGAAGACCAAAAAATAATTGGAGACTAATAAATAGACTTAAAGGCAGACTCCGAGAGAAAAAATAACAATTAAGAATGAACGGGGAGAAAAGATCCAATAAGAGAGGACCACAGGAGAACTTTTTCATAATCACTGGAAATCAGTGTTCTCCATAACACTAGAGGAGGACGAAGACTTCAATCCAGAGATAGACGAAATGGTCCACACATTCTTGCGAGAAAACATAGACAGGATCACCCAGCACCAAGTGTAGAGCGAGAAAGGGGGAAATTCTGGGTACAGGGGTCTACATAACAACGGAAGAGATCAAAGGCGTAATACAATAATTTAAGCAGAAAGCGCCATGCCCTTCAAGAATAACCAGAATTAATCTTACCAAGGCAACTAACATAATCATAAGAACATTAAAGAATATTTTTAACGCGTGCTTAAACACCGGTTACTTCCCTGATAGCTATAAACTAGCCGAAATGATATTCGTCCCAAAGCCAGGAAAACCTCCAAACCAGCTCAGCAGTTACCGGCCAATATCGCTATTGAACTTCATGGGCAAATTCTTCGAGAAAATCCTTAACAGAAGACGAATATAATATCTTGAAGAAAATGACCTTTATAATGATTATCAGTTCGGATTCAGGAGAGGCAGAGACACCACAAAGGCACTTGGCATAATAACAGAGAAATTAGCAAAGGCCAAAGCAGAGAATAACTCCACCGATTTGGTCCTGAGAGATTTAGAAAAAAGCATTCGACAAAGTCTGGGTCAGAGGAATGCAATATAAGATCTTAAATCTCCAGATGAATAGCAATCTGGAGAGAATTCTCTGCAATTATATCAAAGGCAAAAGAGCAGATGTGGAGATCAATGGTTATTCAGGACCATAATTCGAATTGGAATCTGGACTCCCGAAGGGGGGCTGTCTCAGCCCCACGCTGTATTTAATATACACCGCAAACTGCCACCACCAATAATGCCTGGTTGCCTAAAAATACAGTTCGCGGACGACAAAAACCAACTCGTCGTCACTCCGTACAGGAACATACGCTTTCAGGCAAGGACAACAGCTTTAGAAATTAGCAACATCAAAAACTACGAAAGAGACTGGAAGATAAGGACGAACAGGAGGAAATTTACAATAATCACAATCTCCAGGAACAAAACAGCAGAAATTGTAGTTGAAGATCAGAACTACAGATATCCAGTGGTGGGCAGTCCGTCAGTACCGATGACGGAAGATCCGTCAGTCTGTCACTGACGGACTTCCGTTTCGCTGACGACTGACGGAAACATTATTTGCCAAAGGTCGTTTTTTCTTTTCGGGTTCGTGATAGTTCGGGTGACGGCCGAAAATCACTTCCGTTGGCGCTTATTCCGCCAGTGTTTCAAAGTTTTCATCAGTCGTCAGTCCGCCAACGAAACGGGAGTCCGTCAGTGACGGACTGACAGACCTTCCGTCATTGGTACTGACGGACTATCCACCACTGCAGATATCATAGTGAGGGCAAAGTGCTAGGACTCAAAATAAAAAAAAAGAGGCTACAAATAACATATAACGGAGAGGAAGAACAAGGCGATTCCGATGCTTAACCTACTGTACAATCTAAGAGGGTTAGGCATGAAAAATAAAAGAAAAATATATCTTGCACGTGGAAGAGAGGAACTACTATACCCGCCAACCCCTATCAACCGTGAATCAAGGACCAAAAAATTGGAACTCCAGAGAATACAAAATAAAGCTCTCTACCTAATCACCAATACCCGTACGAGAGAGAGAAGGATACTGCAGGATCTGCACCAAGAGGCATGATTAGAAACGCTCAACATCAACACCAGGAACAGAGCGGAGAAAATATGGAGGAAGATAGACGATCTACCTCCGATATTTGCAGTGCACACGAACACCAGAGCTAGAGTCCCCTTTAACACTCGATTTCCCAGCGGCAGAGAACAGCTGAGAATTGAGGAGGTACCCATGTTTATTTAAGTAGAAAACTCAAAAATAAAGAAGGAATAAGCATAATGATAAAGATATTTACCCGACTATATAAAACCCGACGAACGAAGTAACCAACCAAGACACCAGATTGATACCCTAATAAGACGATCGAATTTAAACAACTAAAATAGGAAGAAACAACCGACTAAGAAGACAACACAGATCAAAAGTGTAAACAGAAATAATAAAAACAGAATGAACTAAAAGTTTAATAGGTGAACTATATTCAAAAGTTTAACAAAAATGATAGTGAAGTGAAAGTTAACAGTAAAACAGAAATAAAACGAACATAGTAAATTAAAAATGTAATAAGTGAACTAAGGAATTAAAAAGTTTACCAAAAATGATAGTGAAGTGAAAGTTAATAGTAAAACAAGTAAACAAAGTGAAACTAAAGCGAAAGAGCGAACAAAGTGATAACAACAAGAGTAGTGAAAAAAAACCCCCGAAAAACATACCCACAAGGAATACAAAAGGATGTCCCATGAAAGTGAAACAAAGTAAGGAAAGTAAAAACAAGTAACATAACAATACATAAACAAAGGCCAGAGCTCAGATAACTCAAAACGGCATGAATGCTACAATAAACACATGAATGAAAGATGAAGAGAATAAAGGAACAGAGAGTAGGCGGTCCTCACGTTTCTGCATGAGGAACATAGGTGCTAAAAGTGCGAGAAAGGAAGTAAGAATGATGATAAATGCATGACAGTGGTTTGGAATCCACGGTAATACCCTTGTCCTTCGGGAAAGGGTATTCCCCCCTTTCCACCTTTGACTACCGAGGTTGCTCAATCTGCCTCCTCACCAATCTGTCCTCTTTTAACTCCAAATTTTCCGTCTCCCATAGCTATAAACCCTCTTCGAAACTTGTCCCGGACTTCCCACTAAGCACTTCCCTATCGGTTCACATGAACTGAGAGTCAGAAGTTTGGGGAGTTTTTCCAGGAGCAAGTCGACCGCGGGCCTCCTCCTCTGCTATGCCCCCCCCCCCCCGATCGTGGGATGCGTACAGAGGGAAGGAGAAACTGCCAGCCGTACCTTTTCTCCCCCCACCCCCCTAAAAAAAATCATTAATTTTAGACCTGGAATTCTGGGACAAAATGCAGTTGCTATTTACTCTCGCTACCTGGTAAAGGAGGTAACGGTTTAGGAAAGTCCGAAAAACGCTTTCGCTCAGTAAAGAACTGTGAACACCGTTTTATAGAACTTTATAATACTTCAAAATGCTCATCTTTGAAATGGTTTTGAGTCAGATGCGATTCTAAAATGTGGTTCCAGCACCACAGGAGTTCGCCGCGAGAACACGAAATGTGTTAACATATTATAATTATACATCTTTCGTACCAATTTTTTTTGTTATTAAAAGTATACAAAGGTTATTTAGAGCGTTCAGACGCAGGAACTGCAACTCTTAAATGCGAACAAAGTATGCTTGCGCGCGCGTGCGTGCATTTGTGTGTGTGTGTATGCGCGCGCGCGCCACAACTTTATTACGCCGATCACTAACTTGTATTATTAATTGCAGTATAAATTAATATTTTAAGCGCTCCTGAGGGTTTTGTATCATTCTTTAATTCATACCTACAACTTCGCGTGAGCACCCACAACACAACATTAATTATGCGGTCTGCATGTTGTAGTTGCAGTTTCTCATCGCGAACTAAACCTCTTTTTTGTGTATAGGCACTACATCACTTTTCTACACGCAACGGAGTTAATTTTATATTAATATATACACGAATTTACAAAATTATTATTATTCTTATCACCGGACACTGAAATTTTCAATATCTACACTTTAAAAAAATAAGCACTGAATCTACATTAGTAAACTTACTTGCACTGGAATTTTCTTCTTTAATAAAAAAAACAACACTATTATTGCCCGTTTGTTGGTTTCCTCTTGCTCTAGTGTTGCTCGAAGTAGTTATGTGCGTAGAAATGAGATTGAATCATTCTTGCCGCCGAGTCTCGCAGAGCTCGATGATTTTGGTGCTCTGTGAATCCATTTATGGTTTGATCACACTCCTTGTCCGATGTAGAAGGGTCACCATTATGGGGGTGAAAAGGATCTTACTCTTTTGTAGATTCCCCTTGCGCCGGTAACCTCTCCATTCCATTGAAACGTCTTTAGGGGCGTGGTGCGTGGGCAGGCTTAATTTACGGACTTTTGAGACTCGCCAACTAAGAACGCGACTGTCCTGGGATCTCAGTTGATCTGCAAAGATTTAATATATCTTTTCCCTGCGAGTGACCAAATAAAATGAGGGCTTAAACACCTCATTGCTCCCGTCCACCGCCCTGCGTGGGAACCTGCTCGGATGACTGCCCTTCATTAATTTCGTCTTAACTATGTCAGCCACTTGGACTGGCATAATTAAGGGCTTGCGTGGAAAACCCGTTTGAGGACTAGCCCACAGCCGAAGCGCCAGTCAGAAATTTTCTCGAATCTGGGGCAAAACTTCGAGTCCCGGGCAGAGGAGAGATCTTCATCGCCCGGGGAACCCAGCCAGAATCATAGAGGGAAGTACACCCGTCTCTATGTAGTTGGATGCAGTTTTGGCGTACGGACCCGTGAGGGGGTGGCAAAAACAAAGCGGTCGTTGATTCGGCCGCTATGCATCAAGTCCACCAAGCTCAACCCTCTGAGGTCCCCACTCGAAACTCACCTCCCATCCATCATCACCCATCATGCCGGCACCACCCGAGCGGGGGATCAACAGGAAATTGGACGGGAGCGCTTTTCTCACATCGACGTTCCAATCACACGCTCGACTCTACCTCCTTTACCACTTCTGACATCACTTTTCTCACCCATAACATATTAACTACACATTTCTTACAGAGAGGAAGAAAAAACAAGAAAGAAGAGAGAAGACGCCTGCGACGATGGAGGCCCTCCCTAAGAGGGTCCCCCTACGGACCATACCAGGCAAAAAGGCACCGGAGAAAAAGACGGTATGCTAATCCCTATTCGCGAACCTAAGGATTGCACTTATCAAATTGATTGAGATCCCAAACGGATTCATCGCGAATATGCGGAGAGAACAAAGATGTAGACCGGCTCCTATCCGAAGAAGGAGCCGAAGTCCTAAAGACACTGGACATGGGAGCCAAGACATCACCAGCAATCTCGGCCAACAGAAGTATTATCTGCCGAAAAGTAGAGAGCTGGGTAGGGGAAAACTTCCCGCTGACATCAAGAACGAAATTGAGACGAGCCACACATGGGCAAAAGTCAGGGAAGTGATCAAATTCCTTGACCACACCTATGTCTTCAAGGTGACGTTTCAGACCACCGAAATGGCCTACAAGGTGGCGACGAAGGGACTCCTCGTTTTTAACATGAGGATCCCAGGCTGTAATATCGAACAGGAGAAATATCACAGCATCCAGATGTCAATTGTCCACAAAAAGGAACGACATGGTGAAGCAAATGCGCCACAGAGGGTCATAGATACGACTCGTGTAAGAGCACAGAAAAAAAGTGCATGAACTGTAAGGGGCCCTATCGAACGATGGCCCTTAACTGCCCCAAAAGGAAGGAAATAATAAAAAAAATGGAAGAAGAGGATAGGAAGAAAAAATCGACCACCTACGCGAGCAATGTGAAGAAAAGTGAAGGGATGGCCTCAGCAATGGCAACCCCCTCACAGATGGTCTTCATAAATGACCTAAGTGCCAAAATATTAATTTGCATTACACATGCAAACGTGGCAAATGCGGTTAAACCTGGATAATACAACCAGGTTCTAAACGCACTTCTTAAAGCCAACAACTTACCATCCATCATGGTGCCCGCTGATTCCGAATGCTCTAAGGCATTCAAGGATAGCGTGATTAGAAATAACCAAGAGAAAGCCACCGGACTGAAAGAGGTAATTGAATCTCCCTATCGGAGGAATCCGAAGAGGAAGACGATGAAGTAGACGATGATAAAGAAGAAGAGGAAACCACATCTTCGGGTAGTGACGAGGGCCCATGCACTCCCACTAGAGCGAGGAAGTGTAAATCAAAAACTCCTAGTCCTCCCCCTAAGAGCGAAAAACCTGGGCACGCCAAACCTGCCCCACAGGCTAAAAAGAACAAGAAGACCAAGAAAAAACACAGATAAATACATCTCACCATGTAACGGAACGCACTAAAAATTCTGGAAGTCAACACCAATGCCTGGACGGCGAAAAAAACTCTCTACAGAAATTTGTTCATGGAAACTGATGCAGATATCATCTTAATTTCTGAGCATGGAATTGACACTCGTAGCTCCGAAATGAAGATCTGGAACTACGACGTGTTAATCACAAATTACTCTCAAGAGCGGTACGACGGTGCCGCCATCGCCATCAAAAGGGATCAAGTACAAGCCAGTTAGAAACCTCGAAGAATGCTATCTTGCAATAGAGGTCGAGCTCGATATAGGTAAGCTGGTCATCGCCACTGGGTACCAACCGCCGAGACGAGGATATTTGCCTATTCATTCTCTCTCCGGCCTATTTGGCAGAAGAGCCCCCACCATATTAATGGGGGATCTTAATGCCAGATGTCGGAAATCCCGGTACTGGTCCTTCAATGGAACTGGAAAATAAGAATTGGACGCGAATGAGCAAATGAGACAAGAAACCGGAGTTTTTTTAAAGGCAAGAGAGAGGGACATTAGAAGAATCCAGAATCAAAGGGAGCAGAGGGCGGCACAGTGAAGGCGATCCTTTACCGAGAAGGCGGAAATAAAGTTTTGAATTCCTGGCCGGAACTCCAACCCAGGTCTGCTGATTGCCGGTCAGATGCTTTACCGCTAAGCTACCAGGCACAGTAACTATATTTCGCAGATCCTGTAGTTGCTTTCTTTGTATGTGACATGGACAGTGAGCCTTTAAAATTGTGAGCGGGTAAGAGCATGTGGTATAAAAAATTCCTCGGAAGTTCCTAGCTTAGGGAGATACTGGGTTTGATGGGGTAACGCTTTGGGCGAAATATAGTTACTGACAACCTCTTGCTTTCTTATCTCGCTCTCTTTCTGGATCTCAAAAGAGGTATAGTACGTTCTCTCGCGAGCTTCTCGGAATATACCTCGCAATCCGCAACTTCTGTCATCACTTTGGTCGGTGCTTGTTCGTCTCGTAGTACTTCGTCAGTACATACTGCAGTTGACGCTCGTCATCTTGACTTCATCCTGCAGATGAGGAATGGTATTTGCTATGTTCCTGGTTCTTCAAACGTCGCACCGGATGCGCTTTCCCGCATTGCCGCGATTTCGGGCACGCAACCCTCTCACACTGCGCCTATCGATTATGCAACGATAGCGCTAGCCCAGGTACAAGATGAAGAGACGCAAACACTGCGTCACTCTTTTCAACTCGTCGTTCGCGAGATAGACTTGCCGGACAGTCCTTCCAGGCACATCCTGTTCGACTATTCATTACCCGACTGTCCTTGCCCTCTTATTCCTTTTGTTTACTGCCGGCACATTTTCGACCAAATTCACGGTCTCTCTCATTATGGCGTCAATGCAACATGCAAGCTCGTTGTACAACGCTTCGTGTGATTAGGTATGAATGCCGATGTGACCAAATGGACTCGCTCATGCCTGTCATGCCAGCGCGCCAAAGTCCATCGTCACACAAAAGCTCCTCTGGCCCCCTTTACTCTTCCTTCGTCACGATTTGACGCCATTTACCTCGATCTAGTAGGTCCTCTGCCTTACTCTCATGGTTGCAATTATCTTCTCACGATCCTCGATCGTAATAATCGATGGCCAGAGGCAGTTCCTATCTAGGACATCTGAGCTTCCACTGTCACTCCAGCCTTCTTCTCATCATGGGTCGCTCGTTTTCGTGTCCCCTCAACGATCATGACTAATCGGGGCAGTCAATTTGAATCCCACCAATGGGATGCACTCATGCCAGTGCTTGGCTCCTTTCGTCTAAGTACCACTAGTTACCACCCCCAAAGCAACGCCAAAGTAGAACAGTTGCACATGACCCTAAAAGCAAGCTTACGCTCCATAAACCCCAACAGCACTTGGGTGGACAAGCTACATTTAATTCTGCTGGGTATTCGTTCATCTTTGAAAGAGGACTTGAACTGCTCCTCGATGGAACTTGCGTATGATACTTAACTTTGTATTCCTGGTCAATTCTTCTCTTCTTCTGAACAAAGCTCTACCATCTCACCTCGATCCTGCTTCACATGTAAATAATTTCCTACGGATGATGGCTGAAGTTAAGCCAACCGCTTCTAGAGTGACTGCCAATTATAAAACCTTCGTGTCGAAAGAGATGACAACATGATCCCATGTTTTCGTCCGTCGCGATTTAACTCGCACTACTTTGCAACCAGTTTATGACAGACCCTTTCTCATCATCTCCAGGAAGTCGAAGTTCTTCCTACTTCAGCTTGGCACCAGGCAGAATACTGTTTCCATGCACATTCCGGTCGATTATTCATTGCCTGACTGTCCCCGTCCTCTTATTACTCATGCTTACCGTCGGCACAATTTCGACCAAATTCACGGTCTTTCACATCTTGGTATCAATGCAACACACAACCTCGTCGCACAATGTTTTGTATGGCCAAGTATGAATGCCGACGTGGCCAAATAGACTCGCTAATGCTTGGCATGTCAGCGTGACAAAGTCCATCGCCACCCGAAAAATCCTCTGGTCCCTTTTCCGCTTCCTTCGTCACGTTTTGACGCCATTTACGTCGATATGGTAGGTATCATGGTTGCAATTATCTTTTCAGCCTTTGACAAGAGGCAGTTCATATCCCGGAAATCAGAGCCTCCACCGTGACTCGAGCTTTCGTCTCAGGGTGGGTTGCTCGTTTTGATGTTCCCTCCACGATCATGGTTGACCTTGGTAGCCAATTTGAATCCCACCAATGGGGTGTACTCATTTCAGTGCTTGGCTTATTTCGCCTGCGTACCATCGCACACCACCCTTAGAGCAACGCCGCAGTGGAACGTTTACACACGACCCTCAAAGTAAGCTTACGCTCCACAGATTCCAACAACTAAACTCATGTATGGTAATTAACTTCGTCTGTCAGGTCAATTCTTTTCTTTCTTTATCTGACCAACCTCTACCTTCTCTCATCGATCTCGCTTCACACGCGAACAATTGTGTAGAGTTATGACTGAGGTTAAGACAACCGCCCATAGAGTGCCTGCCAATCACAAAACCTCGGCCGAAAGAGTTGACAACATGTCCTCATGTTTTTGCCCGTCGCGAATCAACTCATGCTTCCTTGCAACCTGTCTATGATGGTCCCCTTCTGGTTATCTCTAGGAAGACGAAGTTCTTCGTCCTTCAGGTGGCATGCTTGGTGTTTTTTTGAGACCACTTAGGATATGTGACCCTTGCTTTCTTTAAGACGAGATTACATATATAACCTGCAGTTTCATTGAATTAAATTATCCCCTCCACGTGATCAATGAAAGTTTATGCAAAGCAAAATCCACTCATTACCGTCCTAAGGATAAAGACAAATTTAGTAATACGAAGTGTCTATCCCTCCCTTTTTCTCCCCTCCTGAACGGAGTGAACTAAGTTATTTCTCCAGGCCTAACCACATTTAAATACCCTTTTTCTATCCTTAAATCTTTCCCTTCGACTAAACCCGTGGATCAGCAAAATGAAGCAGGTGTATATTTGATCCTGTGTGGCTCTACAAACTGTCCCTCATTTTCCATAGGAGAGACCGGAAGAACCTTAACAAAACGAATTTATGAACATAAGGGTGATGTCAGACGAGGCAGTACCACATCCAGTATTTTTAAATCAAATTAGCAATTTCAACCACCAAATTGACTATTCAAAGGCACAAATCATATATAATTGTAAATATTTCAGTAAAAGAAAAATAGTAGAATCTATAGAAGTAGGAGAAATTCCCAATTTTAATTTGTCAGATGGGTAATTAAAATGCAGCCCCGATTCCCGTAATCTCATCGTAAATAGCTTAGTAAACGATCTGCGACTCGCACCCCGTGATCAATGACCTTTTCCCCCGTTTCTTGTTTGTGGTTTTTCCTTTTGTTTTTTTCTGATATGTACGATTTTGAAAACTTTTGTAACAAGTGCATTCTCAGTATACGACTGAAGAGGGTATGATAAACTACATACTGAAACTAGTCTCGTAAATTAAACTTTATATATATATATATATATATATATATATATATATATATATATATATATATATATATATATATATATATATATATATATATATATATATATATATATATATATATATATATATATATATATATATATATATATATATATATATATATATATATATATATATATATATATATAAGGGAGTTTAAACTCCCTTTTCTGTACGTTAAGGTACAAAACATCAATGGTAGTTATATCACAGAAGTATATAGAAAAAGTACGGACATGGGAAGATGCCTCAACGCGGATAGTGAATGCCCTGAAAGGTACAAAATAAGTGTAATTGGCTCATACATCCGACGAGCATACAAATGCTCCTCTACGTGGGAACATTTCCATCAAGAGATCTTATACGTAAAACAATCACTCGTGAACAACGGTTTCTCGAACAGCATGATTGAAAAACAACTCCAATCACTTTTAAATATACAATTCGAAGATACGGATAAAACGAAAAGTAACCAAGAATCAGTAAATAACATCAAACTGTATTACAGAAATCAGATGTCCTCGGCCTATAAAATAGACGAAAAAAACATCAAGGATATTGTTAACCGTAACATCAAGATTAAGAATCAAATGGACAAAATTTAACTTATTATATACTATAAAACGACAAAAGCCAATGTAGGAGAATAGCATAATGCACCCACATTTCCCCACCTCCCTTGAGGGGTGGGCCGGTTATCAAACCTTCCCTTCCGGCCCTATATCTGATGGTCTCCCGCCGGAAGAGCCCACCGATCATTTTAGCTAACCACCGCGTTCCTTCCTCGACTGGTTATCGATAGATGGGAGCCCATCTTGACTTCCAGTGGTTCCCAGAAGTTTGCAAAGGACAAAATGGAAAGATAATCAAGCCTCTATCACTCGAAGAAGGGCGCTTGATATCGAATCTACTTCCGGAGCCATGTGACCTCTCCCGAGTTTTGAGTATAAAAGATGAATTCTGGTAATCCTCAGTAGTAGTGCTTGCACAGCGTCTGGCGGTTCAGGAATTGCCATCTATCTCGGTGTAGTAGTAAATCGTCGAAACACCAAGTCTTCAGAGAGGAGATCGGTCTCAGTAAGGGAGGCTCCTTATCCCGTTCGTCTGCAAGTCAGTGCGGACCCAGGATCGTGCTCACGTTTTCAGAGCCGAAGCTACAAACAGCCTCACTCTGGTTCCGTAAGCGAGAAAACTTCATATCGGCTTTTATCCGTGACCCTACACGTCGATAGGTCACTTCGCCCCCCTTCCCTCACAGAGGCACCCAAGATTCCTTGGAGTTCACGAGCGTGGAGCCCTCTTTAACAAGAAGCTCCCGTCACCGCCTTCTTCCAGCAGAATCAGGACAGAATTGTGGGATCAGGTCGGTCCCTGGAGAACCTGCCTCATCGTCTCCACCCCTTATCTCACCACCTTTACTCACCAGCGCCACCCGAACATCAGGTTCCAAGGTAACCCTTCCCTTTCACATTCCTCAACTTCACCGCGAAGCTTACCAACATTACAAGTGTATAGCGATTTACATAGTGAATAGTTATTTACAAGCCAAGTGAGATATCTGAGATTCACTTATTGATTTATCTCTCAAAGCACATTATTTGTATATATATATATATATATATATATATATATATATATATATATATATATATATATATATTTAAGAGTCGGGAAAATCTTAAAACACCCCTCAGCCTATTCTTTGACAGCCAACAATCTCCTTATCAAAGACAACAGCTGCCAAAACTCCTAGAATCTAGTCAACCAACATAGTTTACGAGTTTATCTGCCCCAATGAAGACTGCAAGCTTTATAATATCTCAAAATATATTGCCATGACAACCACTGCCCTTTCGAGGCGTTTAACCATGCATCTGCAAAGCGGAGGGCCTAAAAATCATATGGAGAGCGCGCACAACATCAACTTAATTAGAGATATTCTATTTGAAAACACCACAATTAAAAGAAAAGAGCGATATTCCTTCCAAAGCACGTTTAGGGCTCTAAAAGGAGTGGGGGTAAGGCTGGAATGGTGTCTCTCCCACCCTCCGGCTATCTTAGGATTACTGGAAGGGTGAGGAGGCTCGGTGAAACTTTCACTGTTTAACATCTCCCACCTCTATTTCAGGAAGAAGCTGAATTACTTGTTGGAATATAACTTTGCATGGAATTTCGGCCTTCACATTCTTAATCCCTCATATATATATATATATATATATATATATATATATATATATATATATATATATATATATATATATATATATATATATATATATATATATATATATATATTCTGACTTCGTAATCAGTTTTCTGAGAATACAGTTTAATCATATCTAACTGTACTTTATTGTTTTATGATTTTAGAACCAGAAGATGGGTGATACGCCCGAAACGTTGTTGCTTAATATTAAATAAATCACACATGTGATTTATTTAGTATAATAGAACAACGTTTCAGGCGTATCACCCATCTTCTGGTTCTAAAATCATAAAACAATAAAGTACAGTTAGATATGATTAAATTGTATTCTCAGAAAACTTATTACGAAGTCAGAAATTCTGCAAAAACTAGAAGTTGAAATATTTTCATTGGGGAGGGGCGTTAAAAAAAAAAATTAAAGGCTAAAGTAATGGAATTTCATTAAACTAGAAAAATTAAGACGAATAAATATATGAATAAAACTAACATTATAAAAAGAGAATTAATATCTTATTAAGAATATAGTATGCTAAAGTAAAGGATCCATATTGTAAAAAATGACGATATAAAATACAAAAAGTTACGAAAATTAAAAAGGACTAAAACAAATTTAAACTTGCAATATTTAAAATAATCAAGTTAAAACCATGTGGATAAATCAAAAATTAAAAAAATAAAAAATAACTCAGGGATTTAAAAGGCAAGAGTATCAAAGTATCAATCTAATGTAACCTCTAATGAAACGAAAAAAACAACAAAAACAACCTAAGTAAATTATTAAAGTATAATATTGCTTATCGATGAAGTTCAGGAGAAATCACAAAATGAAGAAATTATAATGGAAGTGGCTTAAAGAAGGAAAGGATTTTGATTGGTTGGTTGTTAAATAAAAGAAAATTGGTTGGTTGTTAAATAAAAGAAAATTGGTTGGTTGTTTGATTGAGGTAATTAAAATTAAGAAATAAGAAGGGGAACAGCGGTATTATCTATGTTGTGTGTATGAGATTTTCTCCGTATTAGTAGGGATTCCAAAATTCTTAGACTATATTCATTGTTATTATGACCAATTATTTTGAAGTTATCTATGGAACATTCTGTCTTGCATTGTATACTATGATTTCTAATTACAGAAGCTTCCTTCTTAGACAATTTTTTTCCAATGTGATGGCTTATTCCCATGTGAGAACAAAACCTCTCTTTCAATGAGCGAACCGTACTACCTTTATAGGTTCCTTGCAAACAACAAGGACAAGTAAAAGCATAAAGAACATGGCTGCTCATTTCTAGAGGAAGTTTGTCTTTTGACGAGAAGAAACTTCCTATGGAAAGTGGGTTAACGAAAGTGATTTTGAAGTTGGTATGAAAGAAATATTTTTTGAGTAATTTGTTGCATTTTTTAGTGAATAATTTATTGTAAGGTCCCATTTCAGGTACTACGAATTTTTTTTCAATTTGGGGAACATCATATGAGAGAAAGGATGGAGAGTAAATTTTGGTTAGGAAATTATTGATTAATTTGTCAACCAAAGATGGGGGGTAACAATTATTTTTAAAATAAGACTTTAGAGTCTAGAATCCATTGTGCATTAGGTAATAATTTGAGGAGAGATAGTAACCTCTATATATTAGAGATTTTATTGCACTGAGTTTATGTGACAAGTCACAATGGCTGAAAAAAATTATTCCTAGGCCACTAAATAAATCACATGTGCCTCAGCCTCCTATGTGTCCTTACCTTCACCGTGAAATTGAAGATCAGACTGGTCAACAGCAACTCATATGACTATATATATATATATATATATATATATATATATATATATATATATATATATATATATATATATATATATCAGAAGCGACTCCAGGTCATCAGCGTCACTCGAGTTCATCACAGATTTCGCATAAGACACATGTATAAAAGAAGGTAAGAGACGTAATGCACACCGCAGACTTATATGTGCACTGATAATTTAACAATAAGACAGAAATATAATTTTAATATAAAAATTACTCACTTCATTTATAAATAAACTCCAGTCGTCTTGGTTTGAATGCGAACTCGTATAATATCCTATCGTGCAGCTCCTTCTTCTTGTCCAAGTCGCTCAAAAATGCTTTTCCCAAATGGCTTATTTTTTTATAGCTAGCCCTATGTCTTTCTCCATTTCTAAGGTAAGGTTAAAAAGAGAGCAACCCCAGCAAAACACAACTGATATTTACACACAGACGCACAGAATAACAGCAATCAAATAATGACAGCGACGTGCACAACAAACATTAGCCAGAGACCGATCTGACTGTCGCCTGTACTGTACTCTTAACAAGAGATGCCAGTTAGTTTTTTACACCTACCAGGCTCGTTCGTATTGGCCCGAGTTGCTGGATAATTTTTCGCTCCTTTAAGAATATTGTAGAACGGAAACCTTTCATAGATTGGAATTTAAATCCTATTATCTATAGAAATCTATTGTTTCAAGAAAATATTGAATTTTAATTACTTTTAATTTTTAACATTATAGCTAGCAACTCGGGCTGTAACTTCTGAGCCCGAGACAAGCGCGTGTGAACGATGTCGGGAGAACGTCTGGTACGAATGATATCTTTTGACACAGGGCACCTCTAAGACGACAGCCAGATGATGAACGAAAATATATAAACTGCCACCAGGCTCAATAAAAGAAGCTTCAATTATTTACTTGAAGTCAGTATTGGCAGAAATCAAATCAGCTTGCAAATACATGCTAACTTTACTAAATTTATATTCGGGCTAAGCGCGAACAGCCCGAGTGCCGGAGTCGCCACTGATATATATATATATATATATATATATATATATATATATATATATATATATATATATATATATATATATATATATATTGATCATGTACACAAAAGTTGTGACATTCATATATACGTTCTTTCTTGCAATTAGGCATCGCCTAACGTCTATGTGAGCTTCATTCATTCCCCCTTAAAACTGAGTCAGCACAAGCCCTATAACCAGTATTTATTGTCTCTTGACCTCTAACAACAATAATTCTGTTTGTCAATTCCCTTGAGAGTTTTGTGTTAGGTTCACACGACCTCGCTCCCTCCCCCCCCCCCCCCCCCCGATCTTTCTCTATCTCTCTATCCCATAGTCGTGCTCAACTTCTATAAAACAAGAGAGATTATGATCAGGAACCCAGATCAACCTTAGAAACAATCAAGGACACTTCTTCATCGTTGTGACCCGTTCTACTTCGGTGGATGGATTCACCAAGCTCCAGCCCTTCATTATAAGAACCTCAAATTCCGAAATAAAGTTATATTTGTATCAATTTGTTTATAGAAATCCAAATACGAATCTATTTGGTCGGACATCCACAAGAAGGAACAGACCCCTCTCGCTACAAGTGGTGACGCCCGGAGTGACATCAAAATTTAAAAAACATCATCATCGCCCGGAGTAACTTCAAGCAACCCACGTGACCTCGAAGGGCAAGCAAGCACAACCGACGGCAGCAAGACACATTTTTTCGAAAATGGGCGACACCGATAATTCCACTGCGGTAAGCACAATTTCCGCCATCTCCCTACCAGAGTTCCAAAGCTCTTCCCCACAATCCTGGTGTACCAAAATTGAGTTGTTATTCAATCTCGACCGCATTACCAGTGACGCCCACAAGCTAAAATCACTTATAAGGGCACTTCCCTATACGGTGATAGATGGCATTTCACCTCTCTTAAAGAATCCTGCTACCCTCGCTTACCCTTCCCTCCGCGACGCTACCCTCGCAAAATATACCCCGACCCCTGCTCAAAAAATGGGTATTGTTAGCTTGCACATCAGAACTTTCCCATCTTGCACCCGATGACCTATTGCGGAGATTACGTGACACTCTGGGAAACAATGTGAGTGATGAATTTCGTCGGAAATCCTTTGTCCGACGGCTCCCACCCCACATTCAAGAGGCCCTCGAGATTCTGGCCCCTGATACCCCTCTTGACCAACTTGCGACCGCAGCCACTCGCGCTCTCAATCGTAGTTCGCAGAAACGAGTAACGTCCATTGCCAAGGATTTCCCAACTCTCCCAGTCTTTCATTACAATTGGAAGCAGCGCTTACCCCTATAAAAGAGGAATTGGCAAATCTCTCCCGCCGAATAGCATCCTTAGAACACTTTAGGGACCCATCAAGAGGACGATCACTATTACGGAGGCACAGCTCTCCTACTCGCCCTCATACCGACTTCAATTACTCTCACAACTCCCCTACACATGAAAACGGTATTTGTTGGTATCACAGGAATTTCGGTCCAATGGCACTTCGCTGTATTCCCGGATGCCAACAGGCGAGTGCCATGCCGGATTTTCCCAGGTACCAGTGATGGAGGACGTTGCGTCTTTGTGTCCTCCCCACCCTTGTTTATACGTCACTGATACCATAACGGGTAAGAGGTTCTTAGTTGATACTGGTTCTATAATTAGCATTCTACCTGCTACCCTAGGACAAAAACAGAAAGACGAGGAATCGCATATTCCCCGAACCACAGCTTCTGGCACCCCTATTAGTCCTTTTGACACTCAAACTTTAAACCTCTCACGAGGAATTAGGCGCAATTTTGCTTGGAATTTTTTAATTTGTGATGTGCAATGTGCTATACTAGGTGCCGACTTCTTGGCACACTATAATCTTTTAGTTAATTTAAGAAAATCGTGTTTAGTCGATTGTACCACAAATTTATCCGTTCAAGCCATAAAGAAAAGTTTAATTCTTTCCACCCTTTCATTTATTTCCAATGGCTCTCGGATAGACCAATTACTAAACAAATAATGTGCTATTTATAAACCAAGTGATGAACGTGTTAATCTCCAAAGCCGGAATAGCGTTTCTCCCTCATTTCATCATTTCATTCTCACGGAGGGGCTCCCGGTTGCTGAGAGGCCAATACGCCCTTCTCCGAAAATGTTAAGGGTTGTCAAGGAAAACATACAAACTATGCTGTCAGAATGTATAATTAAACCAAGCAAATCACCCTATTCTTCACCACTTCATATTGTTAAAAAGTCAGATGACAGCTACCGCATTAATTGTGACTATCAACAACTTAATTTTCTGACTGTTAGAGACAAATATCCTTTACCTTACTTTGCCGACTTCACGGCAAAACTCCAAAACTGCACTAAATTCTCTAAAATTGACCTTAATGATGCAGTTTTTCAAATCCCTGTAGACCCTGAATCCATTGAAACAACGGCTATAACCACTCCCTTCGGGTTTATGAATATTTGGTCTTATCTCAGGGAATGTCAAACTCATCACAAACATTTCAAAGGTATATCAATCATGTTTGAGGTGATTTGGATTTCGTTTTCTCATATGTAGACGACTTACTCATAGCCAGTGAAGACGAAACTTAACATTTGCAACATCTCGAACAACTCTTTTCAACATTAGAATCACACAGATTACATATAAATCTTGAAAAGTGTATCTTTTCGGTAGACGCGCTCGAATTTCTTGGCTATCGAGTTGATTCACAAAGCATATCTCCCCAACAGGATAAAACCACTGCTATTAAAGATTATCCTGTCCCCAAAACGCTACACAAGTTGCAGAGATTCAAGCAGCCACAACTTTGATTCCACTTACGAAATTAATGAAAGAGGCAAATAAACGACGCCCCAATTCAGTTTTAAAGGGGTGACGCTCGGAGTGACATAAAAATTCACAAATCATCATCATCGATCGGGGCGACTCGAAAATTCAAAAATTTCATCATCATACGAAACCATCACAACTAAATACAACCATGGACTCCATCCAACCTTTTATCAAGGAGCCACATTCATCTCACCGAAGCACCAACTCGACTCAACGGGACGCTGAACGTAAGCGACCCACAACTCTCCCACCCTCAATCGCACCACTTCCTAGTAAGTGACGCAAATTCGAAAGTTCAACTTAAGCCGCAGATATGGTCGCAAAACCTCTCTCTAGCCGATTTGCGAGATCGTTGAATTATCTGGCGTTTCTCCTAGTATTAATTCATTATAATTTATTCATTCGCACTCACATAATGTATTTACTCGCACTCACATAGTGATATGGCAACGTGCCATCAATTTGTTCATCTCACATAGTGCTATGGCAACACGTCATCGATACTCATTAGCATTAACATAATACTACTGCGACGCTTCTCATTTAAGGAACAGACAAGCTTAGTAAATTTGCAAATGCACAAGCTATGGAACGCGTATAGTTTCCAGTTCACTTCACTCAAGATTTGCAGGTTTGCCCGACTATTTCGATCATCATATTTACTTAAATTAATTAATTATTTTTCAAATTCACTGTATTCACGTTTACTCTCATTGTATTATTAAAAGAAAATGTGTGCACTCAATCCCCCATTTTTGTTCCTTATATATATACGTTCACAACTGTAATGCCACACGCGCGTTCATGTGATCTACAACTGGACAAAAATGACCTCCTGACCACCGAGTTTCAAAGTTTATCGTTTGAGATTTCAGTCTATCATTTGTATGGGCTTTATCGTGTAAATGCCGACTTAATTATTATCATTCACCTTGTTCAAATTTGACCTCAATATTCTGTAAGTATTTTAATCATTATTCTACTTTAATAATGTTTGATGTATCGAATTGATATTTAATTCACAAGAACTAATATAATTTATACTCGTGTATTATTTTAACCAACGAATTAGTGTTATCATGTAAATACTGACTTAATTATTATTACGCTCTCTGTACCAATTTGACAGAAATATTCTCTATAAATATTTTTAATCATCATTTTACTTTAATGATATTTGATGTATTGAATTAGCATTTTGTTCACAAGAACTAATGTCATTTATACTCATGTATCATTTTAACCAGCGAATTATTGTACATCTTACCTTATACTTTTATTATTCTATTTCCAATGCCACTGAATCTTCATTATTGTATTTTCACCTAAGTGATTAATTCCGATTGAATTATATCATTGTTTTGATTCGAATGCTTTTAATTCTTGCAATTTTCAACTTATTTCATAATTCTATATTTTGAATGTACCACACAAATGTTACTACATTTGCTAAATCAGAAAGATGGGTGTTCTTTGTAGTGATCATGTACATAAAAGTTGTGACATTCATATACACGTTTTTTCTTACACTTAGGCATCGCCTAACGACTATGTAAGCTTCATTCATCTCCCCTTAAAACTCCGTTAGCACAAGTTCTATAAACAGTATTTATTGGCCCTTGACCTCTAACACCAATAATTCTGCTTTTCAATTCCCCTCGAGAGTTTTGTGATAGGTTCACACGACCTCGCTCCCTCTCTCTCTCCCCTCGTTCTCTTTCTCTCTCTCCCATGGTCTTGCTCACCTTCTATAAAACAAGAGAGATTATGCTCAGGAACCCAGATCAACCTTAGAAACAATCGAGGACACTTGTTCATCGTTGTCACCCGTTCTACTTCGGTGGATGGATTCACCAAGCTCCAGCCCTTCATTATAAGAACCTCAAATTCCGAAATAAAGTTATATTTGTATCAAGTTGTTTATAGAAATCCAAGTACGAATCTATTTGGTAGGAAATCCACAAGAAGGAACAGACCCCTCTCGCTACATATATATATATATATATATATATATATATATATATATATATATATATATATATATATATATATATATATATATATGAGTCAGTTTTAAAGCAAATTTAACTGTTGCCAAGTCATATTTAATAACAAAAAATTTAACTTATAGTACATTTTACTAATATTTTATAATTGGTCACTCTTTAAAATAATGTCTTGTTGGCCTTTTCAATTTTTCTTCATATCTATTAACTTTGTAAACTTAATCTAGCCTGAAGATGAAAACTTGTAGTTTTCGGAACGTAGTGAAAAATTAAAAGATGCTGCATCCGTTTCTCGTGGCTCTGGGATTTATCCTCAATATTAAATGCAGGCTTCACGGCCGAGCTCCATATGGATATATATATATATATATATATATATATATATATATATATATATATATATATATATATATATATATATATATATATATATATATATATATATATATATATATATATATATATATATATAGTGCCACGCAAAATTATGGGATACATAACATTTTTTTCTATTTCATGCATAATATTTCTTCTTTTGGATTCATAATTTACAAATATGTTCCAACAATACTTTCAATCATCCGTGCAAATGAAAAATGAAAAAATCATAAATGCAAAAATTTTATTTACAAAAATACCAAAATAACACACGCAAAAGTATTGGATACATTTATTCAATATTTTGTGGCATAGTATCTATTCTGTTGTACTGCTTCAAGCCACTTTATGTAGTTGGTCGTAAGCCTTTTACAAGTATTCGCAGGGATATTAGCCCATTCTTCTTTGCAGAAATCTTCCATCCGTTTGAGATTTTGTGGATTCCTTGCACAAACTTGTAGCTTTAGTTTCCTCCACAAGTTTTCGATTGGGTTTAGGTCAGGAGACTGACTAGGCCATGCCATGACGTATTCTTATTATTTTCAAACCATTTTTACTTATAGTGTAATAATGTTGTTTGTAGCATTCAAGCCTTTAATAGCTTTTTTGCCGACAATGTTATTTTAATGTTGTCTGTTGTCTCATTTTTCGTGTGAAACTCCGTAAGAGGCGCAGCGATTTGCCATCCTGGCCGCCGTGCTGACGGGATCCAGCGCTCCGTCCTGCCCCAGCTTAGCCTCTCTTCCTTCCTTCAAAAAACCCGATTTCTCCCCTACCTCGTCGCTTTTCATACAACCTCTCCCACAACTTTCTCTGGTCAGCCTCTAATTTCACAGGGTAGATGCTGACCTTCTTCTCAAGCCAACCACACCGTATCGGGGCTGAGAGGGGGGGGGGGGGGCATTGTTCCCTAACCCCTGAGCTCCGGTTCGGGATGGAGGTTTTTTAACAACCTGCTTCATCCCCACCCATACCTTCCTCACATCCCTTTCCCTCTCCTCTTCACATTCTATCAATTTTACGCCGTGTCCAAGGTGGAGCCGCCATGCCGATGGACTGCCAGGCCACCAGGCGGGAGGGGTGGTCCCGAATAGCGGCGCCTGGCTCTGCCGGGCCTGTAAGCACCTCTTGCAGTGAGGGCTACTGAAAGAGGTGGTGAGCGATTGCGTCCCGTAAAACAAAGAGGGTCACCATGCCCAATGATGCAAAACAAATACATCTCCCCTTAATTCCCCCTAAAACAACGGAGCCGCCCTCGTGCAGCTCCACAGAAAAGATGGAGGTCCCCCCCCCCCTGTGCTTGCGCAGCGGACCCTCCTTACCTCTTTAACCGGAAAGGAGGCTTACTCCTCTCCTACGCCTAAGGGTGTAGGGGACTCCCCCTCACCCCCTTCTCTGGAGGTGTTTTCGGGCACCTCCCTATCTCCAGCGGCAGTCCCTCTTTTGCTTTCTAAGGGGACTGCCAAGAAAGCCAGCAGGCAGCCCATTGCCGACCGCCCCTCGTGCAAGCGGCTGGGTAGGGCAAATCCCCTTAGGGAGGAGAGGGAAGCCAGGCCCCTTCGGTCACTTTCCTCAAAAGACCTGCTGGCAAGAATCTTAAACCTTGCCAGGGTCGAGGCCTGTGCCTCCCCACAAAAGACTGGTGAAGCTGCCAAGGGGACTTGCGATGTCCTGGGAGGGGATGGCCAACTGGAGGCCCCTCCTGTGATAGACATGGTCCTTGAGGAAACATAGCCTTAGAGGGTAGGGCCTTCCATGAAGAAAAATCCGAGCTCGGCGCCAAGCACCGAACCTGAATCCGCCCCTATGCAAGGTCCTCCTCAAACGGCTGGGGCCACTGAAGCAGCACAAGGAGGGAAGGGACCTCCTGTGACCGGTGCCCCTGCGACCACCAGGACCTTTTCCATTTCGGAGAAGGACCTGGCTGAGGCCGGTCCATCTGTCCTAGGGGCTTCTGTCGGCGGAGGAGAGAAGCGGGTTCATTCCCCGTCCTTCTCTCCTAAAAAGAAGAAAAAGACAAGAAACACTAAGAAGACTCGGGGCTCCTCTCCATCCGCAGGGCTGTGGGAATGGATGGGTCTGCTGCCACTTTGGCAAGCGACCAGGCCAAGACCGGCACATCCGGCCCCTCTGCCCCCCCGGGTACAGAGCTTCTGACTATGACAAAGACGAAAAGTGCACAGGGCGGAGCCTCGATGACAGCAGGGCCCCTGATTCAGAGGTTACCTGGCATTTCGAGCCCGCTGGCTTCAAACGCTTCCTCGTTATTCGCTCCACTGATGGTACCATGTTGTCCAAGGGCAACATGATCCATCAGAGGAGAGGATTAGCTAGTGCAATTGGTAGAGAGCCAAAGGTGACCCGTTTCTCGGACGGGAGCCTTCTGGCAAATGCAGCGAATCCCGCCGAGGCAGCCAAGATAAGTGCTCTTCGGACACTTCATGGCACCCCGGTGAGTGTGACGCCGCACTCTACCATGAACTTTGTGAAAGGAGTAGTTTATGCGAGGGAACTCGTTGACTACTCTATTGAGGACATCACCCTAGAGCTGGCCGACCATGGGGCGGTCAAGGTCGAACGTGTGATGAGAAACCAAGGAGGGGCCTCGAGACCCACCCCTACACTCTTCATCACGTTTGACTGTGACAAGCTCCCTGAGTCGGTGCGTGCCGGTTGGTACCGCTACCGCGTGAAGGCATTCGTGCCACTGCCGCAGCGGTGCTATTACTGTCACCGCTTCGGCCATACGAATCGCTCATGTAGATGTGCAAAGTCGGGGTCACCCGAAATCTGTGTAAATTGCTCCAAAGTCGCACACGATAAGTCCAAATCGTGTGTGGCCAAGTGTGTCAATTGCGGAGAGCCGCACCCTGCTTCTTCGAAGCAATGTGGTGCATATCTCCTTGAGAAAGAAATCCTGGCCGTTCAGGCCCAGGATCGACTCTCATTTCGCGAGGCAAAACACTTGGTCCTGGTGCGCCCGGCTCTGCCTAGGACGTCATATGCCTCAATAGTTAGAAAGGCACCCTCTGTTCCTGGCCCATCCAGGCCAGCGAGCATGGTTGTTTCCGCGCCCATTCGGAGCCCTTCTGCGGGCTCTACCCAACCCGGGCGCTGCCCTGGAAAAGGTGGCGGCAAATAGGGTTCATACCCTGCCCCGGCTAAAACCAGGGCTCCCTTCTCTTCCCCCAGCGTGACCGTTTCCCGTAAGGCGAAACGGCCACGCGCCTCCCCCGAGTCGTTAGACTCACAGGAGGCAACACCCCTGAAAATGGTCGCTAGGCGATCTTCCGGAGTTCCTAAAGATGTTCCCCGAAAGGAGGACAGCGACAAAGGAGCTTCGGCCCCTTCGCCCATGCCCCGAGGTGGAGCGAGTGGCTTGGAGACGGTGGTTCCTCGAAAAGAAGGCCCCCCGCCTCCAAAGCCGCAACGCCCGCCTAAGGTTTCGAGGTGGAGGAAGGAAAAGACTCGCATGGCGAGCCCAACCTCCCCCGATAAGTCCTCGAAGGCCACAGCGCCTTCAGCGCTTTGTCCGGCCAACAACGCCCGGGGTTCTGCCCCCGGGAAGCGTACGGCCATTCCCGTGAGGGTCTTCAGTTCGAGCAGGGCCCCCGCGTCTCCTCCGAGCTAGGCCTGGAGGGCATATTCCTTCAATGGAATTGCCGTGGACTCCGGGCCAACTAGGAGGAGTTGCGGAGGCTCGTCTCATCCCGTTCCCCGTTAGCTATCGTTTTGTAGGAGACCATGCTAGGCGCGTGTTTCCTGCCCGCCCTGCCGGGGTATAAGGGTCTTGCGACCCCAGCACCACGGGATGGCCGTGCTGGGGGATGCGCGGTTTACACCCGGCATGATGTCTCCGTTCTTCCTTTCTTTTTAGATACCTCCTTTCAGGCAGTGGCTGTGCAGCTGCACCTGGATAGGAGGTATACTCTGATTTCTGCGTACATTCCACCGTCAGCTGACTTCGACGCAGGGGACTTCCACCGCGTCGTGGCACGGTTGCCGAGGCCCTTTTTCTTGCTTGAAGATCTGAACGGCAGGCATCCTCTCTGGGGAGATTACTCCATAAATCTCAGGGGAAAAGTCCTTGCCGATCTGATCGAAGAGTTTGAGATGGGTGTCCTAAACGTGGATGAGTTTACGCATTACTGTCCGAGAACCGCTTCATTTTCCGTCCTTGACCTATCTTTGTGCTCTTCGGATGTACAGCCTGATTTTGATTGGGAGGTGGTCGATGACCTCCATGGTAGTGATCACTTTCCCATTCAAATATAAATTTTTAGGGCAACTGCCGCCGGAGAGACAACCTCGGTGGTGCTTGGCGCGGGCGCGGTGGCCTGCATTTCAGGAAATGACTGAATTCTCTATCTCATTCGAGGAGTTTAGGTCGGTAGATGAGGCCGTTGAGTTCTTCTCCAGAAACCTCATCGCCGTGAGCCTGACTAGTATTTCTAGGACGTCTGGCCGTTTCGCACGCCGACCACTCCCATGGTGGTCGGCCGAGTGTGAGACGGCCCTCAAACAGAAGCGTTATGCCTACATGCGCTATAAGCGCCGCCCGAACGATTTCACTGTCACTGAATTTTGTTGGGCTAGGGCTAGGTTCCGGTATATTTCTAAGCACGCCCGCCGCTCTTCTTGGCGGGCATACGTGTCTTCACTTAACGGGAAGACCCCTTTAGCTGAGGTTCGGAAGCGAGTCAAAATGATTCGGGGCAAGTTCTCGCAAGACCCCCCTCCCGTTCTCCAGGAGAATGGGACCGCAATCTCGGACCCCGCGTCCGTGGCGGAATCCTTCGGGCCTGCTTTTTCCGCATTATCTAGCCGTGATGCTGCTCCGCCAGCATTCAATGCACGTCGTCATGTCGCGGAAGGCCGCCGGCTGGACTTTACCTCCAGAGGCGGAGAACCCTTCAACGACAAGTTTACTGTGAGTGAGTTGCGTTCCGCTCTCGCTTCGTGCGCGGACACCGCCCATGGTCCGGACAATGTCCCGTACGCCATGCTTCAACACCTGGGTGAGCGAGGCATGGCCTTTCTGTTAGATTTGTTCAACAGGATCTGGGTGGAAGGTCTTCTCCCAGACTCCTCGCGAATCGCTACTGTGCTCGCCTTTCGCAAGCCGGGGAGAGATCACTCTACTCCGACCGGTTTCCGCCCAATCTCTCTAACCTCTTGCGTGTGCAAGTTGATGGAGAAATTGGTAAATGTTAGATTAGCCTATTTCCTGGACAGCGGAGGCCATCTGTCTTCCGCACAGTGCGGCTTCCGTAAGTTCCACTCCACGTCGGATGCTCTGCTCCGACTGAAAAATGCCGTCTGCGAGGCTTTCCTTCGTAGACAGCACTACGCCACGGTGTTTTTTTTTTATCTGGAGAAGGCCTATGATACCGCATGGCGATATGTTATCATGGAGACTCTCCACACGATGGGGGTGAGGGGACACCTCCCAATGTTTATATCTGAATTTTTGTGAGATCGTCGATTCCGCGTACGGGTGGGAGGAGCCCTCTCCGGCCCGCGGAACAGGAAGAGGGTGTCCTGCAGGGAAGTGTCCTTAGTGTCACACTCTTTGCCCTGAGCATCAACGGCATCACCTCGGTGCTGCCGGAAGATGTTCTCGCTACGCTCTACGTCGACGACCTTTCGATCTCTTTTGGCGCGGCCTAGATGCCAACTCTAGAGCGTCGACTCCAACAGGCATTGAACCGCGTCTCTCGCTATGCCGAAGCGCACAGGTTTCGGTTTTCTTTGGCCAAGACTAAGGTGGTGCACTTCTGCCGCCATCCACGGCTTCACCCCGACCCAGATTTGTTTCTTAATGGGGTGCGCCTGGATGTGGTTGAGTCACACCGTTTCCTTGGTCTTGTATTCGACCGACGCCTCACCTGGGAGGCTCATATTCGCAGCCTTAGGGTCTCTTGTACCCGCGCCATGGACATTCTCAGTTCCGTGACGTTCAGCACTTGGGGCGCTGATAGGGCTACTGCCTTACTTTTTTATCGATCCTTTGTTCGCTCGAAGCTCGACTACAGATGCGAGTTTTATGCATCCGCAGCCGAGCGTTTATTGCGGAAGGTGGATTCGATCCACCACACCGGCCTTGGCCCTGCGACCGGTGCCTTCCGCACTTCCCCCATTGAGAGCCTGTTGGTCGATGCTTGAGAGATGCCACTCGCTCTGCGCCACGTGCAGTGCATCACTCGCCTGTACGCGCGAGCCCGGCGCCTCCCTCAGTCGCCAATAGCTCTCACTGCATCCGCAGCTGATCTCGATGGTGCCTATGCCGCCGAGAGACGCCAGTCATACCCTAAGCCCTTTGGGTTTAGGGCCAGGAAACTTCTTCGAGATGTACATATTACTCTAGGGCCAGTATGCCCATGGTTCTGCCCAGGACGCTACCCTGGAGGGTACCACATTTGGCTATTTGTCGCCACGCCTCTGCTCCCAAAGCTTGTACTGTGCTGGGAGTATTGCGTTCTACCTTTTTGGAGCACACATCGTGTCACGCTAGTACCGTGCCAGTGTATACGTATGGCTCCAAGTCCCAAGAGGGGGTCGGCTTCTACGCCGTATCCCCTCTGTTTGAAGTCAGCGGGGCTCTACCAGGCGCTGCGTCTGTCTTCACGGCTGAGTTGGTGGCAATACACCACTCGGTACGGGAGATTACGCGACGTGCCTGGTTCGGAGACCGGATTGTGATCTATAGCGACTCACAAAGCGCCCTGAGTGATCTCAGGGGATTGAAATCTTCGCATCCCCTGGTTCGCGAAATCCGTGACGCCACGGTTTTGGCGAGCCGGGCAGATGTCGAGATTATCTTTTGCTGGGTTCCTGGACATGTAGGAATTGCGGGGAATGAGCACACCGATGAGGGCGCCAAAGAGTCCGCGAGGACTCTGCGACCGGACCAGCGTTTCACTCTTTCTCACACTGACTACATGTCAGGAATACGGGCAGCTCTTCAGCCTGCTTGGCAAAGAAGATGGGAGACGGTCGAAGGGAACTTAAAGTTTCGTGCTATTGCGCTGCGACTGTTCCCATGGACCTATCCCCCGATGCCGCGTCTGCTTCAGGTTGCTTTCTGTCGTCTCCGAATCGGGCACACTCGTGTGACGCATCGCTATTTGATGGAGCGCTCGCCTGCGCCCTATTGCAACGACTGCGTTTTCCCCCAGACTGTTCGGCACATTCTTGTCGAATGTCCCAGTCTGGGTGATCTTCGCGCACGACACCTGTCCCGCTACCGGGATGGGCGGGGTCGCTACCGCCTGTCCCTTGTACTCGGGACGAGTGCGTGTACTTTGACTGGTGGATTTATTGACTTTTTGGGGGAGGCCGGCCTTCTCCCTTTCATTTAACCTGGTTTAATTGTTGTTGTTGTTTTTTCATGCTTTGTTATTGATATTTCTTTTTATTGTTGTTTCCTGTTCAATTTTTTAAAGTAGCTTAGAACTAGGCTGTTTGTTTACGGCAACTTATGACTAAGTCGGCAGTCGCCAGATAGCCCCTTAATTAAAAAAAAAAATTCGTGTGTAAATGTATGGGACTAGATGTTATGTGTTGTGACGCTTTTATGTGTATATTGGAGTGATATTGTTTCATGTACACAGTTTTGTGCTCGGGAACCGGCTTCTGCGTGAGGCTTTCGCCCGTAGCCACGCAGGTATATTCAACCTTCCGCCTGCTTCCTGGAGCTCTGGAATGACATCGTCCGTTAGAGTGAACCAGATCTTCTTGCTCAGTTTCTGGGTGACGACATTGATGGGCTCCATGCATTTCCTCCGATGCAGGACGCTTTGCCTGACTTGGTCACGCCTTCTTACTTTGTTGATAAGCAGAGAGGCAGTGTTCTGGATACGTTGGAGCCTTTTCATCGAGGTTTTATTAGCTACTTGGGACACCACTGCGGGGTAGATCAGCATAGCCCAGACATACATCATATATAATTTTCTGATGTTGGCCGAGCTAAGATCTATAAACCTGTAGAGCTTGGAGATTTCTCTTTTCGCCAGGTTCCGCCTCTCTGTGTGGTGTCTCGAGTATCCATGGTCGGTGATTTTGAGGCCCAGGCCGGTGCCTTCGGCGGAGTAGCTGTACCTCCTCCCATCCATGATGATGGGCCATGTCAACTCGCAGTTCAACGGGACAATTTTGAACTTGTCCCTGTTCGTCCTGATTTTCCATCGTTTCTCGAATCGGCTGATGTTGTTGATTTTCCCTATAGTGCGGGCCACCTGCGCCCTTGCTTTCCTCTCCGGGCACGGGACAATTTGTGTGACGTCATCTGCGTATTGCAGATACATCGTGTCCCTGTGCACCGGAGTTGGGAGGTCGATGGTGAAGACCAAGTAAAGCAGAGGACTCAGGCAGCTTCCCTGAGGGACGCCCGACTTTAATTCGAATTCGTGGCCTCTGTGCCCTTCAATCATGAGACACGCCCTTCTGTCAATTATGAAGTCACAGTGGATCCTTTTCAGGATTGGGTCTAGCTGGAGGTTCAGGATCTTGTATTGAAGTCCTTCCAGCCAAACTTTATCGAAGGCCTTTTGCACGTCCCTCAACACAATTTCTACATAGAACCTGTTCGCTTGGGTGTATGCTACTTTCTCAGTTAGGAGGGCCAGGGCGGTGTCTGTGCCTTTTTTGCGGAACCCGTGTTGTTGTGGGTTGTGCGCTCCTAACTCGCTCAGTTGATCTTGTAGCCTGTTCGCTAAAATATTTTCAAAGATTTTATCCTGCATCTCAAGAAGAGAGATGAAGCGATAGCTTACCACCTGGTCTGGGGGCTTGTTTCCCTTTGGGATAAAGATGATTTTGGCCATCTTGTATCCATCCGGGAAGTAGCCTGTATTCAGGGTGGCATTCATCGTGTTTGCCAATCCCTGAATAATTTGCCTTGGGGCATTTACGAGGTTATTTTTTGTAATCCCAGACCAGCCTGGAGCCCTCTGCTTGAAGGACCTTATTGTGTTCAAGGTCTCTTCTACAGTTATTGGGCATCCGTGGTTAGCCATCACTCTTTCCTGTGATACTTGCGGATGGGGGTGGGTACTATGTATCATTGTGCCGAGGTCGTCGAGCAGTTGGTCTTCGAAGTCCTGGTCGAAGTCGTCGTTCTCCTCTGGTGATATAGCAAAAATCATTTGCCAGTGCGATCTAAATCTTCTTTCGAGAGACTCTGGGTCCTCTATGATGTCGTCTCCTTCCTTGATTTGGGTTCTGGGTCTGGGAGGTAATCCCCTAATTCTCCGGATGTTATTTCAGAATTTTACGGGATCACTCTCCCTGTCCAGCCTCCCAATGATGTCATTCCATATCGTTGTTTGTTTTTTCTAATATGATGTCTTTAATTTCCATGCTTAGATGTCTCATTCTGGCCGTCCTTTCCCTATTGGTACCTGTCCTGCCGATCTCATCATAGATTGCTCTATGTTCTCGGGCGATTTATCTCATCTCGTCCGTCCACTGAGGTTGTGGGAGCATTTTATAGGAGATTCTGGGAACACATCTCTCGTCGGCTTGAATGAGGAGATCGGTGATCTTGTTGATCTCCTCATCAATTTCTTCGAGATTAGCGTCTCCCAGATCAGTTGGTTGGTATGTACTGAGTGTCTCTCTATATAGCTCCCAGTCAGCTTTCGCGTAACTTCTCCTAAGTATAACGGGCTTGAGTATTGGCGCTAGCGAGATGGTAGTGAGAATCGGGATGTGGTCGCTCGGAACCACTGGCCTGGGCTCATTGACAATGTTGAAGGGAAAGTTTTTAGATGTCATCACAATGTCCGGCTTTGTTGCTGAACGTTGTGTTATGAAGGTCGGAAAATCTGGCCCGGCCCTCTGTAGTCTGTCTCTTACGAGTAGCATCTCCAGGTTTCTTCCCCTTTGATCGGTGATTCTGTAGCCTAATACACGGCATCTGGCATTAAGATCACCGCCAAGCAATGTCAATTTCCCACGCCCGAAGAGGTTGTAAAAATTAGGGATCGGCAGGTAATCGCGTCGCGGTGGTTGATAGACCGCCGCTACGGTCAGGTCTCCAACTAGGGTAGGTATTGCTACTGCCGCGAATGATTCATTTAGACCTGGAAGTGTTTTATATGTAAGGTTGTTCCGGATCGCGATGGCAGCGCCATCGAACCGTTCTTGTGTATGGTTTTTACTGATGATTGTGTAATTGAGTATTTTTATGTTGTTGATGTTTGTGTTAACGACATGTTCTGTGATGAGGATTAGGTTGGGATCCACTTTACGAAAAATGTTTCCGTAAGGAATGTGTTTCCCTACGCATCCGTTGACGTTAATTGTTAATATCTTTAGTGTGTTGTTGGTGTTCTCCATGTTTATGTTCTGTTGCGTATGTGTGTGTTGGTTTTGTCTTGATTAGTGGTTTTCGCTGTGTGTATTTATCCCATTCCGAATTCTTTTGACATCTGCTTCGCTTACGGCGAGGCAGGAGTCCCTATATATTTTTATCCTGGCCTCCATGAGCGCCGCACTACCAGCGCTTCACGGTCTGAGGAATCATAGGACCATTTCAACCGTCCTGTCCTCACTCCTTCAATGATTTTCCCTACCTCGGGGCTTTTCAGGAAAAGAAGTGTCTTCTGTTCTGAAGAATTTGATGTTGAGGTCTTCTCCATCAAATTCCCTAACTTTCTTCAAATTCCTACTCCTGCTCCTGTTCTTAATGGGTTGAGAGATCTCCCGTTCGTCCTCGGATGACGAGGCCGAGCTTAGGAGATTTCCTTCTGCCTGTTTGAGACGTCTGGCTGCTCTCTTCGCACTCTCTTCCCTCTTTTTCATTGCAGCTAGTCTTGAGTCTTTGTTAGGGGACCTCTGTGGGGTGGGCTTCTTTTTTAGTTCTTTGGAGTTACCCTCTCTCTCCTCGGTCTTCCGTGGGAAGGGTGTCACGGGCGCCACTTTTTGAGTTCCAATTTGAACTTGAAGGAAATCCCCTGAAGCGGGGTTCTCCGAGAACCACATTTCTGCAAGACCATTGTCCTTCAACATAGTGTTGACCTCCCTGGCGGAGCAGCCTGGGCTGGTCAGATTTCTTACGTGTGCATAGAGGATGCACGTAAGTATTTTTGTGGCGTTCTTGTCGTCCTTATCTACTTTGATGTAGGTTCTTGGGGCCTGGCTGTTCAAGGCGCTTGCTAAGGAGGTGGTTTTTGTTGCTTGGGCATAGGAGGTGTTTGCCCTCCTAATACCTTTTGCCCTCTTTGCTTCTGTCTTTTTCCGAAAAATCTCCTTTTTTTCTGACATGAAATCGCCATTGCCCCATGCCTTTGGCCACAGTTCGGACAGTTTTCCTCCTTGGCCTGGCATTCGCGCCAGCCGTGTCCTTTTTGGCTGCAATTGGAACAGGTTGCCTCCTGTTCCTTGCATTCTTTGGTCGTATGACTCTCCAGGCGATAACAGTTAAAGCAGATCTGCACGGGGATGTACTCCTCGCGTTCGATCTTCTCCCCACGGATTTTAGCGTTGAAGAGAAGTAAACCTCTCTCTTTGGCCTTCGACGCCATCTCCGTGTCTGTGAAAACAACCTTAAAAACGTGGGAGTATTCCTAGTTGTCCCTTTTATTACGGAACTTAATGATCTCGGCCACTTTTGCCCACTTCTGGTTCTTCTCTACTTCCTCCTTTATCTCTTCTTTTGTGTGCTGGCCTACCCATGGGTCCAGCCTTCTGCACACGACGCTCCTGTGCGCCTGTATTTGGGAAGGCGTGGTTGGTTGGAGGTTTATCTCCATTAGATGCCTTACCCCTTCTTCTTTCGTGAGAGTCTCGATATACTTCTCCTTTTCGCACACAGCGACATAACCGACTGGAGTATCAATCAATCTAAGCACGCCCACGTTGAGCTTACCGAACAGGGTCTAATATACAGTACCCTTGTCCGGTTTTGCTTGTCCGCTAACACACCTAAGCGGGACTCTTAGCGCATCCTGTGCCGCTATTATTCCGGGTGGGCTCCCCTTGAAGAGGGGGCACACACTTTTCCTTGGGTAGATTGACTTTCTCTTTATTCGGGACTCTCTGTTATGTGTTTTAATTTAGGGGAAATTGTGGTTATTTTTCCTAAAAAAAAGTTTGGTTTTTCCTTTTTGGGAGAAGAGGGCCACCCCTCGTAAAAACCGCCGCCTGGATGTAAATAGGGATTTGCCTTTGGGTAGATGATGAAAGATGGATGAGATGAGTCCAGGTGGGATCCTCTCAGTGGTGTGATTGTATGGCGGACTTATTGACAACGCCCCCCCCCCAAGGGTTTTGAATCGCGACCGCTCCCCAACATACCAAAGAGACGGTTGTATGTCCCACTGGAGGAAGGAGAATGGTGGCTGAAGGAGATAATAGATGACGTCATTTATAAGCCAAGTATCGTGGCCCTTTCTGATTGGCCAAGAGCAACAGTGCTATTATTGAAACTTATTTGTCAATTTTCAACCCCAAATCGAAAATATTATATATAAAATAGTAAAAAATTATTATGTATCCAATACTTTTGCAGGGGTTTTTTTGGTATTTTTTCATAAAACTTTTGCATTTTTGCAGGAGACAAACAATTCCCCATTGCCATTACAAAGATTTGGCCATAAAATTTTCCATTAAAGGTAAATTTTCAATTGTTGATGCAAAGAGCAATGAGTTTAATTTTGGTAGAAGCGGGTATAGGGAGAGCAACTGTGTCGAGGTGTTCTTTGGCAATAAAATGAAAAATTTTATCGCCAAATCTTTGGAATGGCAATGGAGAATTGTTTGTCCCCTGTACTCGCAAACCTATACATAGAATTCTTTGAATCTAGAATACTTCCCAAAATTAATGAAACCCCTATAGCCTGGATTTAAATATTAACACATTTCTTACTAAAATTAACACTTTAGTGCCCTCGATTAAATTTACTTCAGAAGTTGAATAAGATCGCACACTCCCTTTAGTAGATATTCTAATTCATCGGACAAACCATTGTTTCGAATATGAAATATATAGAAAACCTACAGCCATAGACTCTTTTATACACTTTTATTCTAACCACCATAATAACATCAAACAAAGTGTTTTCTCATCTATGTTTTTGCGTATCCTTATAATTGTCTCACCAGAATACTAAGACAAAGAAGTCGATAGAATATATAAAATAGGAATGAATTTGTGCTATCCTTTGTACTTTCTCGACAATTGTTATAAGTCCGCCGAGCGTTCCTATTATTAAACTAATGTTAATATCCCTAAGTTCCAGGCCAAAAACTTATTAGTTTTACCCTATAACTATATTTTCATTAAATTACCTCGTTTACTTAGGCCTCTGAACATAAATGTTATTTTTAAGTACGAGATTACAATTTAAAGCATTCTTGTCAATAATTCCTCCCTCCGACCTGGCATTATTTATTTGATAGGCTGCAACAACTACCAAAAATGATATTATGGACAAACCGGGAAAGAACTAAATGTCCGGGGTAAGCAACATCAGGCCAATGTACGTAATCACAGTCAACAATCTGCACTTTTTATACATATGTACAATCTTAACCATAGCATTAACTGGAACAGTGCCAAACCAGTCATAAAATGCAGTAATTATATCTCGAAAAATATATTAGACTGTATCTCCATTAACGCGTTCCCAAATTTCAACCTTAGCGCTGCTTTGTTCATGCTAGACCCTATTATCACTAAATACATAAAATCTCAAATAATCTAATCCCTCCTTCTACTATTTAAGGCAATGAATATGTCTTGCCTCTTGTTCATTCCTTGAAAAGTTCTTTAAGAATAAAGACGAAAGCGCGGTGGAATCGTTTTTCATTTTTCCTTTGCGGGTGTATCTGCATATATATATATATATATATATATATATATATATATATGCAAAAAAATACAGTAGCGTACGTGTAACTATAGTGATAAAACCACAGTAATAGGACTAATTTTATATGCGATATATGCGAAACCATATATTGCATATCACTATATATATATATATATATATATATATATATATATATATATATATATATATATATATATATATATATATATATATATTCATTATAGCATGTTTTATTAAAAGCGACCGCTAGTTTCGAATTAATCATTCTTTTTTCCATCTTCCCGATTTGTCTTATATTCGCTTTTTTTTCATTGTTTAACCTGAGGATAAGCGTACCGAAGTTCATCGGGGACTGATGCTGTTATTTTGCCAAAATGTATTAACAAAATTAAGAACGAAGCTACACACGTATAGGCAGGTTGGATCCAGATGATAAAAGGTCGGAGAAGTAGGTAGCCAGAGAGGGGGGAGGGGGATTAAGCTGCTTGCCAGAGGGGATTAGTGCCTAGGGGTAGCTCTGAGTACACCTGTTCCTCTGTTAGCTTTTCTCGCGCTGGGCAGGATTTCATTGGAGTTTGACTGTATGTTTAAATTCGGTTGCTTCTCTTGGTTATATATAGCTTCAAGGAAGAGCAGTTGACGCCTGTTGGGAGCATAGTCTAAAATTTGGTGTTTTCTTCTATCATTTTCGCAGCCTTAAAGTCTCTTATACCCGCGCCATTGAAATTCTACGCTCTGTGGCGTTCAGTACGTGGCATGCTGAGAGGGTTAAACTACTCTTCATTTATTGCCTCTTTGTTCGCATATAGCTTGAATATGGAAGAAAGATTTATTCTTTTGTATCTGAACAACTGGTTGAGGACTGGTGCAAATCCGAATGTGCCCTACAGAGTCTTCTCGTCGATGTGTGGGAGATGTCACTCGTTTTATACCCTATCCAGTGTATCATACGTTTGTATACGCATTTTCAATGTCATCCCAAGTCGACAACGGCACTCAATTCTTCTGTGGATAATTTTGACGGTAGTTAAGTTGCCAAGAGAAGTCAATCAAGCATTAAAACTTTCTGTTTCTAGGCACGAAAACTCCTTCCAGAATTCGATGTAACTCTCGACGGGTGGCACCGATATTTCTCCTCAAGAAAATTTGAGAGGTGACTGTTATGTAATCTATAGCGACTTACAGAGCACACTAATTTCACTTGAAACATTGAAATCCCCGCTTATCCTGGTTTGCGGTATCCATGACAGGAGGACGTTGAGATTATCTTCGCATGTAGAACTAGCTGGAAATTAGCGCACTGATAACGGGGCGAGGCTATTTTCACAGTCTGAGGGACTGAACCGGAGTTCCACTCTTGTCCTTTCTAACTTCATCGCTGGAATCAGGCTAGCCCTTAAGGTTACATTGCAAAGAAGATGAAACACAAAACTGAGGGAATTTATTTTGCTTACGATTGTGCCCCGAATTTTTACCTGGTCCTATCCTTAATGTCACGGTGATACCGAGCCTTTTCTGTCGTATCTGTATCGGACAAAGTAATGGAACGCATGGTTTTCTGATGAAGTGATTTTTTAAACTTTTGTGTAAAGGCTGTTTGGTCTCCCTAATTGTAAGTCTAAGTGCTATTGAGGCATTGGAAACTCCACATCCTTTAGTTCGTGGTATATGTAAAGCCATCTCGGATGCGAGTCGGCGTTTCACTCTTATCCACTACATGATAGGGATTGTAGCAGGATGCCCCTTTTTATCACTCCACTCTTGACACCACTTTTGTCGCGGTATGCTTTGTGGTACGTGAGGTACTTCTTTGATGAAGTAGGCTTTGATATAAGAGTGCTAATTCGTTTGTTTGGTTCTTAAGGAAAAGCTACTTCAACACCTAAGGATAAGAGGAAACACAGGAATTATCCCAAAATAAACATATATTTTAAATGTAACACTTAATTATGACAAACAAACAATTATCCGGTTGGCACCTAGGCCTATTAAAATGGCTACGATGACAAAAATAACCAAATAGGCTACACGTAAACACACCAATTGCCGATTAGTATTTTTAGCGCGACCTGATTAGCGTTAAACATTAAATTAAAGTACTCTCGTCTACTAGCAAATATGACCGAGGTTCACGAGCAATGGTTTCTACTTCCCTTAACACGTGAGACGTACTAAACTCATACTATCGCAATATGAATATAAATGTTCTTTCTAACTTACATGACAGGAGGGATTAGGGTTTGCCGAATGTCGCTGGAGGGCATATATCTCGCTTTGGAGTGTTGTCTTGGCCGATCCTTCAATTTCGTAGAGGTAGTATGGCGGGAGAGAGATGAGACTATGTAACTTCTTATTGCACACTTGCCTCTGGTTAAATTAAGAAGACGGCGAGAGTTAGGGGGCTCTTCGCTCCAAGAGTCCTCTTGAGAATGACCTTGACGCCTCTTGGTATCTGATTCTTCAACGTAGAGTGTTCTCCTAGCTTTGGGGGTATTCGGTGAAATTCTTACCGTAATTAAAGAACGGGAGCTCGTTGGGGCTGGGTTCTTCTCCCCTCACTCTTATGGAGCTTGATATGTGAAAGTCACTCAAGTATACGCGGGTTTACTTTTCTCCAGTCAGACTTCTTCTCAGTCTGTAAAGGATTCTTCGGTATGGCACTGATATCAAGATTAACTATTTATGTTAATTCAGCCCGGAAAGGGGAGATCGATTTTCTCAATCTGATCAGATCGTTTCTCACGGAAATAGTCTTGTATGGCTGAAGGATCGATCTTCACGAACTGATCCTTCTTATTTCGTATCGACTTCTAATTTATTCTCTTTCTTTTCGGGGCTTATTTATAGGCGGATCACCACCCCATCTAAGGAGGAAAGGACCAGGCAACAGAGGGGAACGCGAATGGTGAGTTCGCATCTGATGAGAGCGAGAAATGCAGAGGTTGGCACTGGGGTGCCCAAGTCGTCTTGCTAATTAGAGATACTCTCAACCACCCCACTACTTGGTGTGCCTTTTGACTAGCACCGCTTGTTTTTGTGACCTAACCACGGGTTTATGGGTCTCGTAGGTAATTGGATCGTTAGAGCGTCGTTTATGGGCCTTATGTGGTCGCCTTAAAACAGATGTTGGCTCCAACTGCCCAAAGCGGCGGGGAGATCAAACAGGGTAGGCAGTTACTTTTATTCGCCGGCTACCGTTCCCACACTTCTCCTCATGGGGGCTCGCTTATCTGGCTTTCTCCACAAAAGGGAAGGGGGGCTTTAATGTGCCTATCCTCCTCCGGGATGCTTAATGTAGCCATTTCTATACAGGGATGATATCAACCGTTAGTACTACATGACAAAGGAGATGGAAATAGCGGATATGAATTTAAATTGCATACCATTTTGAACCGAATTCTCTCGTGGAACTATCCGCCAATGAATCAAGACGGAATCAAATAACTTTATGTGGTCTCTGAATTAGACACATTTGCGGGAGGCATTTCCCTCCGACGGAGCGCTTCCCCAAACCTTTGTGTGGTGAATTTTTGGCCCTCGGACTGTAGGCTCCTGTTCATCCACTAGATATTTGCAAGCCTGTGATCATCACTCTTGTCGGCTCTTTTTGAAATGTTGCTTCATATGATGTATGGTCTTCGTAACAATAGTCAGAACTTCCAGCGTTTATTGGTTCAAGTTCTCAATAGTCTTGATTTCGTCTTTTGCTACATGAGATACATCTTGTTAGCGTCTTCTTTTATCATATTCGCCTTGCATTAAAGATTACAGTATCGTACTCAACACCTTTAAGTGTCTTTTGTGGGGGTCTCAAATTTCACTTTTTTTTAAACCATATTTCTCCTGACGGAATTCTCCCTCTTGAAAACAAAATTGCACGATTCGTGATTTTCCTAACCCCTCCTCATTCAGACATCGTTGTCTTATATGTGGGGTAGTTAATTTCTACCAAAGAGTTTTCCTACCTAATTGTGCAACTCCTGAACATTTTGCCTTTTAAAACTACGAGGCATTTCACTCACAAAATAAGCCATCGCTCCGCTACCTTCTTGGTTCAGCCATACCCGGTTACTCCCATTAGCGTTCTCAAGAAAGATCTAGCACATTCTTGCGTTAATATTTTTTTTTATTTTGAGCGAAAGCCACCAGTCATCCCTAACAGAAAGCTCGTAAGAAAATATCTATAAAAAAGGGATGAATATATAGGGAATGAAAATTTGTGAAAGATATCTACATTTAGCCGCAGAATCTCCTGCGAGAATTTGCGCTCGGAGGACACGCAATTCTCCAGATGGCAAGTACCGCATGATGGCTCTTTCTCTTGCATTTAAATCCAGGTTTATGGTCTCATATATATATATATATATATATATATATATATATATATATATATATATATATATATATATATATATATATATATATATATATATAGTATGCAAATAGCAAATAAACGGTTTCAGCATCTTGCTCTCGCTTTTCAAAAGGGTTTTGAAAGTCACAAATGAAAAAAGTTGAGAACCCTGTGGAATTCTTTCACTACACGCAAACCTCCTGCCTTTATTTCTTCTTGTATGTGAAAGGGATACGGATCATTAAATTGTGAGCGGGTTAGAGATTTAATCTAAAAATCCTTGGAAGAAATACACTACCGAGGAAACTAAGAGAACGATTTTCCTTTAGTATAATATTTTCAAAAATATGATGAGTAGGTAAATGAAGTTTGCATGGTACATAAAGGCATGCATTAGTATATTTTATGAAGATTTAATATGATACAATCGTATATTAAAGAAAATATATACTTAATTAACTAACAAAATAAAATAGTGACAAGTGCAAAATAAGAGAACAATCATTCACAGAATTGCTTATCAATATTTGACAACGATGAAACTTAAAACACATAATATGCGGTGTTGAAACCTTTGTTTTCTATTACCTGGGTGCAACCACGACCACAGGACCTCACCAGTTTCTTGAAAAATTCTGGTGTTATTATGCTCCATAGATGCTCAATTTTGGGCCATAAATCCGTCACAGTTGAAAGGCTGCTGGTCTCGAACTTTGTCCCCAATGATCTGTAGTGGTGTAGGGACCACATCGTAGGATAGAATAAGACACTCGAAGACGCCTCAAAAATGAGCACTTTAAAATTTTAATTTTACTATGGATTCACGTCGAATCAAAGTAACATTTGATGTAAGGTAACCCAAAAGGATAAGTGCTCTATAAAGGGCACTGTTCCCGTATGATAATAGGCCTCTATTTGAAAAAGTTCGAAAGGACGGTGGCCAAATGACCGGGGGGGAAGGGGGGTCACTAAGGTGGTGGGATCTGTGCAGGCCATGCAACATTACAGTTGATTATACAAAACTGAAAAAAATAATTACGATCGCCTATAGAATGTTATCGCCAGGAAACGGTTGGCTTAATGTTCACCGGTAAAGGTCAACTTGGCAGTCTCCAATCCAAATACTAATAAATCCCAATGTTGCTTAACTTCTACGTATCGCTTCTGGGGTACTGAGTTACCGGGCGCTGACCTTGGACTGACTCCAAATTTGTTTTATTTACTACGCTGTACGCTGGGATAAGAGAATCTGTTGAATGCACGTATGGAGAAGGAAAATCCAAGAGGGCAGATTATTAGACTCTTTATTTCAGACTTAAGTTTGGTAAGCCACTGGTGCAAAATGAATTCGTTTGGTGTGTCTGGTATTTTGAGGCGGGTTTACTTATGCCACGGTCTACGAATAGCATACGCTTATTTTTTTTTCTAGCGGAAGGACGCTAGAAAAGTGATGCATATCGGCCACCGAAACCCCCAATCTCAGTATATCCTTAAGGCCACTGCTCTTGAATCCACCGACACTGAGAAGGACTTGGGTGTAACTATAACTACCGATCTCAAGTTCTCGAGGCAGTGTATTGAGGCGGAAAAGAAAGCCCAAAGGATGCTAGGTTATATAAAGCGACAGTTTGGATATCGGAACAAGGAAATAGTACTCTGTCTGTATAATTCACTTGTCCGACTGCACCTGGAGTATGCCGTACAATTTTGGAGTCCTTCGCTTCGAAAGGACATTGCAAGATTGGAACGTCTGCAAGCCAGGGCAACTAAACTGATTCCCTCGATCAGACACATAAGTTACGATGATAGATTAATGGAATTAGATCTGTTCTCGTTGGAAACCCGCAGACTGCGTGGTCAGCTTATCGAAGTGTTTAAAATACTTCGAGGGTTCGATAATGTAGACTGCACGGATATTTTCCAACTCAGTGAGGGCAGAATGAGAAATCACGGCTACAAACTTGAACTGTAGCGTTACCACCGTGATCTGTGTGTAGAAAATCTTTCACATATAGCATCTGCAGCCATTGGAATGCACTTACAGTGGAAGTTGTCAACAGCAACTCTGTTGAACAGTTCAAGACGAGACTAGACAAAGTCTTGAAAAATAGCCGTTTGGGGACTTGAAGCGTGGCGTGAGTGCTCTTCTAGAGCGTCAATCTGAACCTTTAGAGGACTGCTCCTGCTCAAGTATTCACTTAAAGGTACCCTCTTCGAATGGATCGTAAGGTCTACTAGGGTACCTCTTTTCCTTGTTACTCCTTGTTACACACACTCTCTCTCTCTCTCTCTCTCTGTCTGTCTCTCTCTCTCTCTCTCTCTCTCTCTCTCTCTCTCTCTCTCTCTCTCTCTCTCTCTATATATATATATATATATATATATATATATATATATCTTTCTCTCTCTCAAACCCTTCTATCCTGTATTCTGTTATTGTTTTCTCTATCCCTTCGACTGATTAAAAAAAAAAACTACTACTATCCTTTCAGTTTTATCTTTCATCTATCTAAATTTAAGGACCTGACAGCTACCTTATGTGTAAGAAAAGAGGTTTTGGAACCTCTCAAAATAACGCCAATCGGCGCTCACTGGTTGCGAGAGACTAGGACTAGAGGGGTCCTAGGCGCTAGGGCGCGATGAATGGGATGAGGGTAAGTGTCTCGTTAACCCCTTTCCTGGCGCGTAATTACTGACCATTCCCAGTGACCGTTGAAGGGTGCCTCTGGTAGCAACTGTTCGAGGTGACGGGCCTTGTTTTCAGGTTGGTTGCCAGGCCAAGACAAAGCCTTGGGTCGAATCTCTTGGTGTGGCTAGATATCCATTGAACGCTACGCGAGACCCTAGCCGCCCTGAAGGGAACTAGTAGGAGTTTAGTACGGGGCATGTTCCGCTGTTCACCTGGTAAGAAAACGATCTCCCCCGCCCCCTTCCATCGGAGGCTGTCAGTGCTGCTTGGTTGGGAGCCACGGCACGCCGGGCTTGAACGACTCGGTCGGACGAACAGCAGTAAAAGGAGCGTGCCTTCTGAAATATCCGAAACGTCTCCGATGGATAGGCGGGAGCGACTCACGCGGGGCGAACTCACCAATCCTCCTTCTTTTATATTGAGTGGTCGCAAAGTATTAAGAGATATAAAGTGCTCAGCATGAATGGAAAGAAAGGACCGGCAGCTCTTAAATACACCTGTTCGGTATGCCAAAGGACAAGTGGTGCGTGGACTTCCGGGAGGGGTGTTACTCGAAATGCCACCCGGCAAGTATCTGCACTGACTGTGTCCTTAAAGGAGAAGTGCAAGAGCTCAAAGATATATATATATATGTATATATATATATATATATATATATATATATATATATATATATATATATATATATATATATATATATATATATATATAGACCTTCTGAGCAAAAATCTAAAGAACTGGAGAGGAAGCTGCAAAACCTAGAGTCCGAGCACGCGCATCAGCTTCGCCGTCTCGAGGACAGGATCGCCGAGTTGTTCTCAAGACTAAAGGTCCAGTCAGCTCACGATGTATTTCCCAACGACGTGGGTGGATCCGCCGACGAGAACCTCTCCCAAGAAGCGAGAACTGCATTAGCAGTGCCACGCCAGCCTTCCAACGTCCCAGAGCTGGAGTCAGTTGCTACAGGAATGGTTCAACGTGCCAAAAAGATGGAGAGGAAGAGGAAGAAAAAAAAAGAACAAGAAGAGAAGGTAGAAACAGAAGAAGAGAAAGCAGAAACAGAAGTTAAACCAGAGGAAGATAGGGAAAAAGAAAGAAGAAGAAAAATATGAAGAAGAAAGAGGAAACAATGAAGTCACATCTGAAAGGGAAAGACTCTGTCCTCAGCAGCCAAATGTGCAATGGTCATCCTTATCGGTTATTCTCAATCAAGGGATCTGCTACCCATACTAGCGGCCCGCCTTCACACCAGTGTGAGGGTAAGCAACCTCTCAGGAGGTGGGAACCACCAGATAAGAGTAGAGGCTGAGAAATCTCAGATTCCTGAGAGTTCAGTCGTTGTCCTGATGGTAAGTGGCAACGACCTCTACCTCAGAGGAGGTAGGGTAGGCCCTACCTGCGAGATCCTTCAGACGGTCATGGGGGCTGTGGATGACTATGGGTTGAAAACCCGCAGACGTGTCGTGGTCGGGATGCTCCCGATAAGAGGTCCAAGCCGGATCGCTCAATCGAGGAATGTCTCATTGAACCGACGACTAGAAGATTTAAGTACGGCGGAGGAAGTGTTTTTTGTCGACCCCTGCCGCATATTCTATGGTAGTAACGATCTCTACCAAAGGGATAGGGTGCACCTATCCTTTAAAGGAAAGGCTGTATTCTCAAACTTTATACAAGATGTCGTTGAGCGAACTCAAAGTACGGTCCAGTCTAGAATGAGGACGGACTTGCGCCAGTACGTCAAAGTCACCCTTAGAACGACCTTCGAGGCAGTCGCTAGCAAGGGTGCAACCACACCACCAAAAGAGCATAGAGGGACAAGTAAGACGGGAAACGAAGGAGCGTAGAGAGTCTTACATTTGGGGACTCCCTGAAAGTTCTTCTGTTTAATGCGAGGTGAATCAGAAACAAGTTTCTTGAACTTCGTGGCCTCGTAGCGACGGAAGAACCTCTAATGGTGGCCATAACAGAGTCGTGGATAGAAACCTCAAACCGAGATTTTGAAGGTGAATTCACGATTCCAGGTTACCAACTCTTCCAAAAAGATAGGCCAGACAGAGAGGGTGGCAGTGTGATGTTGTATGTCAAGGATACACTCAAATCGACGAACTGCAACATTGTATCCGAGCACGGGCTACTAGAAGTTGACCTAGATATAGGTCCTGCCAGATACAGGACCCTGCTGCTTTACAGAACCCCTGTCCAACTCGTTGAAAAGGAAAGGGATATGTACCGGCTACTGAGTGAACTTGTTCAAGACAGTGTGTGTATCGCCATGGGTGATTTCAATACCCAAGTTGATTGGGAAACCAGAGAACCCTGTGGCGAGAAAGCACTGCTCCTGGAGTTCGCGAACAACGAGTTCTTGACTCAATGGGTGAGAGAGCCGACGAGAGGCAATAATACCTTCGACTTGATTTTCACCTCTGTATATGACATCGTTAAGGATCTCTCTGTAGGCGAAGAGCTCGGTGGCAGTGATCACCGACAAGTCAGATTTATAGTCAAAGTCCCCAAGGTAGAGTCTGCGACTAGTAAATCGATGACACTTGATTTGAGAAGAGCAGACTTTGCAGGTCTTCGTGCTGGATTGACTGATGCGAGGCTAGAAGTGTGCGAGGATGTTGAAGATTCGTAAAATAGATTCAAAACTATCTTCATGAGTTTTCAATCACGATTCATCCCTTTGAAAAGCCTTCGTCGGTCTTCCGTTCAACCAAAGTGGTTTAATCGAGAAATCGGTCAACTGATGAAGGAGAAGAGAACGGTGTACCGGCAGTCAAAGATTTCGAGAGACTTGGAGGAGTACCGTAGGCTAGCTATGATGGTGAAGTCCAGCATAAGGGCGGCAAAGCGTGCCGAAGAGCTCCGAGTGGCGTGACTCTGCAAGGAGAATCCCAAAGAGTTCTTTGGTTATGTAAATAACCGTAAACCAATCCATCGCACGATTGGCCCTTTAGTGAATGAGGAGGGGGCATTAAAGCACTCAGATGCAGAAAATGCTAACCTCCTGAACGACTGATCTAAAGACGAATAAGTCCGCTGGCCTGGACGGGTTTCTACCTAAAGTGTTTAAAAGAGTGCGCAATGAAGTGTCACAACATCTGAGCACAATCTTAAAATGTCAATCTAGAAAGGATGCGTTCCTAGAGGCTGTCGTGCAACGGAGGTGATTCCTATCTTCAAGAAATGAGACCCTAGCCAGCCGTCGAACTACCGACCTGTTAGCTTAATCTCAATAGTCGGTAAACTCATGGAAAGCATCATGGTGGATAAAATGAAGTCATATTTAGAGTCCAACTTGTGATTGAGAGGTTCCCAGCACGGGTTCCGAAGGCAACGGTCATGCATAACGAATCTTGTGGAATTCTTCCACTTCGTTTTCAGTGAGCACGACCAGGATGAGGCGGTGGATGTTATCTACTTAGACTTTCCTAAAACCTTCGATAAGGTACCACACCGCTGCTTCCTCCGGAAAGTGCATGCGCTGTGCATAGACGGAAATGTAGCAAGTTAGATAGAGAACTGGCTAAGTGACAGACGGCAACGGGTGGTGTTGAATTGACAGGCTTCTGAGTAAGTGCCCGATACTAGCGGTGTTCCTCAAGGTTCTGTCCTGGGACCACTACTGTTCATCATTTACGTCAACGACATGGACGGTGACATGGTTGCGAAGATTTCTAAATTGGACGATGATACCAATCTTGGTATGAACGTTGCAAAGGAAGGAAATACTGCCCGCCTACAAGAAGATCTCCGGAAGATTGGGGAGTGGTCGGACACATGGCAAATGCCTATTAACCTGAATAAATGCAAAGTAATGCATAACGACCAACGAAACCCCCAATCTCATTATATCCTTAAGAGCACTGCTCTCGAACGCACTGATACCGAGAAGAACTTGATGTAACAGCCACTAGTGACCTCAAGTTCTAAAAAAGTGCGTAGTGGCGGAGAAAAAGGCCCAAAGGATGTTAAGCTATATGAAGAGACAGTTTGGATATCGAAACAAGGAAATGGTATTCTGTTTGTACAATTCACTTGTCCGACCGCACCTGGAGTATCTCGTACAATTTTGGAGTCCTTCGTTTCGAAAGGATATCGCGAGATTGGAACGTGTGCAAGCCAGGGCAACCAAACTGATTTCCTATATCAGACACAAAAGTTACGAAGATAGATTAAGGGAATTAGATCTGTTCTCGTTCGAGACCGGGAGACTGCGTGGTCAGCTCATAGAAGTGTTCAAAATACTTTGAGGCTTCAACAATGTAGACTACACTGATGTTTTTCAACTTAGTGAGGGTAGAACTACAAATCACGGCTACAAACTTGAAATGAAGCGTTACCACCGCGATCTGTATGGGGAACTTTTCACATACAGCATATGTGGTAGCTGGAATGCACTTCGAGTGGAAGTTGTCAACAGCAATTCTGTTGATCAGTTCAAGTCAAGACTGGATAAAGTCTTGAAAAGTAGCCGTTTGGGCACGTAAGCCGTTGAGCAGGACTGTGCCTGTTCAACTGCTAGTCTAAAGCTATCCTCTCTGAATGGACCGTGAGGTCTTCTAGGGTACTTCTTATCCTTGTAGCTCCTTGTAGCGCTCTCTCTCTCTCTCTTTTCTGGCCCCCTCTTTCGCCTAAATTCATTTAACCTTCGCTCTTTCAAACTCTTAGCCTTCTATCCATTTCGGAATCATCAAACATCTCTCAAACTCTCTTCAAACTCTCAAACTACCCTTAAACCAAACTTTAACTAAGAGGGCATTCGGAACTAAACATCGTTTTGAATAAGTTCTCTGGAGAGATCACTAAAACTTTCCCAATCAATTGGACACTAACGTCTCTCACTTAAGCGCTACCACCTTGCTTAGCCCTGTCGTGTTTTGGGGTAATAATTCTAACCCCGCTGACCAATCATGCGGTTTGGGGCGGAGCTTGCTTGAATATAAAGTTTGTTCGTGTGTGCAAAAGAAAGAGAGGGGGAGAGAGAACTTGACACAGGCCCGGGCTGGTTATCGGGGGGGGGGGGCAGAGATAGTTTTTAGGAAATAAGATTTCGTGTTTCGAAGCTGTGTGGCAGTAAATAAAGGTCCCACATCTTTCCTGTTTTCAGCTCGGTGTCACTGAGTGCATCTGCTTCGGCGTTTGTTTGTACAGCTGTGGCACCTTCCAGAATTTGCGCGATCCGAAATAGTCAGAAAGATAAAATGCGGGAGTCGCCTTTGCTCGTGTGAGTGTATGATCAGGTGAAAGTGTGTTGAATTCACTTTTGCCTATGTGGCTCTTACCAGAATTCAGTATCTAAATGATTTCATGATAAAATGCTATACAATTTTATTATATTATTTCATGTGCATAATTATGTGCGTGACCATCTCGAGACTTTATAGGAAACATTTCACTCATTTGTGAGGTTTCATTGTTAATCCTATTTCACCTTGCAATGTGACACTACACGCCTAAAGATACTGCCAGGCCCATTAAAGAACTCATGCAAGGGGCTTAGGAGCGAAAGCTCTGAAACTAAGACCATCATTTTCCTGAATTTCAATGTTCGTCCTAAAAGATAATTATTAGTCAATATTATCATAGTAAATACCGTCAACATAATAATCTATATATAGGCATGACCCCCGTTTTTAGGCTGCCTCGGGGAGTTGGTAGAGTCACCAATTTACAGAGGGTTTTATTCGCGATGCAAAGTTACCCGAAAAGGAGTGTCGGACGAGTGCGTTTGAGGTTTCAACGTCAAGTTTGCTGTGACTCCTAAAGTTTGTACGGGGAATCCGTTTATAGGCTCGGTTCGAATAGCAGCTTGGTTATCACTGAGTTAAAGGAAGGACTCGAAAGGAAAATGGGGTTTTGTAGCCTAAATTCTTGACTTATGTCTACCTTAATTGGGGCAAACGAGATAGTCGAGTCTTACATGGCTTTGTTGTAAAATTTCCTCTACGTTAGATAGTTGTAACTAGGACGGCTGGACTTAAGGACGAGGAACGGAGTCGTGACGCTAATAATAAAGAAGCCAGAATGAGACTAATAAATAATTGCTATGAGAATGTTTCAACGCGTCTATTTATACTACCTCCAATTAAGGGGGCATGACTTCTTTTCTCCTAATCTGGACGCGGGGCGTAGCTTCTAGGATGAGAAGTATGTTCGTGTGTTCTTTGTTAGGACTGCTGGGTGGAGTCAAAGGGTGTGTGCGTGTTCAGTGTGGACACGTGTGTATTGCAGGTTCACGCAAAATCTAACTGGTCTGATCAAATACCACCCTAAGTTTATCCAGCTGCTTTCGTTATTTTGTATTGAGACCTTTCGCCTCGCAGCTGTTTCCTCGTGTGTGCATATTTGTGTGTTCGCGTGGGAACCTCCAACGATTCGCTTGCCTTCTTACACTCATTTTTTTATACATGTACAATTGTCAAGAGTACTTCGCTTTATTTTACATTGTTTCATTGGTACTAGATGGTGTTATTTCAGTAGGTAAAATGTGTGCCCAATTTCAAGATTTCATAAGTCCGACAGGGTGCTCATTTGTGAGATCCCTCGTTTAATCTACTTCACCTTGCCATTTGGGCGTCGCTAAACATGTACAATTATATATATATATATATATATATATATATATATATATATATATATATATATATATATATATATATATATATTGAGGAATAAGTTCTTGCGGTTTTATCAAATTTGTTCATTACCATCAACAATTTTAGAAAAACTTCATTTTTAATTGATAACAATATGCAATTTAATAAATAATGTATTCTCCGTTGTTATTTACGACTTCTTCCCAACGTTCAACTAGTTTTTCGATGCCTCTGCAATAAAAATCTCTGGATTTTGGCTCGAAGAATTCGTCTAACCAGGTTCTTAATTCTACATCAGTATTGAACGAAACGCCGAGCAAATTTTTGGAGAGCGATCAGAACAGATGGAAATCCGATGGAGCCAAGTCTGGCGAATATGGAGGATGTCGCAGGATTTCCCAATTAAGCGTTTGGGTGGCGTCTTTTTTCATATTGGCAATGTGAGGACGAGCATTGTCGTGTTGCAGAAGGACTCCATAACGTCGATGAGGTCGCTTTTCACGAATAGCTTCGGCGAGTCGATACATTTGTTGAACGTAGAGTTCTGCATTGACAATCTCATTGTTCGCAAGGAACTCATAAAGAATGATGCCTTCACAATCCAACCACACATACAGCATCGTCTTTCGTGGATGAAGTCCTTGCTTTAATCGCGGAAGTGGTTTTTATTATTGGGGCTAAGCCATTGTTTTCGATCGTTCATGTTGACATAAACACGCCACTTTTCTTCGCCAGTGATGATGCGGTAAAGAAATCTGTCCTTATATCCACGAGTAGCCTTGTGACGAGCAAGCAAAACTGGGGCAATCGTGGAGCGGTGATGTTTGTTGCTTTCCCCATCTAATGGAGGTGATTCACTACTGTTTTCTGATCACACGCCAATTTTACACCCAATTCTCTAGTCGATTGACGAGGATTTTCATGAAGAAGGTCGTTCAATCGATCTTCATCCAACTTAATGGGGCGATCAGAACGTTCTTCGTCATTAAGATTGAAATGACCGTTTTTGAAACGTGAAAATCACCATTGATCTGTCCTTTCTGATAAAGCATTTTCTCCATACACAGCACAAATATTGCGACGAGCTTTGGCTGCGTTTGCATTGTTCCCGTCTCGATTGAAAATGAATAACAAGTGTCGAAAATGCGCCTTTCTTTCAACTTGACATTCCATTTAGAGGGTACAGAACAAAAATTAAATTAACACAACTTAAAAAAAACCGTAATGACTTATTACTCAACTTCAAGACGTAGCCTAAGCAAAAGCCCAATAGTCTACGCTGTTAAGAGACGTAGCCTAACCTTTGCAAATTTTGCTCTCATTATTTATTATTGTTTCTTAATATGTGCAAAAATCACGTCACAAAACTTAAATCAACACAACATTAAAAAAAAATCGCAAGAACTTATTCATCAACCTAATATATATATACAAGTATTTCGCTTTATTCTACATTGGCTCATTACTACTATGGACATATTATTTCAGTAGTTAATATGTGTGCCCAATTTCCGGAGGTTATTGGTTCCTCGTTGAGCCTAGTTCACCCTGCAACTCGGGCCTCGTTACATATATATATCTCCTAACGCTAAAGAATTAACGGCTTAGTTATACTTTTTCAGATTACTGTCTTCTTCGTTATCCGTTCCTTATTTGTACAACTAATAAAATCATTGTTTTCTTTCCATTAACCCGAGGAAATTTATTAGCGTTTTTAAAAGAAAGAAAAGAGAGGATTATAATAATGTTAGTTAAATAATTTTTACAAATCTGTATAAAAGACTGCAGGTGATGATTACAATCCCATTTCCCCTCCATATTGAATTTAAATCAAATTAATCGATGAATCAAATGAGAAATTGTGTTGTGAGCACGGGAATAAGAGATATGGTATGATTTGTCAACTATTGCAGGCCTGTTTTACAAACGTCACCATGTCCGCTAATTAAACGTGAAATGTCAGCCTAAAATGAATTTAATCTTATAAATAACAATTGGTATAAAGGCTTTGTTAAAACTTTTGCAGAAATTAATATAAATATAATTTTAAAAAGCCATATACAATGAACTCAACACCAAAACTTTTATTTGAATTTATTTAAACGACTTAATATGAATTCATTTTATCGAACAAAAATTGAGGAGAATTATCTTATTAATGACTTGTGTATTATTAAATAGCAATTGTAGGACCTTATAATGGTGTAAGGCATTGTAAAATTATTTAATATAACTAGAATGTGTAAACTTAGTTTTATTTTAAACTCATATCGAATTATAAAGATTAATTCTATTTGTAATCTGTTAAATACCGCCGTGTGTGTGGACCACTTATGTAAAACGAAATTTGGAAAGTGCCTCAAGATGAAGACTAATACGAGTATCTATGAAAAGATACATCTGAAGATTTTCCAAGTTCCCGCCGAATAAAGAATATTGAATCCAGCACCAAAGATTTCTTTACCCTTAAAGAAATCCCTGATCACTTTTAACCAACCTGCAATCAAGAAAGAAGATGTCTATAGCCTTTGGACTCAGTACCTCGCGTAAAAGGCACTCCTCCAAAGAATCAAACCAGTAGCCACCAAGCCGAAACAAGAAACCCAGGATTGGTAGCAAAACTCGGTGACAAATCATCTTCGGTAACTAAACCACTCACAACAGGGGGCTACATCACCACCGATAACTGGTGGCCCTCTTGCGTCGAACAATAGTGACCAAACAGAAATGGATTCACCAAGAGAGCAACAAGCTGCTCACCTTACATACCAAGAAGTGGAACTTGCCAATTCAATCATTATCAAGCCTTCCGTCTTCAATGAAGCAGCTTTCGCGGGATGGTTTAAAATAGTGGAGGCACAATTCCATATTTCGAGGATAAGTCGGGAAGACCCAAAAGCTTATCACATCCTGGCTGCTTTACCTCCTGAGAAAGTCTATCATCTTCCTGTTGCGGTCCTTTCATCGCAGAGCTACCCTCTCATAAGGACAGAAATGATTGGACTTTTTGAGTGGACAAAAACAGAACTCTTCGAGAAATTAATCGCATTCTCCCCACTTATCGGACGATCAGCAGCCATTATTCTCGAAGAGTTACGAAGGACTACACTGCAAGTTGGAGTTGGTGAGGACCTTGTGAGGCTCAAGTTTATCCAGGCATTACCTCCGAACATCACGCTCATCATCGGTACGCAGAACGATTTGATTCTCACCCAATTAGAAAAAAATGCAGACGTATTAATCCCATTATATATGGCACAATGTTTTAATGTAAAGAACAGTGATGCAGATGAAAGTGCCACATCCTCACTGTCCACCAGTGCGTACCCTGATACTAATCAATCAAATTTTGTACCTAATGATTATAGGAGTGATAATACAAAATGTGTACCATTAAGACTACGACCTTTGTAGTAATCAAAAGCCTGTTGTGTGCCGTGCACATTTGTATTTCGGATCTAATGCTAGATATTGTAAAGTGTGTTGCATATGGCCAAAGCGAGGTGAAAACGTATGAATGCAACCATCATCTAAACACCATCTCCTTCTTCCCCTTCGTAAAACTAAAATGGCAGGCCGCAGTAAATACGAAAACCGTCGTGCCCACTTAACTCACTGAATTTTTAATCGATGCAGGTGCGAGCATATCCATAATTTCATCAAATCTCTTGCAATTTGGGGAAATGCGTCACTCAAGTGTAAATATTTTAACTACTAATAGAGGAAAGATAAAAGCACACAGTGATGTGCAATTAGATATAGTTTTCCATAGTTTACGTCATTCATTTAGATGGATGTTCGTAGTTGCGGATACTAAGTTACCATTGTTAGGAACTGATTTTCTTGCGCATTTTGATCCTTTGGTGTTTTGTGCTCGTGGCATTCTCATTGATAATCAGACGAGACTCGTATCCAAAGTGAAGCAATCCCGTGCACCCGTGGTATCATTAAGTATTAATGACCTCTCGCATTTGCCAACCATTTGGAGGGCAGTTTTGCGTAAATTCGAATCTATATATAACCAAAGGTTTGTAGATGCTAGTTCTTCTCCATCTAACTCTGCTGTGCATATAATCGAGACTGGGTCGATCCACCAACCAACTTTCGCCCGGCCAAGAACACTTTCAATGGAAAAGTTACAATTTGCCAAAGCAACATTGGCAGCTCTATTGAAAGAAGGTGGGGGTCCGTCCAGCAAAGTCACCATGGACTTCACGCATTCATATGGTGCAAAGGAAGACGTAAGGCGAGTATAGAGGTTTGGGTAATTTTCGCTCCCTGAACGCAATAACAAATCGAACCGTTATCCTCTGCCAAAAACTCAGGGTATGGTTAATCATCTCTATGGAAAAGTTGTTTACTCGCGACTAGATTTGGTTCGGACATATCGCCAGATTCCAATGAATCAACTGGATATAGAAAACCCCTTCTGTGTCAACTCCATTTAGGCTCTGGGATTTTTTTAGATTGCCATTTGGTCTAAAAATTTAATGCCATATGGAGAATTTAGTTCGTGGTTTCCAATTCGTTTTAATCTATATCGATGATATTCTAATTTTATCATGTAACATAAATGATAACCTAGAACTTCTACATACACCCTGAACAACGCTAATAAATTAGGAGGAAAAGTTAGGATTTCTCAGTTCTCTGTGAGTCAATTTTAACGAAGCTTTTCTCAGCTGGTCTGCACAATACGGCAACACTAATGTTATGTTTTCATTATGCTGTGTTAAATCTTTCAATTTTTATTTCAAATTCATCATGTTTTGGGAGAACCACGCTAATAGCTTTTGAATAAATTAGCCCATCTAGACATATCTTGGAGAAAACGAAGGATAATTATACACATTAAGCATACCTTGAGCATATATTTAACAGAAACGATAATTATAATACACGATTGATAGACATTGTACATAATGAATTATTTGCCCAGATGAGCGCCATTTCGACGGATAACCTCAAAACCCCTATCATGCATGGAATCTTTCAATTTCTTAATAGAATATGGTTGGACTGCCTCTGCTGCAGCTTTGATGGTCACTTATAAGACTTCTTTAGACGAAAATTGACTTCCATCTGCATAAACATCTTGTTTAATGATGGACCACAAATTTTTGATTGGGTTGAGATCTGGGGAGGTTGGTGGCCACACTATTAGCTTGTCACCTTGAATGCCGTAATAGCCTAGGGAACGCTTGGGTGGTCCTGGCACAGTGGGATGAAGCGTTGGTATGCATAAAAATTAGAGTCCTTAGAAATATAACGGCATGTCATCTAGCCAGGGATCCAAGATCTCCTTCAGGAAGTTGCAGTAGGTGGCTGCGTTACTTTAACCCCATTTGGCACCCTGACTGGGCCAACAAGTCTGTGTCCAATTATACCTGCTCACAACATGACTCCTCCTCCCTACTGTTGACGGCGCAAAGATTGGTAACGCTCGTCTCCGAAATAGACCCAACCATTTGCCTAACCGTCAAGTCCGTCAAATTTCACCGTAGTCTCATCAGTAAGGAGAACGTAACTCATGTCCAACGTCGTGTGCTTCTGGGTTCATTGAAGCCTCAAAGTCTTGTGACGGTCGTAAAAGAATGCAGCTTCAAGGGAACTCGCACGGAAACCATGGTCTTTACGATACGGTTCTTGGTGATCTTGTTTATCCGGGGTTCCCACGTAACTGGCGGCCAACATTCCTGAAATCCCTAGCTGTCACAGTCTCGGAGGTCTCACAATCGGATCGCTTATTCCTTAGCGAAAGATCCACCAGAAATCGTCTAACTGCGTCCACATGGGAAAAGTTTGATCAAAATTGTTTCACATCAAACCGAGATTCCTAACTTTTCCTACCAATATATTAGCGTGGTTCAGGGAGTAGACACTCTTCAAAATACTGGCGGAGAATAATTTACTAATTTCAAAGGAAAAATGCTAGTTCATGGAGGTAGATATTGATTTCATAGGCACCTATGACTCATATGCAGGAATATGTCCTCCATGAGGAAGGTGCGGGAATCAGTGAAATACCATACCGAGGGATTACAAAGGACTACATCGATTTCTAGGTATGATAAAACTAGTCAACAAAAAGAAATTCTCATGGTTCTAGATCAAAATAGTCTGATTCTAGGGTACTTGCATGTGCTGAATACAATAATGACATTCGTATAGCTGAATCAGGATCGGATTTCCAGAACAAGCATATCTATATATTTGGTGCACCATGTTATTCATGCACTAATTTATATGTTCAATGGTTCCACTTGTGTAATAATCTTTTCATAATTTGTGCTTTTTAGTTTGTTTCATATTGTTAGTTCATGATAGTGCATATCTACAACTGCCTAATTTTTAATTATTCTGAACTTCACAAAACATGGAACGTGGCAAGTGCGTGAACGATGCTGATCGTTTTTGTTACATATGTGACGCCTTCACTCCTGGTAGCCTCCAGAAACCAATCACAAAAGCTGTTCGACTGAACTAAAAAAGTTACTTCAAATGTTCTTTGGGTACCTCATATACCTTGTAAGTCTAGTGTCAACTACCTGAGTGACTGGACGTGTGGTAAGCGAAGCTCAGTAATACCGTTTGTTGTACTAATGATATGGCGTGAATGTAAAGACCACAGTAGTGACTGCTACTTCTGTCTCACAAACATCAATGGGATAACCATCAAAACACGAGGCCGGTGCAGTACCCAAATATTGTTTCTGCAATCCGACCAGTTCCGCACAGCGCTGAATTTCCATTCCAAAATACACCGACTGAACAAAAATTGATGAGTGATTCCAATTCTAATTCTACCTCAAATGAAGACGACTACCAGGATGACTCTGAAAATACCAGTCCCACACTCTTTACTCAAGAAGCGCTACATGATCTCATCAGGGACCTAGAATTGACCAAAGGGAAAGGCCGAAGTTCTGGGATCCAGGCTAAAGCAGCGTAACATATAGGGTGTACCTGAAGGGCACCAGTTTGAGAAGGTGACCCCATTTTTATACGTATAGGGGGAAAAGACCCACAGTTTTTAGTTTGTTAGTAAAGAGGTAGGGGTTGGCAGTTATGGCTGAGGCATGAATGGCACGTTATCGTTACCTTTATATCGTGATGTAGGGACGATCACGGGTTACCACTTTATGGTAAAAGGCCGTCCAGAGATGTCGCTTTATGGTACAGACGGGTAAAGGTAACAGTTCCAGTTATGGTTAAAAATGACGAGGATATATCGCGTTAAGTTTGTATCTGACTCCAAAGATACTAAAATAATATCTCGCCTCGTTGGGCTTACCGAAGGCTTGTGATCGAGAAAGGACAGGAATCATGTAAAAATTAAGGTTTAATTCCAAACGAACAAGACAAACCAGCAAGATAAAAATGAGGCTCGCGTTTACAGAGTACGGTCAGGGAAGTTTCTTACTACCGGTCAGGAAAGCGAGAGTAACGAGAACAAGACTTAGGCGGTTAAGACAGAAGCTTCGCTACGCTAAACGAAACGCAATTAATAACGGGGCGACTCTGAGATCGAGAGTTAGAATAAAGATAGAGTCTGCGTTCTCAATTTTTCTTCTATAGGTAGTCAGGAGAAAGGCGTGGCCTCTTTCTGCCTCCAGGGCACGCCGTCTTTAGCTCTGCCCACAGTGCGGGATTTCCTCGACCGACTTTAATCACTTGTCCCGTGGCCATGGATCCCTGGCGTCTAAAAATTGACGCTTTCTTGTTATAATTTTATAATACCTGAGGCAGCAGAAGCTGTCTCGTCTTAATCCCTTTTCCAGACAAGAAATGTTCGTTTTTATTACGCCGTCGCCAAAATTTTATTGATTTCTGAATTCACGGCTTTCCGTTTAATTACTGACAGTTTACACACACACACACACCTATATATATATATATATATATATATATATATATATATATATATATATATATATATATATATATATATATATATATATATATATATATATATATATATATATATATATATATATATATATATATATATATATATATGCATGGACATTTGATACAATTTCCCCTATTCCTGCGAGGCACTTTGCTGGCCAAATTTTAATGCCAGGGCCACGCTCTCCACAGAGAACTCCTCTCCCAGTAACATAGTTGAAGAGAGAGAAAATTGCACATCCCAACTAGACAAGCATGTAGATTTCTAATATATGCACAGGGCAATGAAATTAACATCACTTATTCATGGATACAACTGTGCTTAGAGAGCGCCTGTCCAACCTCCACTCTCCCCCCTCCAAGGAAATATATGGCATATCGCTATATTATGGCAATAATCATTACATGAAAGTTACAAGGGAAAAATGGTTTAGAGAGGCTTGTATGTATATTTATGCCTCCATTAACATGCAACTTCTAATGCACATAACACAAATAACATGGATCAGCGACATACAAGAGTGGCGATCTATTCATGATTATTCAAAGCTCAATAATAATAATACAAATTGTCCCTGCCAAACGAGATCCTTCTCCCGGAGCGCATGACCATTTCCGGCTGCACGTTTTCTTCCCCGGTTCTCGCTGTGGTGTCTTGTATGTTGCCAGGGATCGTATCTTCTCCTTTTGCAGGATTTTCACACGGCGAACCGCGACTGGTCCTCTTGTGCTCATCCTGCGTCCCTGCGAGTCGCTGATTACCCGGTACGTAATCATCGCGTAAGGTGGGCAATTTCGGCGGTCTTAGTCTGTCTATTGAGACAATGTATCTTCCTTCTCCTGGGTATTCCAGCTTGAATTCCTTGCAACCACGCTCGCTCACCGGAAAAGGGCCAGCATATGGTGCTTAGAGTGGTTTGCGAACGTGGTCTATCTGGACCCAAATATGCGCTGCATTCTGCAAGTCCCGGGGTACGTATGGCTTAGGCACCGAGTGGAGGTGTCCTAAAGATACTCTCGCGAAGTTGATCTGTGCCATTGTCTATGCCAGCTCTTTAATGAACTTAGCATCCGATTTTGAAGAGGACGAAGAGACTAGAAGCTTTGGGCGCCTTCTTAGGCACTAAGTGGACTTGTGAGGCCCATGACGAGCTCGACGGACGCACGACCCCTCCTTCAATAGTTCTTCGAGAATTGCTTTGACAACCTGTAATCTCTCCATCGAAAGAGGCTTAGGCCGGCAAGAGAACTGTGGGTCACACTGCCAGTATCGATTTGTGGGCAACTAAGTGTGGCGGTGGCGGTGATGGGTGAGCGGGAGCGTGTCCGTACAGAACCTCTATTCCATCAGAATGGCCCTGCACTGGGGGAATATGTTCTGAAGGTCATTTATGATCAGGGCTACCGCAGGTTCTCCAGATATTTTAACACTTGACGCAAGTGGATTCGCTCAATTCACTCGACCTAACCAATCCTGCCGGGATTAATGAGACACTTGCCCTGTATCAAATAATTTTTTTCGCTTTTTATCATACATTTTCGCGGCGAGAGTAAAAATTAATAGCATACCAGCGGCCGTGCCCGCTGAGGCATGCCTGACTTGTTTTCCCGTGGGACTGACAAAAATGGCCTGTAGGAAGGTTGCATTTGTAAGCGTTCTCCTCTTTTTGGCCATCTGCACCAGGGCTTACCAAACTAGGCCTCCTCGCCAAAGTACAGGTACAAGCGGCAAACCACAGGTTTCCGTTTCCTCCGGAATGGTCGCAGTCCTCTCCGGTATATTACGCGCACTCTAATTATCCTTAGGCACCGATCGTGCAAAACCCACCGAATTATTTACGCACTTATGACGCGCTTTGTTAGAAAACGCACCGGACGCGAATACGACAATGCATTTTTCGGAATTTACGCTATGACACAGCTCTTTAACGAACGCAGTAAGTTCATCCGCCAGTTTACCCAATTGTGCCAGGGTAGTTCTTTTTGTGTAGCAATTATAGGTGCAAAGTTCGGTGGTAAGGATTATATAAATTTGTGGCGAACGAGGTCCTCGCTTACTCCTACCTGTAGAGCAGTTCTTCAAGATCGATTAAGGGCGGCCTGTGAGTGCAAAGAATACTATTAGCTTTTCGAATACCTTAGGCTTGGTTTTATCGAAAAGGATGATTACTTCCGTTTTCAGCCTTTGGTAGTTATGCTCATCCAAGTTGGCTGCCGGTAGACGGTCAACAGTCTCAGGCGGAAGTGAGGCTAATACGTGATTTGTTGAAGATGGGCCGCTTGATATTAATGGCGTTCACGAAGTCCCGTTCGCCTTGTCCTGTCTGATGGTTGCTTGCAGAGTCCATTTCTTCGATGCCTTCCCTGTTTGCAACGTAAGGGTCACCACTTTGAGGGAGGACCCGAAGGTCACCAGTTTGAGGAGGTGGCCAGGTTTTTATAAGTATAAGGGTAAAGCGGATTGTGTGTGGCTTATAAAGTGGTTAATAATAAGTTGAACGTTTGTAATCGTAATTAGCCTAGGGCCATGGGCACCTCCAAAGTAAGAAATTACTTTGGCAATGAATTGAGATTGAAAATTGAATTTATGAAATAAAGGCAGTTCTTCAGAAGGGATATTAATTCTAAGTTTTAATAAGATATATTTATTTGAGAAATCTAATATTCTAATATCTTAATTGAGGTAATATAATATGGGGAGAGCTTAAGTTATTTAGGTCCTTTAAATTACAAATTAAGAATCCTTGTGGTATGACAATTATGGTGTTCTGAAAGCAGGCAACGTCATTAGTCAATGAATAGAAAATGCACTTAATGGGGGACTTAAAAATTGTGATGATGTTTGTGTGGACAATTATTAAATAGAAGATTAGCGATTGATAATTGAAACTATACGATATGTAAATAAATTAGGGATGATATTTGCTAATTACAATATATATATATATATATATATATATATATATATATATATATATATATATATTATAAATTTCACATTACTTTTAATATATTGGAGAGAGTGGTTGCGTGACGCATCAACAGTGTCACATGGTGGCCTGTAACATTGATGAAACCTATCAATCTGGTTTCAAGTCAGGTCACTCCACAGAAACCGCCCTTCTCAATGTGTCCGATTGCTTACGAAGAGCCGCGGACAGGGGTTGTGCCTCCATCCTCGCTCTACTCGACCTCTCCTCTGCCTTCGATACTATTGACCATTCCGTGCTACTTGATCGTCTCCACTCTTTCTTCGGCATATCAGGCACCGTGCTTGACTGGTTCCGCTCTTACCTCTCGTCTGGTACCCAATCAGTTGTGATTGACGACGTTTCATCCGACTCTACCCCTATCCGCTTTGGAGTGCCA